>OX393576.1:71631767-72231767 GCA_947652605.1 Elmis aenea | reverse complement strand
ACGGGACCGGCCTCGGGCAATTTGGGGGATTTATTAACGTCTGCACAAGGTAAACTAGCTGGAAATTTAGCAACCTCCGAAGTCTGTAGTGTTTACGTACTTGATAAGCAGAATTCTATTAAGATAAGGGCGATGCTGAGTTAAATAGAAACTAAATTAATACAAATTATTACTACTATAACTACAAATGCAAGAGGTTTCAAATAACTAAACACAATATTTCATGTAGTACTAATTCAATACAAACTAAAACAAAATATATCTAGTTCTGGGGCAATAATATTGTGTTACAATCATTACTATTAAAACTTTGCTATTCCCTGTATCTTCTCTGTAACTATCACACAACCCATGGAAAAAAATGCAAAAACTATAGCCTTTACACTTTCTTCAAGGAAAAATCAAAACATTTTTATACTAAAGCAAATGACTGAAAACTTCTTGCACACGTTATTGATGGCCTAAATAACGATTATTTGCCCTCAAACCTTGGGTATGTTCTCTGAAACGATTTAGAAAAACAGTTGAGGGTTGTGAAACAGCGTATACGAAATTGTTTCCCAAACTACTTGATATTATCGTGAAACCTGATATTAGGCTTATTTATATATTCAGAAAAACTTAACACAGCTACACCGATTCGTTTTCAAACTTCGTAGATATACATAATTTATATTTGGCGATAAAATATTTCCGGTTTATGTAGCTTGGAGTGTTTATATTAGTTGATCGACTATCCAATCAGCGATCGTAACCCCATAGCCATCCATTAGGTACTTCGTTTCCTAGGCTCCGCTATTACATAACTTACAGGGGAGATAACATTTTTGGCGTTATCAAAAATATGAGTGGCACCCGTGTCCGTGACAACTTCTAATAAATCACAATTTCAAAAATTCAGAGGTTGTGCACATTTGAATAATATCAAAAATGCAGTGTGTAGTTACGAGGACAATGATTAAGCAACGAACCTGGCACTAAAACAATTTCGCATGATGTCTGCGGTCTGCGGGAAAACGTATTTTTAAAAAATTTACAACTTTTTCTTTACATCTTTTATGTAAGAAAATCAAATATTTATTTATAGGCGTAATTGTTTGTAGAAGTGTTAAACAACAATTATGCAATGCGTAACGCGTATTATTTTGTTTATAAACCGGTTAAAACTATTTTTGATAGCTGTTTAAAGTTTTTAACAGCTCTCGGCTCTTTACTAAAGTATATCGACCCTATGGGGGGATCAACCCAAACCCCCTTGCCTACGCCACTGAGGAGCGATATTCTGTTGTTTGCCTCAGGGCGCGATCTAGTCTGTCGACGGCCCTGAATATTACTGAAGCCACAGAACAATATCTTTAATCGTATACATTTATTAACGACCAAATAACAACAGAGACGACCCGTTCAAACACTTGTTAACACAGAATGAAAGCGATTAAGCAAAATACTCAACTCATTAATCAACGATCAGTTTTCAGTAATGCCCAGCAATCAGCGGTGGATATTGATGATTTGTGGACGGATCTAAAACCAATTTTTGTCGTGCCCCTATATAAAAAAATACTAATAAAAAAACAACACCAGGCGTATGTAGAACTCGCCCAATTAAAAGAAGTTATAGGTGATGAATGGCTACAGCAGCATTTTTTTCAATCGTGGTCGATTTATTAAGAGGCAAAATATTACGATCCCATGCAAAAATGACAAGAGAAGAGGATACAAAAAATTAAGAATTGTTTTTCGAGCCATTTGTATAATAACCTCTGCGCCTACCTGAGTTATTAATTTGCAGTCGTTCTTGAACTATCTTCCATTTTTCTCACAAAAATTATCATCAAGATTATTAAAACGCGTATTTCAACAAGAAGCTAAAATATTTACTCTTTACTGTTGACAAAAATACAACATACAATGGCCATTTGAGAAGAAAACTTGAATAACGCATGTTCGAAATACCTAAAGAGCAGATGCATGTTTATGCCATTTTCTACGTACATTTTCCTTCAGCTAATAATACATAAGGATTGCTGGAGTATTTCTAAAAATAAACAACATGATCGATGTCTGGGCATTCATAGTTAAACATGCCGAAGGTATATAACTTGATCCTTAAAATATGTGCATACATCCAAAGTTTATAACGATATTTCAACTCATACTATTAAAATAGTTTTATACAATCCGCTGGCCGCAAGCAACAATTTATTTACAGGCTCTCTTGTCGTCCTATGCAGATGAAAAGTGAAGAAATTTGATTTCATGTTTACCAAGTAATAGGCTATTATGATACATCTAAAAGAATTGTAGTCGAATTTAAACAACTTTTTATTGTTGTAGATGTATATCAAAATGTTCGGGGCGACCTCACAATCATACCTGAAACACCAATTCTGGTCAACCACGATCTGATTACGCCTGAAAGTATATTTTTTTGTGATGAATGGGGTCATAAATTTAATAAAGCAAACAAAAGAATAACTGTAGCACGTTAATGGGCAATAGCAATTAATAGACTGTGCTAGCGTGTCTCCTCACGAAACACAAGTAGTTTACACACAAAAAACTAAAGAGTGGTGTTTCTATACCATACCAAAACTGAAACTACTAAAATTTAACCTTTATCTTACGATGTCCCCTGGGTCACAATTTATTTAGCCCATTAAATGAGTCGTTTCTAAGCACATATATTTTTTTAATATTTTTGTGTGTTATAAGTCCAAAACCTTATCAGTTTTTAATCCTTCCACAAACAATGCACTAAATTCAAAATTTAGAGGTTAACTTACAATTATTTTATTAAATTTTGGCAGAATAATGTCAAAAGTTAAAAAATTAACAAAAATTTAAGAAAAAAAAATTAAAAACGTGCGCCATTAATAAATTTAAATCAAGCAATATAACTGTAGCATACACATGAAATGCTGGTATGCTGTAGACAATTCTTCAACGATATAATGGAATACCAAATGCAGTTTCATCATTAATGCATTAGCAGAAGCAGCTGTTATACATGTATTTAACATCACAATTAGAACTAAGCTGTAATGTACCTGTCTAAATTCCCAAAACGAATTGTAAACTAGGTAATTTCTGTGCCAACTTGGGTATATTCATCAATTTATAGTAGTAGTCGATGTTATTGTATTACGAAACACAGTATTTGCAAAACCCATAAATTTGCTCATAGAATACTGTGCGAGCATATCATATTTCCCAATTGAGAAATACAACGTGCAAGAAAATTCAAACTACCGCGTTCTAGTTATTATTAATGACGCATATGTATTTCCAAAGCAAATTAAATCGTCCAGCTTATAAAGTCTGAGCAGTGCAAACAAAAATGAAACAGTTCTTTGGTTTTTAATTACAATTTACTATTGACATTATAAACTTTTTGTTGATTACTATTAAAAATTATCCCACTACTAAACTTGTATAATTTATAAAAAACTATACTGGACTGGAATATTCCAGAGTAAATAAAAAATAGAACTGATTCAAAAATAATAGCTACTGAGAAATTCTCATAAAGGTTATAGAAATTTTAAATTAAAATAGAGACAATACTACTCGGAGTTGCATGTTTATCAGTGAAATGAAAACATCAAGCCAATAACAATGGCATATAAACATGACACATCTACATAAAAACGACTTCCACAAATCATTTTGGTGACGGTACTCAAATTAATAAGACAATAATATAAACAACACGTCAAAACGGCATTCACACTGTGATATAAAAACTTCAAAGCACAGTTTACAAAGAAATTGGAACGCGAAAAGTGTGTAAATAATAAAAAAAGGGCACATCATGTTGCCGCTATAAAACAAGAATCCTATATGTTTGCGAAAAGTTTGGATCAATAGCTTAAAACTAATAAAGCAGGAAATAAATTGAAGAAGGTAAGGACAGTATAGCCCATAACAACGACGAAAGAGGAAGTTGTAAAAGTATAATGGCGATGGAATTAGGGTTTCATGCAGTTTTAATGTTCATTTATCATTAAATAACAATACTAGAATGGATTCAAACACGAATAATAACTAGAATTTAAACGAATTGGTTTCAGCTGCAAAATTTATTTTAAAAAGTTTTGTAGTAAGTAACAGGCAATGACGTAAAATAGATACAAAACGTCCAATGAATGGATAAAGAAAGGATGAGGGACAAGGCACAATCTAATAATCTATACAATACACAAGCCTTGTTAAAAAAATAAGCTAGGGAGAAAAATGTACCATTGTTTAAACAGCTGCTTTCAAATTGTATGCATTTGACAAAAATGCTTTTATTGAAATTACTGAATCGCAACAGTTGGCTTGGTTAAAATTAAAATAAAAATGAACTACGTAATTCTGCAATAAACACAAAAAGAACTTGATAATAACAAATCAATGTTAAAAAATTTGTTTTGGATATTGCAAAATTATTTTCAGCGCTTTATTTTACGATTTTAAAATTGTCAATTTTGATTGGTTATGTTTTACAGCGACTTAAAAACAGCTATCTGCAGAGTGTTTTAAATACGTTATGGCTTGCACAGGGTGTTCAAAAATTACCCATTAAAGGGTTTTTTATATAGAACTTTCTATACATAACAATATTTTTTAAATTAACTGACAATAATTGTAAGGGGAATATGTTAAATGTTTGTTACGGCTAAGTGCATAGTTTTTCAAATATTTTAAACACTGCAAAAATGGCGGAGGTGACGGGTTTAGAAATACCCGGCACCTCCACCAAATTTTTCTGTGCATATAAAAGTTGGCGATAGGCCCGCCCCTACAGCTGGATCCCATAGATCCATATAGATTTTAAAATGACTTTTTAGTGTTTTTAAACGTTAACGACTAATGGAGGAAGGTGTTCAAAAACACCCTGTAAATTATTATAATTTCGGAATATACCAGTAATCCAGTTTCCACACGGAAGCATATTTCATCAAGTCCAGCCGTATTAAGTTTTCCAAGGCATCTTTGATTTATTACTGTAGTTAGTAGTGCCATAAAAAAATTAATAAATTATGCCGGTATTCCCCAAATGAGTTTAAATATCGATGGAAGTTTTAGCTTAACGAGGTAGGACCAGGTAAATAACCCTCTCCAACTGTACTTTCCCTACTAATTTATGCAAGACATTTTGCTTACACGCAGCGTGCTTATAATGCAAATTTTACTCTTAAATTTCAGGATATTTATCCTTACAAAACGAATATATGGAACGAGTTGAACTACGAAGCCAGTAAGAAAAAATAATACAGAAATGGGTAATTAATAAACAAACTAAGGACCAGATTTTAGTAAGTTAATTGATAATTTATTGAAAGTCTATAAAATGTTGGCACTTTGAATCTCTAAAATTTCGTACCAATATACAACTCCCCTTTTAAACAATAATTCCTTACCTCCTCTTTAGCCTTTGCCATTATCGTTCCGGTTAAGTTTTTATTTATTTATGTACTCCTATCAGATTCGGGGCTGGAACGGATTATTCCAATTTTAGCTAATTTCTATTAAAAATTTAGGTTCCGTACGGTATATATATATCGCATAACATACACCTCATTACCATATTGTGCGCCCAAAATAAAAGTAATTAGTGACTGTAAAATTTAATGCGCATTTACATCACGAAATTAAGGTTTATGATATTTTTAATGTATTTTGCCCACAGCCAAAAGACGTTGCTTTATTTCTCTTTGTGTTTCATAAATAAAATTATCTTTCTTTGTTGAAATAACTCAAAACACATTATGAGCAGCTTTAAAGAAGTTCAACTTTTAATCGTGTCCTCGTCCCGTGATGACTTTCAAACGGAAAAGTACAATACTATACGTAGTTGCGACTAGTATTATTCGCCGATTTTCCTCTGTAATTTATGTATTTTTAATTAATTGTATTTGACGTTGAAAATAAATTTAATTTATAGCCGGAATGCGTTTAGAGGCTCTTCATTTAGCCTATCTGGGTTAGAATCCCAAAGGCAGGCAGCTACGAATTACCCGGGAGTTTAATGCTCACAAAACGACCCTAATCTGAACCGGAAAAAATGAACTACCCGTTTACAGCTACATTACACTTTTATATTCTATATTTCATCCTTTCGGTCAGAAGATAAAAAGGAAAAACACTGCGCCAACGTTTCAAATTGACAGGCATTGCGCCACATTAAAACAGTAAAAACTCATTTTCAACATGTAACGATGTCTGTTGTGTTTATCTCTTTATATTTACAAACACGCAATTGTTTTCTATCATTTAAATGTCTAAACACATCATTTAAACCGTCTAGCGATGTTCCAAAAATATCAACTCGAGGGTCAAGCTAAATTTATTGAGAATTAAAAACACGGTGATAGATTTTATTACAAATGTTCCAAGTAATTCCCTTCGACTATTATGCACTTCAGCATTCTTACTTGGCACGGTGTGAAGCAATTTTTTTCTTTCGGCATACTTTGCAATATAGTAACGAAAGGTAACAACAATCTTCTTCTTAGACAAGAACTTTCTAGCTCGCAAAGTCTAAAAAATAATCAAAAATCGCACATTGCCGGGTCAGGTGAGTAGGCTGGATGCTCCATTACCTATTGAAGAGTTTTAATGCGGCAAAAAACGACTTACAACTTTCGTTAAATGCTTGTCACCCTGTACAATTCAGCACCAAACTACTGCATAAATTTAATTGCACAAGTTGTATTTAAACTCATTCACAACACATTTAACCCTTATCTACAGGGACTCAGAAATGTACTATAATAACAATTAATCGCTAAACTTGAGTAAGCCAATGCTTGTCCTATTAACAAATTTGCATATTACAGCCAAAGAAAAATCTGTTACATCAAGCAGGGAGGCACAGTAAAACGTTTGTGTAACTTCTCGTATTTTCTATATCTTGAATTTTCCATATATGTAATATAAAAATTATTAAAGTATCATAATGACATTTCTATATAAATAGCACAGGGTACTTATACATTAGACCCCAGAGTTAATTTTATAGCATTTTCACAGCATAAATATTCAAATTTTGTTATAAAAAATTAATGGTTGACTAAAGCCAACTGTTAATGTTCTTGCACTCGAAACAGCCAGTTTATAAATCTGTTGTTTATTTTCGTTTTACCACAAATTTCTCAATAAATGTATGCAAAAGCAACAGCGAAAATCTCCATTTCTGTACATAATCCCTAAGGGAATTTGGACTACAATATTAATTAGAATATATATCGACATTTTGTATCTCCCATCTGGTGCTTTATTATACATTGGAAAAACTTTACATGTAATAGAATTGTATACAGATATTGAGAATTAAACAAACGTTTTTCAGTATTTGAATACCTACATCAGACAAACTCACTTAATTATGAACCAAAGTCAATATTGTTTTGTTTGGGATACATGGTAATACCTGGATGACTATGAAAATTATATTACTTATTATCACCGAACAAAAATATGATATTTAATATTTTGCAATTTAGAGATATTGTATCACCCACCCTTAACCAAACATTAGGACTATTTAGTTGCGCAGACAAATCTTAAAAAATATCTTACAGATTGCAAAATCTTCCACATTATACAGATTTGGTTACATTCTTTGGGTGTATAAGTTATGGATATAAATATATAAAATACTTTTGAAAAAAAAAACAATTACTCTGAAGCTATATACATTTTAAAAGAACTAGCAATTTTACTGGACATTGTACACGCGTTTTTTAAGTCCATCAACATAAAATTACAATCAGTTTTTGCTGAAAGCAATACAAAGCAATAAAAAAGTTATATTTTAATTCAATATTCACGCACAGTTCATGTACGAACGACATTAATTATTCTTGGTTAAGGGAAGTTGTTGTTCAACGGAATTCGTGTAAAAACGAAAGTTAATAAATATTTTAACTGCTGTTTGAGTTGCAAGTATACGAAACGCATCAGATTATTCTAGAATCATGCGTATGGACTGCACGACTCGTGCTTAATTCTAATTATGATTACATATTCAGAAGAAAATAATTGTACATGTCAAGTGCTCTTTAAAATCGAAACAAAAATACAATTCAAACTCGGTTCTAAGTTTCAAAATTAAACTGCAAACTCAGTTTTTTGTTGAATAGCTTTCGAGTGCGAAAGGAAATGACAAAGCAATTGCATTTCCTGGGGCTAATCGTTCAATTGTGAAACGAGCGATGTAAAACTGAATGTCTACATAGCTAATGGAATAGATTAAATTTTTACGAGTTAAAAATAAGCAGTTATTACAGTTCTTTTAGCAAGAATAAATAAACAAAATCATCCGGGCTCTATTTCTTTAATAAAACAGCAATTTCATTTTAAGTTAATCGACCCAAACATAAGTTTTACTTCATAGATATAACAATAAAGTCGTTGAGTTTTATTCCTTGAGAGCAATATAATTGTTCTGTATTGTTTTAAAAGCACTATAAACTAAGGCGTCGCTAGTTTACAACTGCATATTGCGCAGAAGGTGGCTTTTACATCCCTTAACAAATGTTAAAAATATCGCACAACCATAGCTTACTTACAACCCGGCACTTGAGAGGCATCGTGGGAGCTTAAAGAGAGACGTGAAATTGATATACGTTGTGTAGACGCCGGCAGGGATGTAGAGGTTAAGATAATGGTATTATATGGTTAAAAACTGATTGGTGGTTGGTATGGTGTAACTACGGGCAAAAAAGCAGCAACTTTATGTACAGAGAGAGACTTCGGTGCATTTGCGATTCGTAATCACTGACGAATTCAAATAATAATAAAAATCTTACAACTCTTGTTATGTACTTTTACTGTACAAAATATAAAGGTAATTTGTTTGGTGTGTTTCTTCATCAAGAACATGCTTACAACTCAATAAAATCAAAGTTTATAACTTTTACTCCTAGAAAAATTCTTAATCAGGAAATCCTAGGTATATTTAAATAATTATTAACTTAAAGTTGTCCTTCCGACATAAAGGGTTTATCACCAACCGAAACAAAAGCTAAACAGCTACTTAAATTAGTCTTCTACATAGTTTTCAACAGTTTAGGCATGGCTTGCTGATTAAAATCATGGTCGTACAAGCACTGACGATGCACAATGTTTAGGGAGGCCAAAAACGTCTACTTCTGAAAAAGCAGTTAAAACAGTACATAACATTGTCCCTATTAAACGACAGTCGATTAAAATTGGTTGAGATAGCTAAAGTTGTGTGCTTATAGATATAATAGCCAGAGCGAAAACATAACATACTATGTGAAGTTTTAGGTATGAGAAAGCTACACGCGTGATGAGTGTCGCGACTGCTCAAACTCAATCGTATGATCATTTCCGAAAAGCGTTTGGCGTTTTTCTCTCAAAAATAAACAGAAATACACATATAATACAATCACAAGGCTAGTGTATAAGATGAAAGTGTGCAACTTGGAAATACCATTTGGAAACAATTCGATATCTAAATGTTATTGAATTCGAGTGAAATACACTGACACAAGGATAGGTGTAGTCCAGGGAGACTATGTATAGCTGTATTCAGGAGAAACGTATAGGTACGCGCTAGATAATGGACCAATTTTAGTCGGATCGCCAGCATAATATATTTAAGGTATGCATTATTCCTCCTCACACGTTTACTTTGCTATTGTTCGCACCTTACAAGCGTTTATTGGAACATCAATTTCACTTAGCTACGAGGTATAAAGTTTCTGATGGCGTATCCTCAATCATTTTGGTTTCATCGATTATTCTTGTTGGTTCTTTAATATCAATGGGGTATTTTGCATCGCCGTCACGTGGCCGTGTCGCGGAAGCGCCAAATATCTCCACACTTTCTAGGTGGCTCCCTGCTTGAACATTTGAAAACGTGCCTCAAATCAATCAACACGTTTAAAAAAAAAAAACTACTTTATTACTTCAAAAACATTAGATGTCCACTGACTATAAATTTATTACCAAGCACACAGAAACACTTACGGCAAGTTACCTGTTATACTATTATTTAACAATGTGATAATTTTTGGGAAAATGTTATTGCAGAAATTTTTCGTTATTTGTTCGATACTTATACGTTAAACTTTGCCAGTTCTGCAAATTTTCCGATTTAACTTAACAATTTAAAATTTCCCAAAAGGTACATTTTTCCGGTTACCTTAAGTGGCACGGCAATTTGCTTTCTTCCATTAAAACAGTCCATTAGTAGTGAATGTAAATTCGCGAACAAAGCAACCATCTGAAACGGTGTATACGCAGGTATTGGTCATTAAGCGAGGGGGCCAATTAGCCAGTCTGGCTTTGTGTTGGCCCGAAAGGCACAGGGGAGTAATTGCCGGCAATACGGGTCCCTGCATTTAACCCATACTGGTTCAGAATACGCGATGCTCATACTTTCACTTATTTTTCTCCTACGTACTATCACAACCCATAAGCTTATCTGTTGTTGGTTGTAAAATATAAATAAAAACTAACGTATTTTTTTATACATGTACTATCAGTTTTCATCGTAAAAAAGACCCAACCCTAAAGAGAACCTAAATAGACTAAAAAATGGATAGGACGTGCCCTTAAGCTCTCCTTGAAGCTAAAACATTTCCAATTAACTAATTAGATTGTAATTAAAATACATTCAAAAAATTATTTTCAAATTTTTTTATTTTGCGTTGTCCTATTTATAGCCGAATTGCGCTGGAATGTTAAATTAAAATTAATTGTTTTCCACAAAATATTGGTACCAAACAACTATTTTATCAAGACAACACAACAAAGTTAAGAGAAAATCACTGATTCGATTAAGAAATTGCAGTTTCTGTGATAAGTGAAAAATGTAAGATTGTTCCTTCGTGTCGTACTTGCATTACGATAATTTAAAGCACTTTCGACGACCAAAAGCTTGAACGTGAGGGGGAAAATAAAAATGTTCCGTTACGCCCATGTTATCGCCAAACGAGTGTAGTTAAATAAGAATCCCATAAAACTCATTTTATTGCACTATTTGGAACGCTTCAAGGTATGTCGATTTCTTACTCTAGAGTGTAGAGGAAGCGGGAAACCTTAATGAAAAGTTACACGACCTCAACATTAATGCCGACAGGAAAAACGAAATGTGATCCTATAAAAATCATGACGGAGACCGAATCACTGATAACATTTTAAACAACTCGTTACGGATTACGTTTTAAATCTAAATATGAAGAGACTAAAACACCAATCGACCACAAAGACATCGTAAAACTTTTTTTTAAAATCCATTTAAAAATAATTGCAAAAATTTAATGACATTCAAATCTGTAGATTATGATGGAATTAATTTCTTTGTGAAACCCATTTACTTTACAGTTTAATAATTGAAAATTAATCCATCGAAATATATGGGCGACGATAAATGATCGTAGCAAGGGTTTAATCAAATTCGATGTTAAGTGGCAGTCGGACGAATAAAATACTTTCAAGAACAAATTGATTTAGCATTTATACGCAACCCACGTTAATATTCAAGAAAATTAGACATAGCGTAACCAGGAAACCGGCCGTCGAGATATGGACCAATGAAGATCAGATATTTAGATATGAAGGTTATTTATAGATCGCCAAACAGACAGAGCTTTAGATGCTAGGTTAGAGTATAATTACTAGGCTATTGTTCGAAAGAGCTTTACATGCTTACTAACAAGGGATGGTTCGGCCGATTCTATTTAATAATAAACGGTTTAAACAACCTACCCTACTACTGGACTAGGCAGCTGATACGCAGGAGGTCAGCAGGAGGCGGCTGCTGCTCGCTAGACTGGTTAACATGATTAGCAGTAAGTTACACAGAACCCGAGGTATTCAACAATAATTCCTATATCAACGAACTAGGACACAACAAACTGCATTTGACGTTTCCAATCATTTGACTGAACAAATTAAACTCGTTTTCACAACCTATGTCATCCTCGCTGGAAACTTGTGATCGATCTTCTATCATGCCAATTGGTATACATATATACAGGGTGATCTAGGAGGTGTGGTCATAAGTTATGACTCAACATGACGAACATTTTTTCATCTTCGTATATGAAAACAACAGTTTCGGTGATTTGTAGTTACGTACAACATTTTGCCAATTTTCGATTGGCTTGCAAAGCTGCAAAACAGATTGCTTGATCACTAATGCGACATTTTGATTTATCACACATTGTCGATACTAAAAATCGAATTGGGTATATAATTAAATGGATGTGTTCTATAGCCGGCGAGTAAACGGTTGTTCCAAACATTCTTTGTAAATTCCTGCAAACTTTCAAGAAATGGTGATAAAGTTTCAGTAAGTTAAAATTAATGGCGAAAAGGTGGGGTTTGTCTTCTGTTACTAAAGCAACTTCAACTTATACAAGTTTACAACGACTTAAGACTAGTTTGAAGTTACTTCCTGTAACTATTAGAAGTGTATCGAGTGTATAGGGTGTAGTTTACACACGGAACTTTAAGTTATTACCTGGCAGTTTTAAGTAAACTTTGAATTTCATAAGCGCCGCTTATTACACAACACGATTGCGTTAAATGTGCTGCATCAAAGCTTTGTGGTGAACGCGACGCTATTGGTTATTAATTTAAGTATGGTTGGTACATTAATTACAATTAGGGTTTGAGAGACCTCTAGATAAGGGACTACAGTAGGTACTTTTACCCTTGAAAAAAAAGTTGGTTTTAATTTGCTTTAAAGGCTGGTGGAAAAGAACGAATCATTGAAATGTATTGTCAATAAAAAATTACAACTATTGCACGAATACAAAGGCTACAATGGCTAGGGAATATCAACAGATTACAAAATAAAACAATAACAAATACTTCAGTAGAAGTGGAACAGACACAAAAAAAAGAGGTCCATCACGGAGGAGATGGTTGCAGAAGATCTTCGCCACGTTCAAATCCGATAATGAAAGGAATTTTAGAAAACAGAATGAAAGTAAAGCAATATTAACGCCTTGGAACGTAAAGGCCCGTATTTAAAATAAGAAACGAAACCAAAGGATTAAAATAGTGGCAGTATAAAAAACAAAAAATGTTTGTTCATAATTTTCAGAAATATTTGTTAACTGTTACGTTATTCTAATATCTGAGAATTCTGTTGTATAAGTAACTGTTTTTAATATACTTCTTAACTGTGCAAAGCTACCTACATTCAGTTTAATTAAATTCCAACGTTCAGTACAAACAGCTCTGCATTTTTATTTAAATGTGCCGTGCTCTTATTCATATTTTAACTTGCTTAATAATAAGCAGAATATTCACGAAACGAAGATAAAAGCGACATTTTAACAAATAAGGCAGTTTAATGTCATCACACGTACATATTCACATTTAAAAAAAAATCTCCTAATAAAGGATCAAGTTGTCGGTACTTCGATTAAAAAGATAACCTCAATATCCTTTATGTTCGTTTTTGCTATTGTCTCAAGTAAATACGTGAAGCAGAATGAAATTGGTGACACATTTCTCCTAGAACTAGGACAAGCTTTCATTGTTTCAAAAAGTTTTTTGCTTTCAACTTTTGTGATAATATTTCTTTTGATTTCTTAATCTTTCGCCTGACGCTTTAATTGAACCTTTTGAAGTCACCGTCGACGGAATAACTAAAAAAAATATGTTCATCTGATGTTCCATATTTTAACTAGAACTACGATCATATTTTTAAAAACAAAAACCGTATCACAAGTTGACGATATTGAGGCTTTAAGTTTTTTTAAACATGTGAAACTTTAAAAATTTTAGCAGCAATTATCTATCGGATGTTGGGGCGCGCAGAAAGGTATTAACTTACTTTTGTTGCAATATTTTCAAAAATAATAAGTTGACACTACTGGGCATATCGTTTACAATAATAAAAATTATTAACGCCACACAAGTTGGGCTTGTTTATTAAGTAAATTTGTGTTGGGCAAATTTTTTTGTTTCCAAATTTATTATTCCATAACAGCTACAAATAAAAGAGGGACGAAAAGGCTTAATAAGCTGGCAAAGTTGCTAAACTTTAACACTTGAAATTAATATTGGCAGGTGATCGCTAACAGATACATAATTTAATTATTGTGGTTGATTGTATATGACTATCTTGTTAATTATCAAACTAGTTTCACTGATAAGTCAAAGGTTAATGTGTTGCTAATGGCCGGTTATAGAATCGAAAATTAGAACATGAGAATTTACAGGCACAATAATTAATGTATTGCCTATTTGTAGGAAAATATTATTGATTTAAAACGCCTTAATTCAATGTCTTTCGTTTCTAGAAGCTGATACTTTGATAGATGTTTCACTATTTAGAAAGTGATTCATACGTTATTTCGCAAGCGTGCAGCTTATTCTACTAACAGATTGATTTCACAGAACAACAAAAACATAAAACACCGACCCTAGTAAAACAATATAAGCTGCCGAGTTGAAGCTATTATTACGGTAGTTGTGAGGAGAATAAATCAAAAGTAGCAAAAATATTTATCAAAGCGACAAGAAAGAATTACACACAAGACGTAGTCCTATTCATCACTTAACGATCGGCTGATGCGAACGTATAAAGATAATTGAAGTGCGGACATATTACTTCGTTTTCATCCGACCGATGAGAAAATATTGTTGTAATAAAAACGAACAAAAGTATTTTCACGGCGTTGGAACTCAATCGGCGAGAAATACGAAGTGTCCGAAGTTTAAGGATTAAATCGGTCTTGAAGACGAGCACCACCTCGCTGGCCCTGGTGTCAATCCAATCAGAGAGTACCGCAATAAAACTGACGTTCAATCTATTCCACGCCTTTATTCCTTTTCAAACGGCAGTGTCCACTCATTCTCTGCATATAAATTCACTCGTAAAACAGAGCTTTGAACAAAACTGAAATGTAATGCAATGTATAAAAGGATTTGTATATCTTCAGGCACGTTGTAAACGTTTTTACAAAAATAAATAAAACTACACAAATCCGGCAAAATAATACTCTGTTAAATATGAACGACCAGCATAAAAAAAATAAATGTTTCAATAAAAGTTTTTTTTGCGCAAATTTTTTGTACCCTTCTTCGCTTATGTAATAATTGAACTTTTTGTTGATGAGAAGTTTTTGCCGTCTGTAGTGACGGTAGACTACATTTTTGGTTTTAATTTTTTATTGCATTAATTATGCACCCCAATTTGGCGCAACTTTTTAACACACATAACACTTTCAGAAACAATCGTTTTTTCTACAGTTTTTACCATAAAAATAATTATAATATACACGTCAGAATAAGAATAGTATAATATAAAAAATCAACTACAAATAATCATGAGTGCTAATTAACATAACTAGCTCACAAAAATACTCTCTGATTTATGTTATACAAATGTTCTAAGAGTTTGTTTGCTTGCTATAATTTTGTATATCTACTGTATCTTTCACACGGAATATTAATTCCGCTTGGTTTTTCCGATACATCACAAACCACGAAAACAATTAGGATAATAAATTCCTTCAAATGCATTAGGTTTTTCATCTTAAACTCAAGAATTTAAAAACGGATTTAGCATTTTGACAAGAGACCCTTAGTAATTTTTATTTAAACGTTAAACTAGCAACCTAGTTGGCTACGATTTTGAAATCAATAAAACTGAAGTCGTACAAATATGTCCAGTAATCGTGAATTAGATTAAGGTTGGCTGATCTTTAAAAAAAAAAACTTTACAATCCTCTTAACTGAAAAATTGTAAAGTTTCAGAGTCGATTTTTAATTAAATAAAACACCACTGGGAATTGCAATTTCATGGAAGTACCCGTGTGTAGCACGCCTCAAAGGTATTAGCGTTAGAATATACATTTTAGATTCCTAAAATTACACTCTTGATGGATTTTGTGGAATCTTAACATGAACGGGAAACAAAGAATGCAGATTAATTGCGTGTTTTTGTTTTACCTATTGAAGGTGATTTTGATTGCGCTTTTGAAAGTTTTCCTTTTGTAACTAACCATGCAGAAGAAGATTTAATTTGCTTTCCCGAAGCCCAGATTGGTAAAACTTTTACAATGTAATTTAATACAGTCTTTGCCTCAAATACAAAGTTTTCTTTGCGCATTAAAGTCACAAAAGTTTTTTTGTAGAACAAAAACTGCGTTTTAGAAATAAGTTTTAGGGTGTTTTAATATTTTAATTTCGATTTGTGCGGTCAAATCAATGATTTATTTCGTGGTAACAAGTTTGGTGGTTACCAATAATGCAAACGTTGATGTAAATTAGGCCTTTAATTTTTAAAAACCTGCAGCACTTAGCTGTTGTTGTTTTTGGCGGACTGCACCTAGTCTTACCATTAATACCGTAAGCTTTGTCGTTACAAGCTAACCACAAAGTCAAATGTGGCTGTAAATAAAAAAATAAGTGCTTAAAAAAAGAACTACAGTAGTTTAGCCCTCGTAATCCTCTCGACTACAAATCGTGGTCCACTTTTGAGAGCATAGTATGCACTAATAGCCACCCCAGCTAGGATTGAGTCACTCTGGATTCGGCAGAGGCCAGCTTTTCAGAGAATGTCGTGCATAATTGAATAAACGAGTGGACGAAACGTTACCTAAAATTAATTTGGGCCAAAAGCAGCTATTTTAGTTATTAGTTTTTACTTTTATAAGTATAAGCCTTTGTTGTGCAATAAAATAAGCAAACTTATTAGTTGTGTAATTATACAAAAAGAAAACTTTGTAAAAGTATTTATAGCGATAAAGATGTATGCACTTTATGGTATTCTATAACGTGTAGTAGATAATCTAAAAGTAATGAATTATTGTTATTATCCCAGAAACAAATCACCAATTAAAAAGTAAGTCAGTTAAATGTTGTCCGTAAACCATCAACAGCCAAAATTTAATAAATCAAATATCACACGTATGCTATAAATTGCTGAATATTAATCTGCGTAACTCTTTTGTGCCGTAGATAAAGAAAGCGTCGAGAAGAATAAAAGTCAGAGGTTTCAATTGAAATATGTCAATAAATTCCTGAACGTTATCCATTAAACATTAAAGCACAATCTTAAAAGTTGGGAATAAGCTACTTATGAGAGTTTATCGATAATGCGGCTTATATAACTCAGATCCGAAAGTTCCATTGTCATTAATAATTAAAAAAATATCGGGAATTATATAAGAAGTTGTCTTTTTCTTCATGCATTATTTTAGACACAGATTGTTTGAAATATAGCTCAAGCAATTAACACTTAACACTTGCTTTAAATATTTCATTAACAAAAAAAAATGACGTTTATATTAATACATTTGGTGCTGCATTTAAAATATACTTAATTTCCAATAAATAGATTTAATTAAATAAAGCTGCAAGTTATCAAAAAAAAAAACAGGACCAAAGATAGTAAGTCACTGGGCCAAGTGCCTAGGGACAAACGATAGAACCAAATACATCGATGTAGAGGAGCCAATAAAATTCAAAACCAATCTGGCCCCAGACAGATATATGCAAACTTCGAAGCGCGCAATACACGCTACTGAACCTCTAAATCAGGCGAGTTTGGGACTAGTGCCCCCGTTTATAAGAGCTTCTCATGTAAACAAGATTTCTCGTGGAAGATTGTGACAGTAAAACTTGAAATCCTGACTAGACTGAGATTTGAACGTCGAATAGGATATTTGGTAAACTTGCACTTACCAGTGTTTGGGCCCTCAAAATCGGACTTCTACTTGCTATAATCTTACCAACACCTTGACACGAATATCGATTTTTTTCTTAACCTGTTTAAGCTTTTCTGTATAAGCAGTTTAACCTACAAAGTTGATTAAAAGTTTCCGTTATTAAATTCAACCACCGCAGCTGTGACGCTTATATCGGATACACAAAGCGTAAAAGTAATGTGGTTTTTATATACTCTATATAATATCTTTGAAGTTTATAGTGTCTTTGAGTCAAGCAGATTATTATGCAGATTAAGGAGATCTGAAGAAACTGCTAACTTTAAAATGTGCCATACTAAAGACACAAAAGCTGTACACATACAGTACTGGAGAATATACAAATGCTCGATATTGGTTGATTTAAGTAACATTATAAACTGAAACTTTCTTATTAAAATTTTGATCGTATATGCAATTTCGTCATGGCGAACGATATAAAAGTTTGACACTTGTCTTCATGCATAAAAATTTATGACTCAATATATTTAACGATTACGGTGCATGTTTTCAACATAGTTTTATGCTCTCTTGGTACATTGTGACAATTTTACAACCAAATTGTAAGTAACCTTAAAACATGTTAAGTAGTTTTTTACAACCAATTTTTAATGTTGCGAAAGAGTAACATTTTACAAATTATTTTCGAAACGTGGTAAAGGTAATTGGTATATCACATCATTCTAATGGCAATGGCATTTCGACAATAAATCATTATTGGGATCTCTTTAAACTAAGATGGCATTTAAATGGGTTAACTTAAGGAAGATTAAAAGAAAATAAAGCTTGAGTGTTCCTTGAAGAGTAGCAAAAACACATAGAGTTCTTAATGGATTTTTAAATGCCAAAATAACGAAGGTTGTATTTTGTTCCATCTGGTATACCTTAAATGTAAAAAAAAAAATTCAGTTGATTTCGTACCACAGCTAACTCGGGTGTACTAGTAAGAACTCTGACTACTTTAATTTAAGAGATAAAACTTTAGTATTTGTTACAAAATCTTTAGATGACCGCCAAGTCCCATTAAAATGTCTCATAAATTTTACATACCACGTTTTATTTATCTATTATAACCCAATAGGTAACAAAACTGTAGCCAAAAACATTATTTAAAAAAAAAATGAATAGGACTTCCAGGTTGTCTGTGTAAATTTCTTTATTAAAAAAATTTGGAGCCTGGTTTATATGCCCAACAAAGCTACTAGTTTCAGTTACACAACAAATTTACATTATCGGAATCGAGTATTCTCCCTTTGTAGAATGAATGCCGACCGGCGAAACACAGAACGGACTGCGAATAATAATATGTGGGTTAGGAGCTGATCCAAAGTAGGTAGCAATAATTGTAAACACCGCTACGCCGATTTTATCATTATACTGATACATGCAAGCGGTGTATTGGATTTTAAACATATGAATGTTTTCAGTACATTGATATTCATGTGGTATTGTTTCGGGTTTCCGGTATTTCGATAATTATTCCAGAAGGACTTGTGCGCCAAGACCTAACCAGTAACCACAAAGTTTTTAGTTTGCATGTCTTTTAACAGCCTTTTGACTAAATAAAATACAGAGCGTCAGTTTCGATTTCTCACCCGCCTTGTGACAAAAAACATAATGACTTTTTTGGTTTTAATTTTAAGAGTGGCAACTAGAGATTTGGAACAAACTAAGCCAATTGCACACAACTGCGGAAAATGCGGTGTGCTACTACGGTTTAAAACAATGTAGTTTACTCATTACCGAAAATTTATTACTTTAATTACTTTAACAGCCGGACAACTTAAGACAAAATGAATAGAAGTCTAGAACTTTAAACAATTAAAAATAGTTACGATAAAAGCAGTTTATGTCACTGTGCATGTAAATGCAGTAGCAGAGGCAGCAGTTTACGTAAGTCTAAAAATATCTCCATTACAGTCTTAAACTTTACGAATTGAGTAAATGATTATTAAAAGCTTAAACTACAATGTCAAACATTGGTGTCTATTTAAGTCACAGTTAATTTTGATTGGGACCTAATTCTAAGTAGATGTGTTAACAACAATACTTTGCACTGCCTTAGCCTTGGATCACTATTGGTAAGTTTTGTTTAACTAAATCGGAATAGAAAAATTTGTGTCATTGTATTTTGACTTTCTATCGTATACAGGTAGTCATCGACTAACAGGGTTGGTTCTCTTTGGAAGTTTTTGTTGTGAATCGATTCTGGCGTAAGCGCAGGAATTTTTTATTCTTCGTAAACGATAACTACCTGTATATGTTTTCTACAGATGAAGAACGATTAGATTAACTAATTAACTATAAGTTCCTATTCTTCATTAAAATCGAAACTAGTCCATAGCATGCAACCAATAAAATGCAAGGATTTTTATTACTAGTTTAAGAAACACATTTTCGTCCGTATAAATCTAGACTACAGACATTTCAGTTATTCTAATTTAAATATTTAAGAATAGCACAAATATCTTGGACAAAATATGCAGTGGCATTATACGATTCAAATAGGAGCGACAGAAGAACGTCGATCGAACGTAAACTACACGCATAGTAATATTTTATTGGGCTGAATAGGTTCAACCAATATAAAAGGTAGTTATGCTATTGTGAGAGCCGGTTCTGGCTTAGATAGAACCTATTATAAAACTGCCAATACTGACGCTATTGTCTACCATTTGCGTAGTTCCACGGCTTCCATATTTTGAAACTACTGCACAAATTTCAGGTTACTTTGCGTTGTACCTTAAAGTATCTTTCATATGCGCGGTGTCGAAATAAAAGTGAATAATGCAAAAAAGAATAGCGTTAAGATGTTTTGCAAACACGTTCAAATACCACTAGATTCAAAACTTGACAGATGGAAGCATTATTAGTCGAGAAAATTCACGTTTCTATTGTGAATACTCTCAAATTAAGTAAGGTTTAAACTTAATAATTCATATATAATCGGATTGTTTTTCTGACAAGAGATAAATCAATAAATTTTATTGTCGTTCTTTCATAGAAGTGAAATTGTGCCATCTGTTTAAACTTTTAAAAGCGACACACAATCCCCTTAACATTCCACGTATATCCACAACTTTAGTGTAACTGACACCATGTCTTTGCTCCATGTAGAAGCTTTTGTTCTACGGAAAACGTACCTATTTCACGTGAAAAACAAGCTATTTAGGTTTTGTTTTGATGTTTATTTTATTCGTTCGCTAAATATCCAAGTAAATTCATCTCAAGGAACAAAAAATAACCATTACAATGATGATAGTTTCATGCACAATTTTAAACATCAGATTTTACTTTTACATATTATATATACAAGACATTTTTCTAACTAAATAAAACAAATTAGTCAAGACCAAATTATTTCTAAATTTACAAAGTTGAAATAGAGTAGACACTCGATTTAACAAACCTCGATTAAACGAACAGAATTTTACGTTTCTTTATTGGTACTTTCCAGTTAATATGTTAAGGCATAAATTTTCGGTATGGCTGTAGTGTATCTACTGTAAAATAACTTGTACAGCCAAGCATTCTGTGCTAAACTACTGTACAATGAACTATTTGTGTACTATTTCTATGATTTTCCAAAAAAGATTAATTACGCATGAAGTAATGTAGCAGAACTGTATTTCCTAATTATCCTATACTTAGCGGCGCAATTTACCACAAAAATTAAATAAATTATGAATATATCAGTGTTTTGTGATCAGGTTATTCTTTAGCTATACTTTTAAGTCTCTCAATTAATATATCCAACGCAACAGACTGATTGAAGCATTGGTAATCAATAAACTGTGTCATTAGTTTAGGCAATGCCGAAAACAGATGACAGATAATTTGTTATGTTTATGCGCGTGGCAACTGATTTGTTTCGAAAACGAAATACAGAACCCTTGGCTTTGTAAGACTACGCTCTAAATGCATTAATGCACATTTGAATAACGCAAACCAAACGACAAAAAAATGTAGTCACATTTGCCAACTTATCCCTAAAATGAAACAAACCAATTTGTATTCAATATTAAAATAAAAAGTAGATACATATTTCCCTTGAATGCTAGCAGTGTACTTTTAAAATGAAATTAATCAGCAAAACGTTTCGTTAAAATTATAACTCAATTATCAAAAGTGTTTTCATTCGGTAAAGTTTGCATTTGTCTTCCAATCAAAGAAATCCGCGGGGGCAAATGAAGGCAACGGGTAATCAAAGAGGCATTATTCATGGGCCCCGCGGTCGCTACAATCAAACCCCATTCAGCGCGCGGTCGACCCCTTGTAAAGCTTCGTCTGGGTCGATCGGGAAAGCTTACTTTAACGCCGAAAAAACGTGAATATATTTGCTTAAAATAACGTAAAAAGTCTTCACCAAAAACAAGAGGGAAGTGTAATAGTTCCCATGAATTTGTTCGACAGAACTTGAAAATAGTTCGTGCGTAATAACTATCAAACAACGAAGCCCTAAACTAATCAGTACACAAGCAACAAGTAAAAGTGAGAAACAGATGAGTCTGGTAAAGGAAACTGATTGTAAAGAGAAACGAATGTAGCTCGAAGCGTTTTGAAAAGTTAGATTTCAGATTTACCCGGAAGATTTTCAAGGGTGAAATAATTCGTTTACTTCAATAAAGTTAACTTGAAAAATTATTCCAAGCAACACATTTAACATCGAATCTACGCACACAACCTTTTATCATTCTATTCTCGTTTATTCCAAAGTTTTACTACTAATAAATAAGTCGACTTTTCAATAATATTCACCTACAATCGAATTTGCGGATGGCTGACGAAAATTTTAAGAGTCGTCAAATCAAGAAAAGTAAACTTACTTTTGAAGTTTTGATCGAATAAACGCCAAACAGATCTCCCAGAAAAGTTTATTTTCTCGAGTAAGAAATAACATCAAAGAAATACTGCAAAAGGAGAGATAATTGGAACCGAAAATCTACATTTAACAAAAGATGTGAATACTTTGAATATATATTTTAACAGTCGCTACTATTTTATTGACGTTATGAATAAAATCTACTAAAGTAGAACGTATAATTTTTAATTGCGTCCAGAGTTATTGAAATAAAAAAAAAAACGATTAAAATAATAGTAACTGAAAGTTTGTTACAATTACATTTCTTTGTATTATATGCATATATTCTACCATACCAATATGAAAATAGGTAACTAAATGTAACCTACATTTACGAATGAAATTGGTTGCTTCAATATATATAAATTCTACAATTAAATTCACTAAAACGAATTTCGTAAAGGGCGATACTGAATACCTAAAACATGGGACCAGACTTGGCTTATTCACATTAATTATACTCTTCGTATTTGACGTGTATATAATTGAACTCGGGGTCACATGAGACTGAATGGTCACCAACTTACGTAACTACCATTTATCCCGGTCATATATATATATATATATAAATGGCAGCACACTTTCCATTGAAGATTAATTTCAGCAAATACATAAACTAAATGGACCCTATACATAATACCTACAGTAGTATCACTTTAGACTGGATGGACTCTAACGTACCAATTGCAAGTCAAAACGCTGCCTTTTGCAGATAACAATTTTTATTTACATTAAAAAGACAGAATTAAGTGGAAAAGAACTAGTAAAGCCCTTGGTCTTTTACAAGCATAACGCTGTTGTATGACAGTTTTGAGATTTAGCTTGCAAAACATAATAGGAAAAAATAAAAAAAACGATTTATTGAAAACTAATTGTTTACTGCTCACACAAACAGTTGTCCAATAAATATTTAATACAAAGCTGTTTTAGGATCATTTCAAACGTTGGTTACCATGTTATTTATAGTTCGCAAATTAACGCATTCTGAATATTGTACAATATTTAATTTTATATGGGATAACCAATTGTGCACTTGGCTTTATAATTAATTATAAATATTAACCGCCATTAAATGCAAAACAATTACATTAATTAATTGCGCTGTTTGATAAAGTTATTGCCATCCAACTGTTAGATGCAATGGGTAAAAAACGATTGTTTTCAAATTAATTGCACAAATAAATTCGCTATTTGGCGAGTAGAAATAAGAGACAGTTTTTGAATATAATACTTTTGACCACATCAAGCCCAATACTATACGTTATCTATATCTATAACAAATGTGATACGATCAACTCTGAACATATTGCTAAAAACGAATTTAAAATGGCTCTTGCATCAGGCTTTATAAGGTTCTTTTTTAATGTTATTTCAAAACTGATCACCAAACACCAATCGCGAATTTAATGTAAAAAATTGTTTCATAAGTGATCCGATAATAAACGCGTTTTTTAGCGGTAGACAACGACATCCTATTTTTACATAAAACAATGTTCTCTCAAACGCCTCGCAACTCTGTGGTCATCCCAATAGGTATAGGCGTTACGCCATTATGTAAATTTGCTCGCTCTAAATTTCTGCGGTTTTTCCCGCTGGTGTGGCCGTACACTTGTTTAGTCATATATTATTATGCTTCCCCAAATTACGCAAAAAAAATTCATTTTAATTGTAAATGACTATACAATGGCGAAGTAAGTACTTCCTGATGCGAACGAAGTAGACGGGATTTACAAAAATCGTTTGTAACCTTAAAGTCTCTCTCTCATACGCTAAGGCTTTTTACTGTATTAATTAGTTGTTAAGACTTCTTGTGTGGTATAACGTGGAACTGAATCTTAAACAAGTCGTAAAAACAAAGCTTACAAAACCAATATAAAATTTATATCCCATTATATTATGAAGCGTTGAAAATCAGAAATATGTAAACAGCATTATATTATATTGCATACAGGAAACTATTGTAGTTCATAAATATTTCACTGACTACCTAACCAATAAATGCCTGTAAACATCGATTTGTAAATGGCTTAAAACTAACCTAAGGTAAAGTTTTGCATATTTTACATGCATTAATAAATGCACTATTGTAGCTTACTAGTGGCTTTATAAGAACAGACAAGAAAGGAAACAAACTTACACGAGATGAAATGTAGATGTAGACATTATAGAGTGTATAGAACTTAAAAGACTAAAATGTTAAACGCATATACAAGAAGAAGAGGCCGAACAAGAACATTGGGGAAGCAATTACTGCTAGAAGCTTAAATGAAGATGCTTGTTAAGACAGACAAAAATAAAAATCAGGAAGGGAGAGAGTAATAACTCACATATAGATAAATATACAGAAATTAAAAAAGAATTTAAAACAAAAAATTAAACAGTTTTGAGTCAAATATTAAGAACGCTATCTCGGTTTTTTACTAGTGATTAAAATGATAGTTACAGAGCTGAAGAATTCTACTACTTTAAACTAATTTTTAAACCTGTACCTTGTAGAAGTATTTGGTACTTCACTTAGCAGTTCAACACAGAAGTTATTCAGAAACTGCTACAAACTATTAAGCTCCAAGTTAGTGCGGAATAGTGGTATATAAATATATAATATATTAGTTTCATGCTGAAGACCTAAGGCTGTTTCCATGCCTCAAACTTCCATTGTGGGTGCTCACATATGCTTCTCAACTAGGCTAATATTGTGTAATAAACTACGCTCCAGGTTTCCTACCATTTTATTATATTTGCTCTACAGCTGAAACTTGCTTATTAATCAATATTAAGCTTCCAAAATGTTTTAAGTGTGGTTATAGAATCACTTCACTTCGGTGAATGATTACAGAGAGCTGATATTTGTTGGTGCATTTGCGAAACTGTATAATTATATCATTCGGTAAACGCTCATGAATTACAAATTTTGATGTGACAAATAAATACAACTGTAAAGCGAGAATCACAAAATCAAAAGCTGTATAATTAATATTTCAATGAATAATTAGATAAAAATCAATTGGCACAGAATATTTAACTGATGCAATTGGGGTTTTGTTGTAATCACATTTTTAAGTTTCAGCGTCGCTCTATTTTATTGCGTTAAATAAAAATTATTTGCTGTAATTTTGAAAACAAAAAAAAACCTTCAAATTGAATGTCACGAATGTAATTTTGTAGATATTAAACTATGTACCAAGTATTGTTTTCGACAGAAAAAAAAACTAGCTTAGTTATTTAGCTGTACATATTTTATGAAACAAATATATTTAAAAACTGGTATTAAAAACAAAACAATTAGAATTTAAGTGTTGCACTACCACATTTAAAAGCAATTCTTAATTATGCACATCCTAGAAAATAGGAGTAAGCTTTTACGCTTCGCGTTTTAATTATATGCAGCACTTTGTTTCCAAATACGACCTACATCTTTTCAGTTAAATTTCCCACTTGCTTATTTAAATATTACTTTTATTCATCAACTCACGAACGGAGCGTGACACCCATAAAACAAAAAAATAGAGTGAGGTTGTATTTGTACGACTTTAATTAAAACTCGGCAAAATTCAACGTGTTAAGTCGGCGAAGCGATATCATTCAGAGATAATTAATTAAAATGGGTAATGAAGTGAAACAACTAGAATGAATTGCCTGTCTGTTGATGTAAACCGACCGTATTGTTTACTTGCTTCGTGTAAACGAAAGAGACACAATAATTCAATTTTTTTGGTACTTGAAAACTTAAAAAAAATTGGACCAAAACTTAAGTCCCGTACGAGCTTTAGTTGTTAGTTGGCTGCACTTTTTAAAAGATTATCTGGAGCTTTAATTTAACTTCTGCATCACAAAACAGATTGTGTTTATCGCCAAGTGGTCGAACTTAAATTTCATCGCGTCAACAAAATAAACTACATAAAAGCTACTTGTTTACCGCGCTGTTGTTCTTGATGTATAAACAGTCAATGAAAAACAAACATTGATATGAACAAACAACCTTTTCTTGGAGTAGAAAGTCGTTTATTATGTTTAGCGAAGCTATCAGCGCAATTCTACGTTTTTCGACTTAAAGTATTTCTATCTTACCTTTATTATCGATGGAGAAAATACCAATTCCATCTCCGCCACGTATAGAATACTCAATACGGCTATCTTCACCTAGCGGATCCTGATCTGTGGCATTTACTTGCATCACTACTGTTCCGAAGGGTTGATTTTCTAACACCGAACCAGATAACACAAAATCACCGAATTGTGGCGCATAAAGGTTTTCGTTCACGTCAACAACGTTTATTGTCACTGCAGCTTCCGAGGATAAAGACGGGTTACCTCTATCATTAGCGAACACAATTAAGCTATGCACTTGTCTCTCTTCGAAATCTAATGGTTTGGTTGTACGTATGGTGCCCGATACGCTGTCTATTTTAAAAGTCCCGTCACTATCGCTGTCTTCTAGCGTATATAAGATTTCCCCGTCAGGACCTAGATCCGGATCTGAAGCAGTGACGACGGCTACTACGCTTCCTCTGGGGATGTCTTCTCGTATCTTCACGGTATAACTAGGCAAGCTGAATTTAGGTGCATTGTCATTGATGTCGTCTATTGATATTCTGACCAACGCTTCGGAATACAAAGGCGGATTATCCGGTCCTTTGCCTCCTCCGTCCGTGGCTCTAATTCGTAACTCGTAAAGATCTTGTCTTTCTCTGTCCAATACGTTGGACACAATTAGAGCACCGGTTATTTTATCAATCGAAAAATCCTTTGTATCAGTAACTAATGAATACGTTACTTTAGCGTTGTCACCTGAATCCACATCTGTTGCGTTGGCTTTAAATATAACGGTCCCGTTCAATGCATTTTCTGTTACACGAAAACTGGCTAAGCTCTTTTCAAATTTTGGTGCATTGTCGTTTACGTCCAAAACTGTAATTGGTAGCATACGCGAAGCTGACTTTTGCGGTTTACCCAAATCATACACTGAAACGTTCAAATAATATTCGAATTCGCGTTCCCTGTCTAAATAGCCAATTACTTTCAATTCCCCGGTATCCATATCCAAGCAAAATACTGAATGCTCGTCGCCCCCCGAGATTCCAAAAATAAGTTTGCCGTTGTAGCCTAAATCTCTGTCCCGAGCCTTTAATTTGATCAATGTCGTTCCTAGTGCTACCGACTCGTTCACTTTTATTTCGATGGGAAAATCTATGAATTCTGGAGAATGCAGATTTTGACCGTAACGTATGGGCATCATTGCAAATTCTTCCTGCGCTGGTGGTTTGTTGTTATTTTCCGCAGCTGCAAGAACTTCCGTTAGTCTTCTTGCAACTCCAGTGTCTTTGCAGTCAAAAGCTCCTGTTTCATCAGACATAAGCCGGGTGTTGGAACCAAGGTTTTTCTTCGCGTTAACTAGCTTGAAATGGACTCGAACTATGTCTGCGAAATGTGTACCATCCGTTGCCGTAACGTTCACTTCTCGTTCCGAAGCTTTAACTTCATTAAGGTTACAGTTGACGGTAATAGTTCCAGAAGTGGTATCTATGACGAAACAACCGTCTTCGTTACCGGAAACAATTCTGTAACTAATAATATTTCCTGCGTCAAAATCTATAGCCGACAATGTAATGATTTCTGAACCGCTTGGCACATAACGAGGAACATAACCCGTGCAATCAACTTTTTCAAATTGTGGTCGGTTGTCGTTAACATCTTTAACTTTAATAGTCAACTGCATCTCGGTTTGTCGTCGATAAGGCAAACCCCAGTCGGAGGCCCTCAATCTTAATACGTATTCCCGTCTCATGCTTTCATAGTCTAGTAAGGCAGTTGTTTTGACTACACCGGAAAAATGATCGATTTCGAACGGAACCTTGCCAAGATTTGCAATGAGGTAGGATATGTAGGCATTCTCTCCCGAATCTTTATCTTTAGCGTGTACAGTGGTTACAGATGTTCCGGCAGGCATATTTTCGTCAACCCAAACTGTCATATTGGGTTTGTCAAAAACCGGGTCATTGTCATTAGTATCTACAACATAAATTTTTACTTTTGCCGATGATTGTTTTCTAGTTCCGGCATTACCCTGATCGATCGCTGATACAGTTAAACTATAAAATGCTTTGAATTCGGCATCCAATGGAACGGCAGTGTACAACATCCCGGTCTCTGGGTTTATATGAAATTCGTCACCTTCGTTGCCACCAACTATTTCTAGAAATACTTGAGCATTTTTGCCTTCGTCGGCGTCGGTTACTTTGAGTCTTATTAGAGGTGTATTTACGGGTGCCGTTTCTGGAACTTTAACCTCATAAATTTCCTTGTTAAATACAGGCGCGTTATCATTTAAATCGGCCAAGCGGACAGGAACAGACTTATAACTCTCTCTTGGCGGTATTCCTCGATCAGCTGCACGTAACGATAAGTTGTATCCCTGTGGAGTACTTTCTCTATCTAACAATTTCAGTACTTCGATAGTAAATTCGCCTTTCTGTTGTGTAGGACGGATGCGAAAATGTCCATCAGGGTCGCCGTCAACTATTTCTAAGCTTTTAATTTCGCCGTGAATACCGCTGTCTTTATCGGATACGTTTACTATGGCGTATATATCGGCGTTCGAATTTTCTACTATTTTCGTGTGACGTCGTACGTAAATTTCTGGTGCGTAAAGATTAACTTGTTTAACGCGTATGCGCACTTTAGCTTTGCGTATCATTCCCGAACCAGGTCGGTATAAAGCACCACGATCTTGACCAAGTACCTTCAATTCGTAGTAAGATCCTTCGGTATATCTTAATGGTCTTGTTAGAGAAATAACTCCAGTCATGGGATGAACTGCAAACTGGTCGGTTTCGTCGGCAAAACTGTAATAAATTTCGCCATTCTTGCCCAAATCCGCATCTTCGGCTACTACTCTAAGGATACTTTGGTGTAATGGTGTGTCTTCGTACACCGTCGCGTTATATTCCGTTGGATAAAACAACGGACTGAGATCGTTTATATCTAATACGGTCACTACAACTAACGTTTCGGTTTCTAAAATAATTTTTTGTTTTCCGTCTCTTTTCGTAGCCGTCGCTCGCACCGTAAGAACGTATTTGTCTTTTCTTTCGCGATTTAAAACGTCCGTGTTACCAGTTCGTATTCTTATAAACAAAAAACAAAAGTCACCTACAAGTCTATCTTCCGCTTTAAAAAATTTGTCCCGATCGCCTTCCACTATCTTATAACGAATATCGGTAAGCGTGTGCGGCGGCACCTGTATACCGACGCGTTCTTCCCCAGGTGCTGGACTCGCGTACGTCTTGGGTACGCTGCTCTCTGGGATGCTGACATTGTAGAGCTGCCTCGTGAAACGAAACTCTAAGACTGGTTGAGCCTCCTCTAGATCCACCTGGGTAAACGCTAACACCAGGAGGCAGCAGGCGAAAGCGCGTCGTTGCATTGTCTCAGCTCATGACGATTGAACCTGCAAAGAAAATTAAACACTTAATACAACGATAACTACTACCAAAAAAATACAAATGGAAGTTCGCAAAAAATCCAGATATATACAAATTTCTCAAGCAAAACCAATAGATTAAAATAACATTAAGGGCTTATAAACACGCCCCGGTGTAACTTTTGGGGGCTTCAAAATAATTCTGATATTCATGATAATAGCAACTACATAAGAAATCGAGCTAGTTTGTCCACTACCAATTTGGAAGCACTTAAGCCGGACCCACGATATTAAAAACATAACAACCCCACTAAATTTATTGCCTTCTTTTAACTACAGGTTAGGGGAGAGATGGTGATTTTATTTACGACTAACACGGAAAGCGTTTGGTCCTAAACGAAGTTACAGAATTCATACTTAATGTAGAAAATGTAATGAATGAAAAGTAAACAGTTGAGTTATACAGCCAGGGTTCCTGAATGCGGCGAATTCGCCATCAATCAAATACCCTCAGAACTTCCACGCAATTTGAAGCGGAAATCAATTCAGAGAAGTGTAAGTACTACGAAACAGGCAAGCCACTCTCATTTTCACAAATAAGTATCTTACGACGCAAGACTACAATAAACGAACCGTTTAGATACATCCACGTTATAATTTAGCGGATTCAATACTTTAAAAGCGAAATTCAGAGAGAGCTAACGTTCACGGGGAATTGTCAAATTGTTTTTGCTGAAACCTGTTACTTTCCGAATTGCATTATTCATACTGTTCCACTGGTTGTCATCGAGCTCTTCTAAAAAGGTTACGAGTTTACACCCCCAAGAATATCTTTACTTTACCACACCAACAAGATTATTCTTGATTCGGCAATTCCATTGTCATGTCTGCATATAAAACATTCAGTGGTGGAATATTTCTAAAGAGGGTCTTGAAAACGTCGCAAAACTGATACGAACACTTTGAGTTAAGCTTAATGTTATTTGCGAGGTAAATACGATGAACAAACATTCCGGTAAATATTTTTATGGGTGTATAATACAAGATATTGATAATAGAACAGTTACTATAATTTTTAACAGTACTTACTGTATGATTCTTGTATCGTTGCATTTATTTTAGTGAAACTAGGCAACAGTCATTTAAGTTCAATACTATTTCGAATGTGATGAACTGTGCTAGCCGAAGTGAAGAATAATTCACGATCGTATTCTGTCATTTATAATGAGCTACATTACTGAGCTATGCGTTTCACAAGTACATAGTAACACAGGTCTATAACACATTCCGCTTAGAGTGGTAAATCGTGAGTGGCGAACCGTTATAATTGAGATATATTTATGTATTGAAGATAACCAACAGGTATACATTTTCATTGTGTTTCACTTGGATGCATGCAATAACAGAAATTACTAGGCAAAAAATATAGAGTGCAGAATACTAGAAAATAATCAGGCAGTGGACTGTTTCAATCGTGTTATTTGATACGAGGATCAAACTGGATTTATTGATTATAAAAAAATATTAGGTCGTGAAAACCATAATCTGCACCTTCATCTTATTAATTCCTTAAAACTTAACAATTACGATACTTTGGGTCCATTCCAACAATTTTGAAATGTTTTAATGTGCCATGGACATCATTTGCTGACCCAATGTAAATTTAACCTAAGGGAAATGCAGAAAGCTGTGATGCCAGTAATGGTTTGGCCGCGTCATAAATTTCGCAAAACGATCAGAGAGATTAACATTGAAACAGATCATTTTAGTCCGCTGGTCTAATATTTGTATGGTACAGCTTGCAACAAGCAACATTCTGCTTATTTTCCTGAATCATGGAAACATACATATTTCGACATAAATATACACCCAACGCCAACCGAATTTCGTTGAACTGGCGGCTCCAACTATATTTTCATGCACATTGTGACAACTAACACTAACACACTAATCTTTATGAACATATCATAAGTACATATTGTGAATTGTCAATTTTAGCTTCACTAACATTTTATCTGGGCGCCAAATAAGTCCACATATTATATACTAATAAATGGGTAACTATACTAGTTTGCTAATATTTATCAGCATTGCAAGTGTAATTTGTTTGGCATCAAAGTAAACATAAATAACGTGAAATTGTTAAAATTAAATTGGTCAAGTTTCACACGATAAAACCAACCAATATTGACTATAGAAATCATAACTCCTGCAATATTATAATAATTGTATGCCCGGAGAAGACTAAAACTTAACGATTTAAATGGAATAGAGGACCTATCAGGAATGACCGAAGGTCTTGAACTCCTCTAGGTGCAAAAACAGAACAAACTAAAGCTGAATATTTAGTGTCGACTAGTCGCCGAATAATTGTCTGTATTATCGCTAAGGAAACTATAGTATCTGAAACAGCAGTTCTGAATATTTTACAAAATAATTTGGGGATAAAAAAAGCGTTTGAAAATTGGGTTTCAATTTTGCCCTCGTAATGCTTTTGTTTTAAATTATAATCGTATTTTTGTCTATTAAAAATCACGATTAAAATCCGATAAGTTAGCAAAATCATTGCAAAGAACTACGCGGTCGCCAACGAGCGAAAGTTCTTAAAATTAAACTTTGAAATTAAAATGAACATAAAGGTGGGTACACACGCTAGAGAAAAGTCTCGCAACTCGGGTCTATAGACAGGGTGTTGCTGTGTGAACAGCTCGATAGATCGGTGCCGCTAGATCGACCCTCGGCAAGTTTTGGTCTAGTTAGAGGGTCGTGTGAATACCTCAAATATTTGTCTCGTCACTCGCTCTAAACAGATCCAAACGTTTGGAAATTTATGCTAGACTGCCTATGCGTCCCTTCGTCACGATTTAAAAATCAACTACAGTACTTATAGAAAATTTATACTGATATTGTGCGACGTTTTTCACAAATAACTTTCTATTTTAATTTGAAAAAAGGCAATAAATCAACACTAAAATTTTTAATCGAATAGTAAAAAAACGTAACATTGTCAAATGACAACTTCTAAAATTTTAGTATACCTACATCATTTTAAAATTGTAGCTTGTTCAAACCTCGGTAATCATTGTTCAAATCGAATCGGATCGATTTTATTTATGACAAGTAATTTGGTATTTCCAAGCACGCATTGTTGTAAAATTCAAATTTTAGAAACTTATTTTATTTAAAATGATTCAGTTAACAGTAATAAATGCTATTTCCTTTACTATTGAATTGAGCTATAAGCTATAAACAAACAAAGATATATTTAAATGAGGTTCAACCCATTCGTACTGAATGAATATAGTTTCTGTATTCTAGGAAGTCGAATCCTATTGTTTATCACGGATTTTCCGAACATGTGTTTCAGGTACAAAACCCTTTCTATAATACTTTGACCAATCAGAGCTTTATGATAACATTCGTGTAATTATTTGAAATTTAAGATGAACAAAAATTTTAAACAGTGTTTAGATAAATTTTAAAGACAGCAGACTGAGAGTGCGGCATATTTTAGTTTTATGTGACAAAAAAATTGCATCTTTTTTAAAGTGTATCATAAAATAAATTATTGCTAAGGAGTTCAATTGCCAAATAGGTTTAAGTTTTCCATACCGATTTTAATATTTTTATAGTAGGGTCCGACCTTTCTCAATAATAACATTCCATTTGAACTTGAACTAGCGCAATACATAATGATGAACTTTTTAAATAAATAGTTAAAAAAAACTTTGAGTTGTAATTCTGTGGTATACAATAATTTAATATTATAGTTTGCATAAACCCTATTATAATATAATCGTTTAATTCCCTATAATTTTAAATTCAAAATAATACACGGCACTTTTCTCGAACTGGCATTTCGATAATGAATTGAACAGAGAGCAAATACCGAAGAGAGAGCAAACAGCGCAACACTCGTGTGAACACCCTGGCAAGTAGTTGCAGCTAGGGCTGAGGTGAGGAGTGTCCCGACGTCACGGTCGAAACAAAAATTGCATTACGTGTGAACACGCGCTAGTTCAGTTTAGAGACTTGTGTCGCAACTTTACTCTAGCGTGTGTACTTACCTTAAGAGTAGTGTAAAGCGACAAAGAATATTTTAAATAAGTTCAAAAGAATGTGTTTTTAGCTTGTTGGAATATCGCAAGGGAACGCTTAAAATATCACTTAACTAGAAAAGGAAGGTTAAAAAGAAATCCAAACAAGATAGTTCGGAAACTAGAAAAGAATTAAATATATCCCGGGCACTTCGCACGTGCCTTAGATACAAAGTTGCTTAGTTTCAGTCAGTTGTAATAATCTGTTCGTTCTCTTAAAAGATTTACTTTCTTATACGTTGATTTTACGTTTACTATACGTATAGCAGACTGTAAAAAAAAGTGTACGTGCTTTAATTTTATTCGTACTTAATTTTTATTTACATACTTTACAGCCATACGCTTACGCAGTGTATGTTGTTGCTATTAGGCATAACTCTCGAATTACTTTACTAAGTTACTCTGTTAAATAATATATTTAACGCAATATAAATGATATTATTGACCCTAAAAAAAGTCTGAATATTTACAAGACAATTGGCTATCTTCTGTGCGTTTTAAAATGTAGAATCGCTTTACGTTTTTCGCATAGAAACGTTCTTTAAGGAGTCCATATCTCATGATATCACTACATTTATCTATATATTTAAAATTTAAAAACTACAGAAATGGCTCACGCAGTGAACATTTATACTAGATAATTTTTAAGCAAAAACTAGAATCGATGACATCTCGACTAAACTCTTTTAATGATATTTAAAAAAACAAATATTATAAAACAGAAGTGCGATCCCTATACTATAATAAAAATATGATTGCTACGGACTTGGGTACCTGGATTTTTGTGGCCCACTAAATAAAATGTTCTTTAGCTGTTTTTTTTTCCTGTAAATATTGCTTATTCAATTTTGGTTATCACGATAGTTTTTTAGTAAGAGTATACAAACACGTTAGTGTTTTTATACCCAGCGTTTATGAAACTATAAAATATGAGTTTTAATAAGTACTCCTTCCATTTTTAATGCAGTAGATAACTCAAATAAAGCGAAAAATACATCCAGTTTCAATTCATTTAAAACCGTTATGTGTATATTCGCATATATAATTTGTAGATATTATCGTTACTCATGCCATAACCGAAACAACGATTTTAAAATGTGATTGGCGAAATTTAATCACTTAACGAAAAGTAAATGACATATTTTCACTATGCAGTAATTTTTATTGTGTGCAATGGAACGTGTTGTTGAAATTGTAAATACAAATAAAGTTCAATCGAATGAAAATTTTGATATTTTGAATACAAGTGCTGTTGATTTAGCAAACAAGAATATTAAACAAGCGATGTGAAATTTTGTAACAATGTCAATAGATATATAATCAAAACAAGAAAAGCTTTTTTGAATTAATGAAAACATTTAATTTCAATAATTTAAAAAAAATGGTTTAAAGCACTACAAAGTTTATTAAATAACTTTGACAATATTAAAAAGAAAATAAATAATTAAAGGAGATTTGCAAGATCTTATCATAGATAATACAGATGTTGAGGCAAATTTTATCTTAAGTTACCATAAAATTGTCATGTACCGTAAAAGAAATTCTAAGCTTTTCTTTACTTTTTAAAAGCAACAAGAAAAGGACAAGAAAACATCAGTTACCATTAAATATAGAATGATTGGGATCATTTTCTCTAAAAACAATGAATCAGTTGTACGAAAACAAAGTTATGTTTTCAAAATACACCGATGGTGAAAAGAAGGGTTGATTTAGGATCCCATAACGTGATGTCTTCCTATCTAAACGTATTCGAATACAAATCAACCATTTTATTATAAACCATATGGTTTTTAAATTAGTTTACATTGTTTTATAGTAAATATATAGAATTGCGAAGTTGCCTCATTAAAATGCTTTGTAGTTAGGATTTGTTTTAGCTGTTAATGATCATAAATAAAGGTAAGTTTTTAAACATGTTCCATTCATGTCAGTTAAAACATATATTAGTATTATTAAAAACAAATTCATTAGATTTAAGATACCTTTATTTAATAAGTATTTAGTATTATTACAGAGCAAAGCTAATTTTGTGACACTCGCTTATGTGCGATTATTATTATTGTTAGTTTATGGTAGATGCCAAAATATAAGGTTTTACTAAATTAACGCAAGTTGCTACAAAATTACGTTCTCTATACATGAGTATATAAAGCCAATGTTTTTATGACAAGTTGTAAAACAGAAACGACTATTTTACAGCAACCAGGAAGATAAACTTAACTGATTTTATTCAGAAAAGCAAGTTTCTTGATACGCTACAAATTATAATAAATTGTAAAATTTTTATATTCTTCGTTTACAATTTTGTTCAATAAAAAATTTGGCTACATCAAAGTAACTCATTTTCGTCTACCGTTAACGATGATAACAGAAAATAATATCGTTGTTCCTATCAGTCCACCTTGTTCTAAACGTTTTTTTGCATATTTATTTGCGCTGTAATTTAAATAATCGATTTAAACAAAAATAATATACCGAATCTTAAAATAATTCCTTTGCGTTTATGTTATATACGGTAACTTTACTGTTTTGGTGGAAAGTATTTTATAAACAAATGGTTCTTAAAAAATAAGTCATCGTAATTAAATTCTACAGTTCATAAAATCGACAAAAGTACAAATTATAAAATAAAATTGAAACTTTTTTTTATTACAAAAGAAACCAAACAAAATGAAGATTGAAAAATATAATTAAGGTTAATGTAAAGGACGATGCTGTTTGCCATCAAATACAGTTGTATATCAGGAAGAAAATAAGTCAATATTTCCTTTAAACCTTGCTCCACATCCAATCTGTTTTCACTATTTTTTCAACAAAATCAAAAATTTTGAACGGCAACGTTTTTTCGTTTTTTATTTTGAGAACGAATACATCTCTACTCCACATTTTGTTGGCATGGATTGGTGAAAAATATTTATTATCATTTATTATTAACTCTAAAAGGCGTTCTTTAAATAATTCAAAAAGAGCGAACGATTTTCCAAAAATTAAATTTCCTAAATTCAATATTAGCGTAATAGAGTTTTATTTCAAAAACAATACCTTTACTTTATATAGGAAGAGTAAAAAGCGTTCGATAGAGTGAACAGAAATGTCAATTTTATAGACAGGGGGAACATCCGAGAACCGGAAAACAATAGACACTATCAAGGGCGATAGTTGTGATTAATGACGTTATAAAAACGATAACTCCTGAGCGAAAAACTAAACGCGAACAAACTGTGCCATTGCGGATTTTCGTTCTTTAATCCGTTGACGGAAGTTTATCGGTCAGCTGTGTCAGTGGTGTGATATATGAGGACATACTAAAATTGTTGACCAACACCAATATCGGATTCAGCTCGTATTGCCATTCCCAATAAATTTGACAAATAACAGACAGACAAAATTAAAGTTCGAGAAATAAAAAACAATCCAAAGTATTTCAAACATTTGCTGTAAATCTATTTGAACGATCATAAAAAAGTAATTGGCAAAATTTCTATATTAAATCTATACTAGATTCTATTAGATGCATATCTCACTTTAGACATATAATTTATCAAGTTAACCGTTTGAGACACATTTTGATGCATTATTAAAAAAAAAGCGCTGTAAATATCAGGGGTTTGGAGCAGTCCAATTTTTTAGTTGCTCCGCTCCAGCTCCGCTCCAGCATCAAGATGCCTGCTCCAGCTCCGCTCCCGCTCCGCTCCGCGCTCCAAATATTAATAAAATAAGTTTTTTATTTAAAAATTTGTTTTTAAAAACAAAGCTAAAATTTTATGAGATATGTGGAAATGGACCAAAAATTACATTTGACCCTGAGAAACAAGTGAAGTTAAATAAATGAACAAATTATTGATCTTCAGTTAAAAAAGTTAAAAAAAGAAAAAAAGTTCTTTAAAATTTTTCAAAATTCAAATACAAAATAATGAAAATTAATATTTAGAAAAGTTACATTATAATAATTTTACTTCAAAAAAATCAAATTTAGTTTATTTATAATTTTATTAATAACTATAGATACCCATGAAAACAATTCATAAAAAAAAATTTAGTTTATAATAGTAAAGTGGAGCAGTGGAGCAATCAAAATTCTTTGCTCCGGGCTCCGCTCCCGCTCCGGGCAAAAACCCATTGCTCCACTGCTCCGCGCTCCAGCTCCGCGCTCCGCTCCAAACCCCTGGTAAATATTTATTTAAATTTGGTAAATTATAGTGTAGCAATAAAGTAATTTACATTTCATTAGCTTTTTAGATGAATTATTCTGAATTTTATAACTTTTTCTTGCCTACAATCGTAATTACGAATTATGCAAGAATAAACTGACATATTTATATATACATCGTTCTCCGAAAATATCAGCTGGCTCTTAAATAATTCTTTTTAATTTCATATTTTTACTTCATCAAATGCCTTGTATTGCACGAATGTTCCACGAGTTTTAATATTTCGTATGGTTTTTCCTATACAACACAAACCACAAGTACAATTAATTTCGTGGAATCCATAAAATTCATAAGAATTTTAGCCTTAGCACTGTTTGTACAATGATGTATGGTTTTGCTTGTTATGTACCATGTTTGTATATTAAATTGTTCAAGTACTATTTTTATTTATCTGTTCTACCTTTGATGTCAGACGAACAGCATCTTTAGTTTTGATGTTTGACAGCTATGTATGTGTGTAAATATATAAGATTGTAACTGATAAAGAGACAAGAATTTTGAATTTGGCATTGCATTTCGACAAAAGATCCCTGGAAAAAAGACTAGTGATTTAATTATACTTATTTTTACTAAGAAATCGATCTGATAAATAATCTAACCATTTATCTCTTATCTACCAATGTATTAGTTAGAGGAAAATATTCCTTAAATGCATTTTAGGAACACTTTGGTGCAAACATGATTTAAAACGCGAAAGCTATGCGGTATTTTGCTAATGGAAACACAATAGATTACATTTTATATAGGAATTGCAGCAATTAGCAGTATGGGTGACATCGAAGATAAATAGAATGAAACTGGCATTTTCGAAACAACTGCTGAACAGTTTTTTTTTTCAATACTTTTGCTATTCGATTCCGAAAAATTTTGACGTAACGGAATGTTCAGAGTAATAAATTTACAATTTAATAAGCTCCATTCTATAACCGTCACAATGTTTGACATAAATGATCAATAACCAAATTTATTACATGTGTTAGCCTGGTGACGGCATGTCAATAATGTATGCGAAAGCATGTGAAGAGTAACCAAACTTACCATGCAAAGAACCCAACCAAAATCACTATTCAGACCGGCACTATCAAAATTTACAAATTTATTACGTATAAACATGTGTAACATTCGATATTACACCGCAATAAACACATCAGTTCGCGTTTTACACATGCCGACAGTAAAATTGCCAATGTTAATATAACATACCAAATTGCCGACACAAATGCCCTCTGGCGCCTGCCTGGTCCCTAATCAGCTCGTTATCAGGTGTCATAAACACCGAGAACGCTTTGTTTTATTATCAAGCCGACTGAGAAAACAGCGGTAGTCTCTGCACAGGTAGATAACGTCACAGTACTTTATTGCCAAATCAGAGTGGAGATGTGTTAGGTGTAGGTATAAGCGCCAAAACATCGCAAGCTCTCCGACGACCGTAGACAAAGTGCGCAATTATTGAACCAAAACAGAAATTTCAACAACATTACTGCTGCCACGAATATCACACGATAATACGATTCGCTTAAAACAACAAAAACTACGTCAATCATTCACTGTAAGTATCAAATCAGATACTGTTCGATAGCAATATTATAAAAGTTACATATTTTAAGACGCATTGGTAGGAAATCCCCTGCCATCGATAGGTAAATGTTTACATAGCAATACGAAGATAACGGCAGGCCTTTACAATGACTAAATATTATTTGGTGGCGGTGAGTAATCACTCTCACTTATAATAATAAATATTTTAATAAAATTATCATTTTAAACAATGTTATAAGCACCAAAAACATGTGCTACACCAGCGTTTCCTAAACTGGGTTTCACGGAACCCTGTGGTGCCGCGAAGCAATAGAAGGGGGTACCATCAGAAAATGGTAAAAACACTACTTGATAGTTTAACATGTACCTATTAACAAACAGTAAACCAATTTCGTTACGTTTCGAAACACTGTGATAAGACTGAAAATGAAAATGTTAGCACTATAACTTTCTATATTTCGTTGTTTTACAATATCATCTACATTTCTACTCCACATATGTATAAAGTATATAAATAGATGCCAATAAGTCTTTAGCAATAGTCGCTGAAACAACTTGCGCATCTGATGAAAATGATCTATTAAAAATAATCTTGTAAGATTCATATACATTTATTTCTAGGACTATTCTTACAGCAATCTTTTGACTGGTGTATTCCACATTTATGTTTCAAAGAAAAACCTTGCAATTAAGTGTTCCAAGCTTTAGCGAGACCAAGATCTCATCCGGAACAACACCATTCCTGGAGAAACGCATGCTTTATCTATGTTTAATTCTGTCTCGGCTCGATACTATCTCGACGATAAATGGCAATAAAAAACCAATTTCTTGCCACCAGTTTGAGCACCCTGGGGCCACACTTGCTGTTCGTATCGTATTAAGCACAAAGATTAAAAAAGTGAAGATATTGCTTTTTTTTTTAATTCCTCTGGTGAAACTAAAAATACTGCATTTATTGCCTTTTTAAGTTTTACAACACTGAATAGTCACAAGCAAAACTTCCCCGAAAAGTTTAGCTTTTGGTCACGAAAAAACTAGGTATAGAGTCGGATGCAAATAAATGCAACGTTAAATGAAAAGAAAACTGCAACAAAACTTTACAAACATGGGAAATGCACGAGGGACACAATTTAATGTTTGCAATAGAACCAGCCAGAGTTGACGCTGTAATTTGTGATGGACTTTAAAGCTACCTAGATCATTCACAAAAGGTAAAATCTAATATTATTACAAAACAACAACTGAGTGGTAACAAAACTGTCAAACTGTCTAATTAGTCATAAACTAGTTTCCTCAACAACGCTGCAATGTGCATTTCTAGATGACAGTGTGTCTGGTTAATAAAGTTATGCATTGTTTCTTTGTTTTATTTTTTGTCTAAGCAGAAACTCGTACTTAATTTAGTCTACTATAACATCTTGTAGCTTCAGTTATACAGGCAAATTATACCTTGAGCCTAATCTAAAAGCTAGAAAAATCTTTAGAGCTTTAACCTCTATTAACCGCTTTTCAAAAATGAGTCAGAAATGACCAGGTTACATCTAACTATAACGACGAGGATCAAATAGACGACATCACAGTACAGTCTTATTGGCACGTAAAAAGGATTACACACATGTTCTTACCTAAATTTAAAACTAATCCTCCTTCACACACACCAAAAGGAAAAAGAATTATTGACCCCGAATGTAAAAATTCTATAATATCTTGGTTCAGTTAGATATTTTTAGCGAAAATATTTTTTCAGTTATATTCCTTTACAATACTTAATACCTAAAAGTTGTAGTCCCTGGGTTTTCGAGTTTGTAATGTTGGTTTCAGGGTTGTTTGCTTAAAAGTAATCTTTAAGGGAATTTATAACATTCAAAGCATTTCAACAAGAAGAGCAGTCATGAGGTACAAATGGGCTTTGAAAATTTTGATTATAAACAAAATTAAATTTGACAAAAAACGAATCACATATCTTGGTATTAAAAATGAAATAAAAACGAAACAAATGGAATGCATGTGAATCATTTGTAATCCTCAAGTCTTATTAAAAACACTTCAAGAGTGCTGTTATGTTTGCTACTGAGAGAAGAATAGAGAGTGCAAATTGCCCATAGCAAATGTTGTGTAAGCAACGCCGAAACTTAATTAAAAAAATCTGAAATTCGAAAATTATTGCGATCACAATACTTTCTTCATACTACGTATGGCGAAAGTAAAAAAATTACTAGGCAATATTAATAACTCCATCACCAGCTCACTACGCCACCGGCCAACCAGGAAAATTCCCAACATACAAATTACCCCGTGTGCCCCTGGGTACAAAGCGCTGCTGTAGAGAACAATTATGCAGTGGTGTAAACACACATGTTTAGGCACGCAAGACAGAACAATTTGGTCTAAAACAGACCTATTGCATGTGCTCGTAACTTAACTATCTAAAATCAAACTAAAATGTGGCGAAATAAAAATACTATGATATTTATCAAATGTTCGCTACATCCACAGCTGCAAACTCGCACGGTACTGTTGCGAGAAATTAGAGTCATTTCCTTTTTAGTGTCATCTGCCACAGTTTGTTATACTCATTAAATTGTTCGTGTCAGCGGATCCTAATCGCATAGTTAGGTTATAATACAGTATCATACGCCCTCACTTATCGGTATAAAGCTCTCTATTTCTATCCTTTTAGTCGAAGTTGCTAATAATTTCAACCAGCTTGGCGTGTATCTCTTTGCCTGGCTTTACTTACTACAGTGGGTGTGGCAGACGATTTATCATCAGTTTTTTACCGACTAACCGCACTTGATAAAAAACTACAGTGATTTGAAACAAATGCTTGTAAGCTACACAACACTCGACTGCGAGGTCTAGATTGCTAACGTCAATCAAAATAAAGTTAAAAGATTTAGAGGTATTCTAACTATGCTCACAGAACATACTATGCTATCGAGGCGTGTAATCTTTTAACTAAATAAATTTGATAACGCATGATACACTTTCATAGTTAAATTGTTCATTGTGTACAATTTCAAGTAATTTTTTTCAGATAACCACAATTAATTTTTATTGCACATTATCAGGAAGAAATATGCTATAAATATAATTAATATTTGGCAATATAAGATGTTAAGTTGAATTGTTCAACGTTGTTGTTCGTCTTCAAATTTGAGATCAACTCCGAACTCCTTGGCAATTAGTTCAGATTCGTACTTAATAAATTTGTACGAACTTCAAATGATTCTCGAATTTTTACTGACCCGATCCAATATTTATTCATCAAGGCCTATATCACGCTGGATGTTTTCAGGTATAATGAATTTCGAACGTTATTCGAAAATGTACAAATATGAATAAAATCAAGTGCTTCACTTGATCCATTATTCCAATAGCCTCGTCTAGATCTGCTCTTGAAGTTGATGTTAGATTGATTTCTACCAAGAATAAGAATTCCTTCCTTATACCAGATGTTGAGGAGCTCCTTGATTTGAATATTTTCATTACATGTCACGTCTGTCGATAGTAAATACCTTTTAAAGTAGAGAGAAAAAAGTTGTATCAATTTAACAAATTAATTTAAAGCCGTTTATTACACAAACAACCGCTGTAGAAAACAGATACATTTCTGTGTGCTCTCTAGCTTTAAAAAAACTGCCCCATTTATCAATGACACTACGAATTTTCCCGAGAAATTCTGTTTTATTCTTCATGTAATAGGATAATAAGGAAGTCATAAAGTTTGAAATATTTGGTTGGTTAAGTATATGTGTGATATCGTACGAAACAGGTTCAATAATTTAAACTAAGCGATCACTTATAACAATGAAATATGTAGCAAATGCTGTAAGATTATAATTTGGTAAAAAAAAGTATTAGGCAAAGATGCACTAGTTCATGTTTAACACATACTAATAGAAACATCAGCGCGAGTTGGTAAATAACAGCGTTTGACAGTAAATATATAGTAACAAATCATTAAAAAAAAAAACTTAACGTTTCTATATGGAGCAGAAATAATACAAAAACTAAATCAAATCGGAGTAGACTCAACATAAAAGTTTATAAACCAATTAGTGTCAGAAAATATTTACATGAATATAGTTGAGAACTAACTATAGGTACGAAGCAATTTAGAACAAGCAAAATACGATCAGTCCAGTTTCTGATCAAGAACAATTTTCAGGATTTTTATTTTATTTTTACGAACCCTTCAAAATTGCACACTATTTACTGTTTAGTCAAACTTACGACTACTTGACACATCCGAAATCGATATACAACCGATGACAATGAAAACAGGGTGAAACAAAATTGAGACTGTTAAAAAATTTATAGAAGTCGGGGTGGGTTAATGAGGGTGCGCATCTAGTAGTTTCACCCTCGGATTTTCGGTAAATACTGAAAAATAAATATATATCGGAGGTTTTTTTTCCAGCCACATGCCGTAAGTGATCAAATAGATTTTATAATTAAATCGTGAATTAAAAAATTATAACTAAAATTAAAATTGTGCAACAACGTTAACAATCTGGGAGAAAAAATATGTAATTTTTGCAATTCAGTTGGTAGTTTTTTTATTATTAGAGTTGGAGAATCCTTTAAATTGGCAAAGTTGGGAAGAATTATTAAGGAAAAATCTTATGTACATTACTGATGGGGAATTAAAAGTGCTATAAGTGATGTAAATTGATACACCTAAGAACAGAAAAGACGATTACTTCTATACAATTTTTGTTACAAAAATCCAGACGTATCTTCCATTATACGAATCATGCATTTAATCCTCTTACTTGTAAACGCTTTCAGTTGAATCGTGCTTCTCTACAAAATTGCGTGACTGTTATATTATCACCGGAGTTATAACTCTCATCACAAACTTTCCTTGTCAGAAGAGCATTCGATATCAGATAGTCTCCTTTTTTAACACTTTGAGGTATAAATATATCATTCACCAGTGTAGCTTTTAATACTTTAACTTCCCGTGTGTACTACTTAATAGACCATTTATGGTAGTTCAATTATTGAATTCTTATACTTGACCAAATAATCGAAAGGCTGTAAACATTACTGAAAAGTTATTGCGGCTTGGGAATATACCAACAAAGCATCGAAATGTTTTGCATCAACTAATTTTGGAATGTACGGAAAGAACAATTTATTTTGTGAATATTATTGAAAAATAAACTACCTAGTTTACGAGTTGTATATAACCTGTAATATAAACTTCATCTGGCTTTGAAAATGTGAACACTTCAGGTCACACAAAACTGCTAAAGAAGCTGTGTTATATTTTGCAAACTATGTGAAAAAAATGTAAATTTTCGCATTTAAATGGATACCGCTATTGTACTAAATAAAAATGCGAAGACATGTTGAGGCTGCGTTGTCTATTATGAACGCGAAAACATTTTTTTTCCTGAAAACACGTGTTTAAATGATCTGCCCTTTATCACATCAAATATTTTGTAACAGCGTAGGAAAATCTCCGCCATAAAATTCCACATTGAGATTTGATTGAGTCGAAGTAAAAAATTGTAACTTTTTAGAAAACCAAATCGAAAATTTTAAGTACTAAACTGATTTTAAAATGATTAAATTTAAAAGGTAAATATATTTGCATCGGTCACTAGGTATTTTATAAAATAAAGGCTGAGAGCGGGCGTGTTGCATGGAATGTGAGCAATTTTGCAATATATGAAAATTATTTGTAGAATGTTAAGGTATTCATAAATTGATTTTAAAGGGTTTTTTATTTTTAAAAATATTTTCAACACATAATACCTCGATTATGGTCACATTATCAAAATATTTAAGCTATGTTTTAGCTAATCGATTATCATGATCCCCATGATAAATACTTAAGGATATAAATATTTAAGCAATAGAAATAATAAAATAAAGCAACAAAACTCCCTTATATCTTTCGAGTTGTCCAAGTTTCATGTATAAATTAAAATAATTGCAAAACATGTCGTTGTTAAGTTAATTATCTCAAAGAAAATTAATTTACGGTAAAATACAAATGAAAATGGTTCTACATTTTGTTTATATATTTAGCAATATACAAAAATATTGCAGCTAATTAAATATCAATAATTATGATACACGTAGTATTAATACACTACTAATTGTATTTGTTTATAAGATAATAAACTAATGTATCTATTCATAATTCAGTGTTTGTATAATAAAATGCTACATTTTAATCACATCCTTTAATTTTTATCAGATTTACAAAAAAAAGCGCCAATTCGAACATAATACCAACTATGTTACGAATGTAACTATAAAACTTTTAACAATATTTAACTCTTAATTTTAGAGGAATTACAGAAAATACCATAATCTGGGTATCAGGGCTGAGTCGAATTCTGCATTTCATCGTTCTATCTAACTGGAAAAGATATGTTCTATATAAATATGTCGTTATTATCAACAAATCTTATAACCCAATATAGTCTACTTTAACAAATCCTTACTATACCCAATGATGTCGAATACCCAACGGAAGCATAACTATACTTGAAAGGTCAATTATATCAAGGGACCCTAATCAGTATATTACCTCGCCCTAGCTTTATATGTTATTAGAAGCCCGATTAGACGTGTGTTTTCATTATGTTATAGTTGTTCGTACAATTTTAATGGAGTTATATAAATTAACCGAAGTAGTATCATAACGGGCTGATATTGTGTAGCATTACTCAACTAAAGCTGTTGTACGAATTTGGTCAGTTGTCACATGTTTGCGAGATAACATCAGACATAAGGTTAGAATTATAAGCATAATCCGCTGTTATCACCATGGTTGTAGACCCTCTGACATGTACTAAGGACCTGGGTATAGTGTGTGGTCACAGATAATATTAATAAACTGACCAAATCTTGAAGTTACGCCGATTTGTATACAACAGTATACAACATTTTCAGCTACGGTCAATCTAATTAAGGAAATTGTGTGTTTGTTGTAAGGTATAATAGCTTAAATAAACGTAAAAGAAAAGAGCCTGACTGAGTTTAATCGAAAAACACTCGATTTGGCATGATCATCTAAACGAAATGTCTGCACTTCAAATTTTACATAAAACATGGACATATATTCCAACTAGAAGAAGTGAAAAGCAAAAATAAGATGAATAGTAGGTAGGGTCAAAAAATAGCAATGAGTAAAAGAAATTTAAGGGAGAATGACTGGACGAATGAAAAAAAAAATGAAGTTTGGATGCGGAGACGGCAACGAATTGTGTGAAAAAACTGCTACACTGTTAGTGCTAATCTTGGTTTTGTAAGATTATTCTTGTGTTCGATTTTTATTTAAACGTTAAAACGACGTAAAAGCAGATATAATTCACAAAGAAATTTAATTTAATAAATTTAAGATGACGTGACAGTTTGATTCGCTGGAAATGTAAATTATTTGGAAGGTTTAAAATTGCAAACGTTACCTTAGGTGAAGCTAATAACAACGTAGACGAAAGAAAACGACATTTTTCATGTTGAAACCAATTTTTATAAATCTCGCGATCCGAGTGACAGAAAGCAATCTAATAAATACTATAGGTACGTTTAGTCTGAGCAAATTACCATATTTTATAAAAGATTGATCCACTTGTATACCCATCACAATTGTTAATAGTCTGTGTTACAAATCCAGATTGTGTATTTCCATTAGGGCGAGTTTTAAGTTTATGATGTATTCGGCGAGTCACTTCTGACTGGCAGCCGCCTTTTTGGTCGTACTAATTACTTTATCATTCCAGACGTATAGCTCTTTGAACGAACGAACGTCTTCATAATTGTTTCGAAATAAGCTTACCCACTTCTCTTTTCGTGGTGATCGATACTTTTCTAAAGAATGCTTTTTCACTAGTTGAATTTTAAAAATCACGACTGTATGCAATTATTTAAGTGAACTGAAGTTGTTTCTTCAATTAACATTAGCATAACCAAGCGTGCATTTTAGTGGTTAGAGTTGTTTTAATTGCCACCATAATTTACTTGATATTTCATCCAACAAATTTCAATTATACTTGATTTTGACAGATTCACAAGATTTAGTCAAATTTAATTATTATGTTCAAAAGTTCCCTCCAGTTATAAATGTTAATAGGATTTAGTTTGAGGCAGTTTCGGGTTTCGCAAAGCCCAACTCAAAATATATAAGTACCCTATTTAATGGCAGTAATTGGTTCCATTAAAACAAGCCGTTAAATGATATGGTCGTCAAATAATTATAGGAAATACATGTTGGCGATTTACTGAGCGTCGAAAGTTAATTCAGTAAGCATTAAACACAAATATTTTGCGAAGTTTCAAATCTTTTAATTCAACTAAAAACCAAAGATTTAAATAGAAACACACACTTAATGAGTAGTAGGCTTTTAAACGGAGTTCTTGATCAACGTTAGGTCACTTAAAAAATCAACAACTTAATATTACCCAGAGTGGTTTCCATAGTGTTTATGTGTATGGCATTTAGTTTTAATAGTTTGAAATTAAAAATACTTAATAAAAAGTTATGAAGTTTTACATAAAGACTGATTACTTTGCTTTTTTCAATACGAAATTATCAGTCATCCAAAAAGTTTTTGTTTTTTTAAACACCTACTGGTGTTGTAGATTACAACTAATCTAGTATTAGATTAACGAGCAATTTTTTCCTAATAGTATCTTAAGCTAAAGTGTTTACTGAGTTTACCCATTGGTCTTCTCAGGTTGTTCTGGTTTGGTACACATACACAAAACGCACTATGCACTACTATGGGTTCACTGAACTAATTTCACTAAACTAATTCAAAAGGTTTGGTCCTTTTGAGTCTTCTAACAATATCCCACACTGGTCGAGCAGTTGGATTGCTTCAGTGTTACCATGATTGTGAAACCTCTCCTTCGAGCAAATCTTTTAGCTTCATCAGCAACCATTTCTACACCTAGGTCTCTGTGAAGGTCACAATTCCGTATGTACCAGGGAGCATTTACTCATCAGAACTTTATTTTTGAACCTTTGTATGATTTCGACATTACTTTTGCTGGCACACCCCCACAATTGTATCCTGTATAACCATACAGGTTTTAGTACCTGTTTATATATCACAAGTTTATAACGTGTTGACACTTCGGAATGTCTACCAAGGGAGACAATTCATATTTTTGTGTTTAAGATTTAGTTCTGATCTTTTTTTTATGTGCTCCTTCCATCGCAGCTGAGTATCTAGGTTCATACCTAGATACTTCGCTGTGTTAGCGAAAGGTATAATTTGATTGTTCATGATAATTGGTAGCTGTTCCGTATGTCTGTTTGTAAAATTGACGTGAGTTGATTTATTTTGATCAAGTTTTATGCACTAGCTTTTTGTCCACACGCTTATTTATCTAAAGATTTTTGTAGCTTTTCATTCGCTTCTCGTTCATTATTTCCGACTGCCAAAACACATGTTTCATCTGCAAATGTAGCAACCATAGTTTGTTCCGTTTCTGGTATATCTTATGTGTATATTGAATACAGCAGTGGACTTAAAACACTGCCCTGTGGTACACCAGCTCTTATTGTTCTCAGTTCTAAGTATTGATCATCGCATTTGATTCTAAACAACCTCAAATTGATGTAAGATTTCAACAATAGGCTGTAGTTTTGATAAAAGTTGTTCTAGTTAGAACTATAATGCCTTGTGCCAGACTTTATCAAAAGCCTGGGCAACGTCCAGAAATACAGTTGAACATATTTTTTTTTCTTGCTTTCCCCAAGAGATCAGTAATCCTATGTACCTGGTCTATGGTTGCTGTTCCTAAATCCAAACTGATGCATTGGAATTATACACTTTTCTTCTATTATAGGTTTGAGGCTTTTTAAGAGAAGTTTTTCATACAATTTCGAGAGCACAGGTAGCAGTGATATCGGTCTGTACGATGATACTTCATTGATCGATTTACCAGGTTAAAGAATCATGACAGCTTGTGCTATCTTCCAGCACCTAGGAACGTATTCGAGGCTAATGGAATCCTAAGAGTGTTAGAATTTCAATCGATGGCTTTAATTATTTGAATACTTTATAAACAAACAGTTTTATCCTCCAACTTTTTTTGTTAATATTTTGAAATCTAGGCGTTTTTTAAACCTTATTTATCAACCAAAACAGGTATAAGTACATCAAAAGATTAATTTTGGGTGCTCAACGTCAAAATTAAATATCAGTAGCAAAATGTAGTTAAATTCTTGTCCATTTCTTTTTATAAAAGCACGTCTAACCATTTTAGCCAGTTTAAAATGTATTGATTTTTGATTGAGCTTCAAAACTTAAATCAGCTCAATGCTGGGCGCAAAGCAAGTCTTTTCGATTTTAATGATTCATTTACCTTTAGTTAATTTACAGTACGCAAATAACACTTCTTGTTGTGTTCAAGTCAAGCATTAAGTACCTACGATAGTATGAAATAGAGTTTGCTTTGTTTAATTATTTGCTGGTCTAATTCCAAATTAATCAAAGTTCTTGTGTTTGTAGGAGAACTAATTTGAATAACAAAGCCTTTGGGCAGGCTATGCACGGGATGCAAGGCACGCCCTATAAATTCTTTATGATGCAGACGGTGAATGAGCAGGTTCTACAAGTAGTGATGGATATTTTTTTAATGTATTCTGTTTTACTTGCGAAGTATCCTAACAACTCTGATTATCATAAAGGCAAATATTACTCATATTTGAAAGAAACTATGCATAAACGAACGTTTTGTTTTACCAGATACTTAGTTCATCAGTGCAGTTTATCATCGATTTAAGTTTGTAATTTATTTAATTTGGCCATCATCGGTAATTGCTAGCACTTGAAGGGGTCAAAGTGAGCCGCCAAATAGTTCCAATTGTTATATCTTACCGGCTGCAATATTTATGTTCATCCATACGAGGGACTGGCTGAATTTGTTGAGAAAAAACAGGGCTAATATTTTTTAAAGAACTAAATAATGCCAAAGTGGATACTGTGTTCTTGCTTGTATTTTAATTCTAAATAAATTGGCTTTCGTATAGAGTTATTACATAATTAACGTCATCAAACTAAATTCTTGTCTATGCCATTCACTGCGCCGCTGCATTCAAGATTTTGTGTTTTTGTTTTGTCTAGTCATCATTCCAGCAACTGTAAACTACGGTAAATGTTGAAGTTCACGAGCATTTGAGTTACTGACTTGCAGGAAATATGACCAAGATGTAAACATGTATCTTTAAACTTTAGTAATGTTGGTTTTATTGCGATCATTTTTCAAGAATTCACCACTAAAGCACATTATTGCTATATTCAAACTAAAATAAGGCTATAAAACTTAAACATAAAATATGGGAGCTAAGTTAAATTTATTAAAAATATGAAACAAAATTAAGCTTTGAAAATCAAATCCGAACATTTTAAAAGGAATTTAACCGTTTATGAGCGCAAGGAATGTTTAGATTTAGCTTTTAATAAACACGCGCCGTCTGTAGTTACAATTTATGGCTGGTAAAAATTGAAGAAAAAGTTCAAATCTATGGGCGTATCTATCGGAGAAGAAAGGATATGTAACTTGCATTTTGCTGATGACCAAGCTATCTTGGCGGAGATGAGATAATATAATACATGCTACGCAAGCTTTAATGAAGAATATAATATGTGGGGTCTGACAGTTAATACGTCTAAAACTGAATATCTGGTAGTTGAAGAAACGACAGAAAATTTACAGCTGATGGGCACAGAAATTAATAAAAAACAAGTGTCTAGACACTTAGGTGTGAAACTATCAGATGACGGTAGCAATGAACAAGAAATATGTAGCAGCATTGCATATACTCTGGAACAAGAACATAAGCATTAGTACAAAAATAAGGAATAATGGGGTAAAAAATATTGAAATAAAGGAAAAAATGGAAATTGGTATTGATAAAATAGGAAAAGATCATTGAAGCCAAAAGATTAAAATGGTACAGCCAAGTCCAGAGAATGTATGGATTCACAAAGCAGACAGTTACAGAGAAATAGTACACAGAAAACTGTTTGCCTTAAGTATTTTGTAGATTACTCTCGTGTAATAAGTGTTTGCGATGCACAATTTGATGTTTGAGTTTTTACTGTTCGTTCTAGTTTAGTTTTGTAAAGTTTTTGTATTGTTTGTTTACTTTCACGGCATAGCCAGGCGTCGGTCGTTTTCTTCTCATATTTTGACGCATAAGTGGTACTGCCGGCTGTCTACAGTATTGGCAAGGGTCAGAATGTGTAGACTTCGTTAGAACAATGAACAGCTTCGACCTAGCTTTTGACTAAAAGTTTTCCTCGTGAAATTGGACTGATCTCAGAGTACAATGACTGGTAGCGACATCTGCAGTTAATAGCAAGATTGTCTGGATTAGCCTCAATTGAACACCCTCTACGCAACAGACACTGTTATGTAAATAAGGTGTCGTTTCTGATGGTCTGGTCTTTGTCACTACACGTAATCAACGCCCAACAGAACTCACATAATAAATCGCTATTTTTAGAAAACCAATTAATTAAACATGCTGATGGTTGTTCGACTACACAGACATGTCCTTGGTTTAAGTTAATTAAATTATTCTTTTTAACTAAGAACGTATTAATCAATTCTTCTGCCCTAACATAGATAATGTATGTAATGTCAATACGATGGTAAAATGTTGAAGCAATTTTATTAGATAATTGCTGATAAACATAAATAATTTCTTAAAGCATATAAAATTTGCGCTAAAACATGCGAATAAAATAAACAAATATTAATCGAACTGCAATATTTATGTAAAAATCCAAATTTTTAGTTGTTAAAAATGACAAAAAAATGTATTGATTAAATTAACTATCGCATACGATCTCAATCCCTTGCTTGTCATAACAATAAAACATTTATTTTGATTTAATTAACACTAAAAACAAAAAAACATAACCAATTAGTAAGAACTTACTTTTTGTATTTCGTGAACAAAAATGTATTCTTTTTATTTCATGAAAAGAGAACAGGTTTCGATCTCTTTGATAAAACGTGTTCATAATTATTTAAGATTGCTGTGGATTTTCAACCGCGGTGCCATGTTTTCCTTCACTTGTGCTAGAAGCTCCAAGGCATCTCCGCGAGGCGGTCATGAACGCCGCTTTTGCACATCATATCGCGAACCATCCGGTTTTCAAAGACTGCCACGTCGATTTTATTAGACAGTTGGTGACGCATTTTCATAGTTTCACGTATTTTGCCGGAGATCATCTGGTTTTTGTTGACGATGTGAATGAGAGCATGTATTTTATTCATTCTGGCGAAGTGAATGTCATATCTGAAAATAGTTCGGAAAATGAATTTGTTGAAGCAACTCTAGTTGAGGGACAGTGCTTCGGGATACGAATGGGGTTGCTGCATTCGATACCTCAGGCTTACACTTGCCGTTGCGTCAAACATTCCGTGTTATTGACTCTCCGGAAACAGGATTGGGGTTACCTGCTGGACTTTTTTCCAGCTTCTAAAGAAAGTATCTACGAAAACCTTAAGAATTATACTCAATTGTAGAGCATGCACTGTTATTATTAGCGAACTGTAATAAATATAAATTACTTGCATTAAATTGTAATCGTTTCTATAAAATACGGACTTTTTAATTGAACACCCAGTATATTGTATAATTTTTAGATGTAAAATTGAATTTTTTTTTTCACAGGAGGCTGAAAAGTGCGACCCCTGTTGACTTTTTATCAGAACTTTTGGGTAATTTTTTATTTTTAAAGCTTGATTTATTTAGAAACTTTTTTTATTTTTTAGTTTTTCTCGTAAAACCTAAAAAATTTTTACTCAAAAACTGCAGGTTTTACGAGAATAGAATAAAAAGAGCTTCTAAATAAATCAAGCTTTCAAAATGAAAATTGATTGCAAAATTTCAATTTCTGATATAAAAAAAAAACAACAGGCGTCGTACTTTTCAGTACCTTGTGAAAGTTGGAGATGATCAAAAATATTATTATGAGAAACCTTTTAATAAGTATAAAACATCTGCCAAATATCATTCTCCTGCATTAATGCCGAATTTACATTGGTATAGTAGCTAAAGCAAGTTACTAAATCAAGTAGCTAAATTATGCGTCTACACACAATTTAGTGAAATTGTTTAGTAAACTGACAGAATATGTGGTAAGGAAAAAAACGTGTGTGGATTAAGATATGGTTATTAAAAAGGAAAACACATGGGGTTTCGTATAAATGTTGTTAAAAGAGCTTGCCAATGAAGATGTAGTAGAATACTTGACATTGACGGTTAAAAAGTGGTGTCGGCAGGTTAGGTTACTTGCTCAAGTAAATAGAAATTACTAATCACTAAATTGTTTACTTGCGCAAGTACTAAACAAAAAAGTCTACACGTGGCAAGTAGCTAAATTTAGTTACTTGATTTAGTTACTTGCATTAGCTACTATACCAATGTAAATTCGGCATTATACAAATTTGATAAATAAAATAAAAACCTAATTTTACCGCTCCCCTTTAGGGGGATGTAACTTCGAAAGGAGACGTCTAAGGAAACAATTTTATAGGAAAGACCCCCCTTAATTTTCGATAAGGAATCACCTCCGATTTTTTTTTGCAACATTTAAGAAACACCCTGTATAATAAAGTAATAGACTTCACATACACTTATTATATAAAAAATGGACCGCAAAGGATTCAAACGTGGAGGCAAGAAGTTTTTGAGAATCGTTTGTCGTTTCCATAAACCTTTCAACAATTTCACATCACAAAACGTCACCTGAAAGTTCCAAAAGACGAAGTCTAGTATTTTCTGTAGTTTTTTTTTAACCCTTACAGCAACACTTCATTAATATGCCTTAAACCTAGACAGGAACGTTTATTATTTATGCAAGAAAACCAGCCTTCTTTTAAAGCATGCCATACTTAAAACAAAAAATTATTTCTAAGCGTCTATCGGTAAATCATTTTCAATGTACTAACAAATTCTGCTGACTGTCGAATCAGCTGACTTGGCAAATGTATTAATCACTCTTCCAGGCACAAAGTCTCCTTTGTTTTATTTTTAAGCGTCTCTTTAAAAACTCGTGATCCGAACACCAATGGCTTTAATATTTTTATCTCGCCTCGAAGACAAGACTATATAATAAACTTGGCTTTCAATTTATAATGTCGATACTTTATAAATTTTAAAGAGTGCTTTAACCGTTTCCCATTAAAAATAAATTACAAAGGCAATGAACGTTTTCTTTGAAGCAGCATACAAACATGAATTATTTTATCTGCTACCTACTTCAGAAGTGGATGGTACACAATAATAAACTATTACCATACACAAGCGCTACGGAAATAGTATGCTTAAATTTGTGTTATTTCTTTTTTATTTCATGACATCGCTTGCGAGGTAATCAATAAAAAGAAATCCGTTTTGAATACTTCCTTAAGATATAGTGATATGGGGTCGGCTAAGGATGGTAACCAAAAACATAACAGGAATAAAGGTTTCCCTTTTCTGCTATAAATCAGATTTTGCCGCTTATTCCTCGTTGAAATTATTGTAACACGGATTACAACATGACTTAGCTTTCGCTGTTTCTCATCGTAGAACATTATGAAATCCGGTAAAATATTTCTACATTTAAGTTATCAAAAGCAGAATTAAACAACGAAGAATTTTTTTGTAAAACTACTCATCTATTATTATTAATAAGCTCAACCAATACCACTATTTTTTCCTAGCAGGATCCCTTGTCGGAATGCTTTATACCGATTTTCTTCATCAGTAGAAATATAAACTATTCATCACTTTGCACACACGCAGTTGTCATAGCAACGATCATTATTGGTAGGTAACGACGTTAATCGAAAACTAACTGATTTAATTGCATCAATTTTCATTAAAAAAACAACGTCTTCAAATTTTCGTTTGAAGTTGACCTGCAGGTTCTTTTACTTTCTCGTCGTCTTCGATGTCAAGTTTCGTAAAACAGTTATAAACAACGGAAAAAATGATATGATTGATGAAGACAAAAAGTCGTAAACCTTACATCGTAAAAAGTAATAAGAACTTAAAAATAAATGCGTAAGCACAAAAAGCACTAAAAAAAATTGATGATTTATTTCCAAACATAATTTCAATTAATCACGTTAACGTTGATAAACTACACTTATTATTTAACTGTTTTAGAAAGGCCAAAATCGTGCCTGATAAATAGTCCAAAATTGAGTTCTAGCGTTGTTACATCTCACCATGTATCAAATAGATGCATACATTTCAATAATCCTCTCCAAATAAATAGAACAATTTAATTCGTAGTGAGTAAATTATTTAAATCTTTTGTTTTACATAAAACCTTTTTTTTGCAAGAGAAAAAAACAATTTTTATACCTATATAATAACAATATTAATGAGTAAGTAACCTAACCAAGTAACCAAGGAACCAGATATCATACTCGTATAAACAGTTTGATAAAAATACAACGTATATTTGGCAAATGTATGAATTATTTGAGTGATTCATTAATAAACAAATCACTTGCATTTTTTATGATTAATAAAAATCCCATAAATTTTTAATAAAACAGCGTTCTTTAATCAATATATAATTAAAATAATTGGTTTACATAGGATTAGATAAAAATAAGGTCTTCTATATGTAGTAAATTAGTTGGTTGGCAAACAAAGTTAACCATTCTTATTTTAACTTGAGAAAGATTCAACATTGATTCTAATCTATATTTTCGTCTTACGAAACGCTGTTCCCAGTAATGACTTATAATATTTCATTTATATTGTGTGTCTGTATATTATAGTTTACAGATACACCATGCACCAAATATCTAACATCATCCTTAAACACTCAACAAAAAAACTTCTGGCATATCTTGCAACATTGCGCAATGCCTGTTTAAGGCTAAGCTACTTTCCAATAACCTGGAAACTTGCTCATATCCTGATGTTCCCAAAACCGGGCAAAAACAAGAAATGCATAACGAGCTACAGACCAATCAGCCTGCTACCCACGATGTCAAAACTCCTAGAAAAGGTTATCCAGTCGCGACTATCTAAAGAAATCGATCGAATCAACTTGCTACCACATTTCCAGTTCGGCTTTAGAAGTGGACATTCGACATGTCACCAACTGCAACGAATAACTGAAATTATCGAAATTGGATATGAAAGGAAGCAATATACAACGTCAGCGTTTCTCGATATCGAACAAGCTTTCGACAGGGTATGGACAAACGGCCTCAAATATAAAATACTGCTAATTGATATTACTGGCTACCTCAAAAAAATACTGTGTTCGTTCTTAGAAAATCGCACATTCAAAGTAATAGTTCAGTCATCAATATCTCCACTTAAAAACATCCAAGCAGGAGTCCCACAGGGTAGCGTCTTGGGACAACACTATTCAACATCTATACACACGACATACCCCAGACTCAAGCGGACCAAGCCCTTTTCGCAGATGATACAGCCCTAATCACCCAGGGCGATGATTTGCACCAAGCAGTGGAGCAACTGCAACTGGCAGTTAACTCAATAGGTAGATGGCTGCAGCGCTGGAACCTTGCCATTAATTACCAAAAGTGTGCAGCCAAAGTGTTTTCCTTAAGAAGATTTAAGAATCCTGCCGAAATTCAGCTGAACCACCACGCAATTCAATGGAAAGGAAACTCGGAAACAATTAAATACCTTGGAGCCATGCTGTACACGCGGCTAACTTGGAAGCCCCACATTATCCACAAGTTGAACCAAGGATACGCACGACTGGCCCAACTTTTCCCACTAATGAATAGAAAATCAACTCTAAAAATTAAGTGTACCTTATTATTATATAAGGCTCTTATAAGACCATTAGTAATGTATGCCTGCGTAGTGTGGGGTAACACATGCAAATCCAACTTAAAACAAATCCAAGTCTTGCAAAATAAAGTTCTTCGAATCGCAGTAAACGCTGAGTGGTACGTTAGTAATGTACAACTCCACAAGGATCTCGGTATCCTAACAATAACCGAATATACCAAAAAGTTAACAGTAAAGTTCCACTCCAACTTGCAGCACTGCGAAGGTGCCCACCATTATTCGCTAGGTCGCAAAGACATTCACTAACCTAAAGCGAAGACTGCCCCAAGACATATACACGTAGTGAGTTTGCTGTGAAATGTTTAACCAAGTGTCCTAAGTGTGAGGAAGAAGATCCTCTTCGATAAATTAAGCTAATACATCTTACAGCTCCGTTATGAATAACGACTAATGTCGTTGAACTGACGATTATATATTAAAAAAAAAAAAAAAAAAGATACACCATGCGCCATTCTAACATTCGAACAGGCGTCGTAACAATGCTAATTCGTAATTATTTATTGAGTTATTTGGTACTCCACAATATATCTGCGGTGTTACAGTTTCACGAAGCAAAAGTATAAACGGGCCTTTCAAATCTAAGCACAAGGGATTTCAGCTTAAATATTTGCATCAAAAAGCTTTTATGACCTGTATTGTTTTTGATTATTTATGAGCCTGTAAATATGACGTATTTTACATTTTTATATCCACATACATCGAGCCTATATTCGGCTGACAATTTTCAAATTATGAACGCAATTTTAACGAACGAAAAATATGACCACAAAGGGAAAGCAAAGCTGTAACGTAGACAAACGATGAAGTATCATGAAACTAATAATAAACTATAAAAAAAGCCATGCCAAACTAATACAACCGTATTTTTTAAAACAATATGTTTATTAACGTTTACAACCTTGTGATAAAAATATGTGCACGCGACACCCTTTTACAACATTATTGGCCCTAAAAGAACTATGTATATGTCGTTGTTTTAAACCATAACCAAATTCTTTTTTTAGTGGTGTTCCTACTGGTACGCGAGAGGGTTTTAAGAGGTAAAAGAAATTATTTTTTGCCTGAATGTCCGAAAAACTTACAATTAGTAACGTCCTTGCGCGCATGTTGGAATTTTTTAGATACACTGGTCTGTGTTACTAAAATGAGACGAGCAAATTGATATAGTATATCTCAAATAAAATTGCTCATATCGGCTTAAGCAGTTAGGACATCCCAGGTACATGCACAATCTTGGATTACAAACCTTAAATGATTTGTATGGCACAACACCTTAAATCATAATCGTATACCACATCTTCTTAATTGCTTATGGTCATTATGCTCAAAGAAAAGCAATTAAGAAGATGTGGTATACGATTATGATTTAAGGTGTTGTGCCATACAAATCATTTAAGGTTTATAATCCAAGATTGTGCATGTACCTGGGATGTCCTAACTGCTTAAGCCGATATGAGCAATTTTATTTGAGATATACTATAGGTAATGTCTCTATACCTCTGCGATCATACTTAATGCACGTTCTCATTTGTTTGTGTATGATAGTAGATAGCCCATTCGCAAAACAAATAAAGTAGCTCTTTATGTAGTAAATAACCAAAACAAAATGTAATGAAGTGCTCTCGGAAGTGTCAAGTTTACGCTCGATAAACTTTTTGCTATACACAATTTATGTAAATAAGCTGCAGCAACAACTACGTAATAAATTTCAGGAATTCTGACATTAGAAACAGCGGAATCCGCAATTTTTTGCATGCCTCAAACTAACGTTTAAAAATAAAAGAGCAGGAAAAACTCGTCGGGATAAAATATTTACAAAGGCTTCTAATTGCTTTTATACAAAAAGGATGCTTTGAACGGCATCATGGAAGACTTTAATAACACTTTACGTTGCATTAAAATTCATAAGTTGTTCATTTTAAACATTCGAAGAATTAGTCCGGCTAAATTACAGTTGCAAATAATAGTACTTCATTCACACCCTGTTACTATTAAAATTTCTTCCACAGTTTATTTTTCTTTGGAAACGCAATATTCGCAAAACTTTTGTTACATAATGAAGCGAGCGAAATATAATAAGGCAGAAAAAATCAATATAAACTAGAGTAAATATGACATGAAAAAGAAGGTGCACATTTATCTACGATACATGGAAATACAGCCGTGCGGAGAAATTGTAGTTCATAGAAAGACAAAAAATATTCATGACACTACTGGTATTGTCAGTTGACGGCTTTGCCAGCATTCGACAAAAAAAAAAGAATAGAAAGAAAACCTCCCAGGAGCACCAACTCTGTATTGAAAAAAACCACGCCTGCTCGAATGCGAGCGTTCGCAATAATTGCTGAAAAATTCAGAGTAACCACAACAAAAATCCACTCCAGAAAAATTAAGTGCAAAGCTAACATTTATACAGGCCAGTGTTTAAATGAAGTAGCGTTTGCTTGTATTAAAACAACTACATAACACGGGAATTTTTGTGGCACAATCGATGGAGAGTTTAATTAAATTATCCAACTTTTCCATCCACAGCTAATCAGTGCTTTTTTTGCAACGGGATAAATAAAACTTTGTTCATTTATTTTAGTGGTAGATAATAATATTATTATTTTAATGGATAGCAGCTAATAAAAAGATCAGAAATTTGCAGCTGGCATTGCAATCTGGAAAAAGAGCTTTCAAAAATAAGATCAGTAATATTTTATTAAACTTATTCATATTGACAGCAAAATTTACTTCTTGAGATGCAAGATAAAGTACCTACTAGTTTTAGAACACACGGTATAATTTATGATGTAATATATTAACGGTAGTTATTCCAACTACAATTTAAACTGAGTGACGTCGTTTTTATGTTTAACCAACTCAAATGCGCCTACACCAGCCACTTTCTCCAACTTGTTTAGTTTTCTGTGTTTTATATGATATTAGTTCCTATTGAGTATGGAAATTAATAACGGCAAATTTATCACAGTGTCGCAGACACAATCAGCCGCTTGGCAACGTTTCTTGGAATTGCTCCAAATAAATTTCATTTCGGTTATGCCATTATATCTCTGTATATTAACGGCACATATAGAGATACGGCACACTATGTCAGATTCATAGAACTAATCCAAAAGCGATCACCATATATATGGAATGAGGTTATAAACCAATAATTAGTTCATGTTGTTACAAAACGAGAAGCTTGTGGCGTTTATATCTTGATTTAAATCAGGCTAGGGAATAAAGATTTCTTAGCGATGCGGGGTTTATTGAAGAAGAAAAAAGAGTACGGTAATTATCTTCCAAGATTTATTTTACAGTTCCCATAGCTAAAAATCCAATCTTAAGTCTTCTTAAAAACAGCCATGCTTTTTTTATTACTCCCTACATTTTACGAAATTAATAAACTAGGTTCTCACAAATTTGTCTTTCACAATTAAACCTCAAATGATATACAAAGAACTAAATAATATGAAGAAGGTAAAGGGGGCCTTTTATTGTGAATAAATTCAGTTCGTCTCTCGTATTATTTCAAAGAACATAACATTTCAACTGGCACAAATATTGAAGGTAAAAGAAATGTTCAATTGAAACCCGTCCAAAGCTTGCCAGTCGAAGGTACGGCATTATTCTACTGCAAGAATGCTTTTGACATCTAGAGTTAGGTGACAGTGAAGTGTTTTAAAAGCGTTATATCAACTAAATACGCGATACAAGTCCACAACAGTAGACTTTCCTAGGCCAAATCCGTTTACCCTAAATCTATGTGATCTGGTTAAATTTCCAGGATGTGTGGATTGCCAACCTATGACCTTACATTACAAGATAACAGAGTCATCAAGTGTAACATCCGAAGCAAAATTAGGTCATTATATTTGATATATCGTTGAAAAATTACTTTGTTACAGATAAAAATGATGATTGCACCTCCGTATAAGAGTTAAAAACAACTTTAACATGTTATGTTACACTGGAATCTGCAAAAAAATTGAAAGTTTCCAGTTTTCAAGTTCAAAAAAACTTGGTACGCCATAACTTCATATGAAATATTAGTGCCTGGTTTAAAAACAAGAAGCTAATTTTTTTTTAGTTGAGCGGGAACAACAGGAAAAATGAATTTGCTGACTTTTCATAATAAAAGTGTTTAAACAGGCAAACCATAAAACTGGTACAACATTAATTTAATTAAGGTTGTTTGATGTACAAGCTTTACCATTCCGCCTCTTTCAACTCTTTCCTCTAATCAACTGCGTTGTAATAATCTGCGTTTAGTAGTTTACCCTCCATATCCGCGCCATCTACGTTAAGGTTTTACTTGTTTCGGCCGTTACCCGCCAAGTGACTACAGCCAACTAAAAAATGACGGTGCCAGTAACTCGACAAATAATAGCCAAAAGCGTTCCTTTAATAAATGTCAGTAACTTTGCAGCAGATGTAAGTTATCGTAAGCAATAAAAATAAAAGTAATTTATACTTTGTTTCTAAAACTATTATAGATCACGCTAAACGTATGAAACTGTAACACACTCCACACCCATTAATACACGATAAAGTAAAACATGTTTAGCACGAGACTAGAAAAGCAAACACTTTCTCTTTAGTATTCGGAAATAACCACCTACAAAACGCACTCAACTTAAAACCCACTCATATGAATGAAACCGCCTACACATTCTGACACCCATAGCTTTCCAGTTTTATGCATTTCGTCCGATTTATGTTACAAAAGGTGCTGCCATTGCATTCACACATCTACCACAATTTGCGAGACAGAGATAAACTTTCATTTACCTCACCTGCACGTGCGGGATATTGAACGTGAGTTTGGTTTCATTCATATCTTCAAATGTCATTGAACTACCACATATGTATACGATTCTGAAATCCATCCAGCAAAATGAGCTACTGATGTGTAAAATATTTCATTAAAAAAATTTACCCACAAAGATTTATAAAAGTGATACGAATCCAACATATAAAATATAGCAATAAACTCTAGACAGTGAAGTCATCCCTTTTTTGAGAGGAATATCCTAAAATTGATACCATATAAAAGAGCATAAATGATTAAGGAGGTAATCACGAAGCATTTTGTTTCTTAAAAATGCTATTTAAGACAAAAAAAAAACACCAAAGGAAAAAGACCTTTAAGGTGGTAGCCTTAACTTTATATACAATGAATACCAAAGACATTTCAAATTAACTAGGAAAAGTAAGAACAATAATTCAACAATGAAACTCAGGGCTATAGTCAAAGTTTTTCTTTAAATCCCATGTAGGGGAGACCGGGGATAAAAGTAATACAGGTATGTTGTAACAGTGCCTATGGTTTCTTTAATTTTTGTTATATGTCGCCCTAAGCGCTTGTGCAATGTTCATTTACATCCAACTCCCAACCTACATTGCTAGTTTTCATCTGTGATAAAGGTTAAGTTTTTGCCAGCCAGAGTCACTATTTTCCCCCTAAAAGTCACTGCGTTCTGTCACCGGTCGAGTGACTTTTAGAGAATCTCTAAAAGAGGAACAAAAAAGTACCTAGATTTTTTCCTAAATCGCATTCTCTGATATTTTTGTATAAATATTTAGATGATAAAGCTGTTTAATTCGCTTAATCCTGACAGTGTAATTTCTAGAGCTTGTGATCGTCCGAATATTGTATCACCAGTGTCTTATTCATTAAAATTACCAGGTAATAATCTGAGATGTTTTGCGTAGAGCATCATGAAGTTGTAAATAAAGGTATTATTAGCAATTATGATTATTCCATAACAAAACATAGATTGCCTTAATAATTACTGTTCTTGGATAGATTTCATATGAACTTGAATGTAAAAAAAAAACTTATTTAGTCATTACAACTTGTTTGTGTCCACTAAGGAATATTGACCAAAAATGCTACCGACGTTTTCTTTGTAGTTTATTTTGCGAAGTACAGAATTTAATTTACTGGCAATAGTTAAGCGTCTATTATGTAGAATAGTACCCAAAGCGACCGTTTATCAATTTTCAATTAGGAATATTACCATAAACGTTCCAGAAGTGCATAAAAATGTGGTCATATATAAAGGTAAAACACAAAACTTTCACATATAATTTTTTGTAGGCCTTACGCTTATTCGCCACCTATTCAGATCATCCGTCATTGTAAGACAATGACGATTTTTCAGTGGTCGCTTTAAAATTAAAGCAGTAAATACGGCCGGCACATAACTAACTAAAAAGCTCTTTAAACGTACAGTGTAATTACGAATCGGGGCAAAGTGTCCAGGCTTCTGTAAATATACGACCTCACTCGGTTTTGCTTTAAATTTCTTATTCTTAAATAGTTTACAGAAAATGGGGCAGCAAATATCGCAAATTTGCAAGACCATGAAAATTCCACATCTGCAAAAATCGACTGAATGCTAACCCAATATTCTTCCAGACTGACGGATGTGACTGGACCCTAAACGATAGCCCCTTGCCGCGACATAATTGCGTAAACGTGTGCTGAAATGTTCTTCGTTGCGTTGCTTCCTAACACATCCGCCCTATTATGTGGCGTATTGATTGATACTCACTTAATAGATTGCTCGCTAAGTTAATAAAAAGAGAAAACAGAAGAAAAAAATTAATTTATGCTCGTTTAGCTTCAATTTTAGCAACTAGTAATACACAAATGACAAACACAACTACTCTCAAAACATTAACTTGTATAAAAAATATGTTTTTTTAAACTTAAGTAAGTAATATTGATGTTTTAGCAGTGTTTTTAACACTATATATATACCACAGGAAAAATTCCAGAAGATTGATTACAGTCCATAAAAAAAAACAAGATAATGTGAGCAACACCGCACAATCACGCTATTCAGAGCTGCGGTAAATATAATATGGCCCAGATTGGTCGCCTATGTCAACTGAAGACACGGTTCAAAAAAGAAGGTAAGTTATCTCAAAATTATTGATTTTATGACGTCAATAAAACCAGAAATATAGCAGCTGGTGGTCATAGTGTCACAGGCAGTTTACACAGTAAATATTAAGGAAAATTGTTATTTTCTTATAACTGTGACACGAATTGTGCCACGATTGTGTTTTTTTGCGTGTGTTAGGCTATAGTTGGTAGTACAGATAACAACGTACCCACTCCTTATTTTGCAGTATTTTGTCAGTAAGTTTTTTTAACAAAGTATTTTTAATATTCCATCAAAAACTTTCTTCTTTAATTCAGTTTCATTTAAGATTTAAGGTTTTAATTTTGTTTAAAATATATTGAAATGAATCATAAATCGACAAAGTTTTTAATTAACGAGATTAATACAAAGTCAAGTTTTTTAATACCAATCACAGCTGAAGTTCAATAAGAAAACAATAATCAAATCTACCAATCAATGTGCAGTATGTTATATTGTTTAAATTTGGCCTTCTAGTTGTAAAATAGTCATAAACTTTATACGTTTAAGTGTCCTTTGCACGTTCAACTGCCAACAGCTGGTGGACAGATCCAGGGCAACAATCATTACGACACGCGGTCTGGAGAGAATGTATTTGGGTGCCATTTTATAAGGGAATTCACAGATCCAGTATGTTTGTCGCTTATTAGATTTCTTAGCAAATAATCTCGTTGTCCGCCACTAGCCAAAACCGAGTGACGGGGTTACAACACGGTCGAGAAAGACCCGTTTAAGGATGTAATAAAATTACATTCTGGGAGTCTTCGACACTTGCTTCTAAGAAGCACGATTATTTAACAAAACGACATTTACGTATATTGATGTGATTTCCCTTTTAACTAAGTTATTATATGTAAAATACGTTACAGATCAATTACAAAATGTAAATTGATATGGAACTGTATCTTGTATCAATGAACTCAGAGATAGTATGAGCCTTCGCATATCTGAGGGAAAAAAAATGAATTAACAAAATGTCGTGTAAAGACAAACAAAGAAAGATTAATTACAGGAAACAGGAAAGATAATTGAATATATAACATTTTTAAGGCTAAAATGGACAGGCCATGTCGAAGCTAAATTGTTTAAAGGACGTTTTGAAGATTACAGGAAAAAAGACCACGCTTCCGATGGGATAAAAATATTTTGAAAGACGCGCGAGAGAGCTATTTAATAGGCGTACGCAATTGAAGAGTAGTAGCAGCAGCTACGAACAGAGGATTTTGTATTTGGTATACGAACCAAAATGCGCCGTTGAAAATTACCATTTCATACTATGGAGCTTATGTAGTTCACTAAATTAGAATATAATTGCAAGTTTTTATAATTAACGATGACAGTTTGGCCTTAAAAACTTTTGCGGTGAAAAATCTAATAACAGTTTCATACAGCAGACACGACCAACAGACAGGAAATGAAGAGATTTATATATTGCATAAACTTTCATGTATACCTGCATTATATGCAGTTCATCTAAAAAATATGAAGCGAAGTTATGAGATTTGTAAAGAGAAGAAAATGCAAAACCCTTGAAGGGTTGATAAAAAGCTGGAAAGCTGAAAGGATGAAGAAGAATGTTAATTAACCAGTTGGTGATTTAAACAAAACTTATTGGCCGTAAAATTATTATTGAAACAAGCAAATATTGCATGTTAACACATACAGAGCCTTAATGTTCAAAATACTATACAGACAATGTAACATTTAACACAGTAGATAAATTCTACTACTGCTAAACACAGAATTGAAAGCTATGTGTTTCCGCAAGTTAGATAATGATCGATCACTGGAGATCAAAGCTAGATAAACACATTGTTCTAAACACTGGTTAGCGATTGTTACAATCGACTAATCAGTGTTCAAATACGAGCTTGTTACACAATGTGAAATAATATCACATATGTCAAAACACAAGCCATCTTCAAAGTAAATATTGTTTTAATCTAGATTCAACAAATCATTTGAAAACTAAAGAGTTTCTTATGTTATAGCTTATTACAACTGGGCTAAGTTTACAAAACTAAAAATGTGATACGGTTTTACGCTTTACAACGAATTTCTTAAAAAAAAAAGAAATTTTTAATCCAAGAAAAACCGACGAATACAAAAAATTTCCCCAAAAATTGATCGCAATTTCTGCAATAACTGGAAAAATTTCAGTTTGACCCTAGACTATACTCAATGTTTTTTATAGACAATTAAATTATTTACTAGAAAATGTGAAATAATAGGGTACTCCGTCAAAAACTCTAATTATTTTATTGATTTACTATCAAATAAAGATGCCAAATTAGTAATCACTTTTCATTTTTTTAAGACGGAAGTCTTAAAAATGGATTTGCATTTAGAAAAAATGTAATTCTTAATGAGGTTTATTTATTTCGCAGACAAATAGCTTTTGCTAAACTAAATAGCTTTATAACGCCGTTTTCTATTTTAACGTTTTTGACTAGAAACAACTGCTAACGTTCACAAATATAGCTCACCAGGAAAGAACACAATATGTTGTCGCTAGAATCTGATTAAGGCTGTGTTTATTGCATCCAGAACATCAAAACTAAATGTTTTGCAGAGTGCCACTGACCATTTCCTTCGATAGGGAAGAAACTAAAAAGTTGAATAATAAAGGTAATTTTTGTGATCGCGTTGGCCATGAAAAGATAAAATCGAAATTCTTTTATTTACCAATTCGCGCATCCTTTGCAAGTAAAATATTGCAAAGTTTTTTGGAAAAATCTTAAACGGTTCAAGAGAAAAGCGTCAAAAACGAAACCCCTGCAAAAGTGCTATGATTTGAGAAGTTGTGGTACGTACATCTGCTATAACTATGCGACTTGCATAGACGTTCAACATAGGAAAAACCGTTTTTACAAGGGTCTCGTTTTCCGCGTTTTTCTTCGGAACCGTTTAAGATATTTTAAAAATCTTTGCACCATTTTACTTGCAAAGGATGCACGCATTGGTAAATAGAAGAATTTAGATTTTATTTTTGAGCGTTTCATGGCCCACGCGATGGCAAAAATTACTTTTATTTATCAACTTTTCAGTTTTTCCCCTTTTTTCCGAAGGAAATGACAAGTGGCACGTATAACTCTGCAAAACATTTATTTTTGATGTTCTTGATGCAATAAACATAGCCTTGATCAGATTTTAGCGACAACAAATCGAGACCCTTCCTTGTCAGTAACAGAGGGTCACGTTAAAAATTGGTTGTAGCGTATACTATTTTACTATATTATTATATTTATATACTATTTTAATTCCAATGGAGTAAATATGTTCGTGAAAACTTAAAATGCAAATTGGCTAACATTTTACACTCCATCTTCCTATAAGGATACATCTTGTTTCGTGAAAAAAAAAATACGCGAGCAAGCACTCCTGAACAGATTAGTTAGAAGTATTTTTAGCGATTTTTAATAGTCTGACTAATCTACTATAAAATCGAAGTTTAAAATTCAAAATTCATATAATAACAATGTAGGTAAACTGAAACTGATAGACAGGTTACCAATATTTCACCATTCAAATTGTAATTTATGATGTTCTACGTTAAAAGATTGTCAGATTTTGTAATGGATAAAAAATGATTCCTGGCGCCTGGAGAAAACAGTTTACACTGCCTACAAAACAGTTTCAAAGATATTTAAATTCACTCGTACACATTCTCTGCTAAAGCAAAACGAATCTCTACCAACTAAGATAAAAACATTTTAAGTTACACCAAACAGATAACGATTCGTAACAGTTCTCTTAACAGTCTACTCTACCAACTTTGTTACTAAAAAAGTTTCGAGCTAATAAACTGCACGGGCGAGACACATACATTTAAATTAATGCTAACACAAAGTAATTCCTAGACAATTAAATCTGGGCAGACAGCAAGTTCACAAAAGTTTTCATCCTGAGGGAACCGAAGTGTCTTCATAAATATATTTGTCCCCTTATCTTAATAACTAACAAGCTCGGTCGGTAGCAATCACATAGAACTGCAATATATAAGAACTATAAATTACAGTAAGATAACCGCGAGATGTTTAAAAAAATCTGCAGAATTTGCTATATTCACAACATATTTAACGCTGTATTTTTGCAGGAATGTAACAATAGCAAAACGATAAAAAACAAACCAAAGCAATTACTACGTTCATTAAGTCTGAATATGATTCATTTAAACACAAAGAGTCTAAAAACTACAGCAAAATGCGTCATTAATAATCATCATTGGCATTAAAAACTTCCATTTAATTAAATTATTAAATAAAATTCCCGTAACATAAAAGCCAAGCCCAACATTTATAATGCTTATTTGCAGGGATTACTGTGAACGTCCATTCTTAGTATTAGTAAATTTAAGCATCCGTTCTTAAAAGTGAAACCCTTTTTTTATAGCAGAATATTTTAATTTAAGCATGAACCAATATGAATATATCGGCTCCGTTTTATTGTAAAGGATGTACAGTATTACTATTACTCGTAACTTAAGTAATTTTCGCCGATTCAGAAGTTAAATGTTTTTAATATACATATATTCTGTCTTAACAATAAAGGTTTAGATGTAGAGGGAATAATTAATCCCTCTACATAAATATGTATAAAAGTAAAATTAAACATTAAAACTTATTAAAAAATTCTGTAGTTTTTAATGAGTAAACAAAGAAAATATTGAAATGGCAACATTTTTTTTGTACTAAGAAATCTACTAAGCCTTTTTGGGAAGCTGAGGAAGTAATACTCATGAAAACATTTACAACAAAAAGAAAGATAATCTTTTCATAACTTGCTTACTGAAAATTATATACATCCTATAAAACTGGACGTAAAAAAGTCGTAAAATATGCGGTAGTTTGAATAATTTCATAATAAATTCTTCTTGCGTTGTTTAAATGTACAACCATCTGCAAACCTTCACAGCTTACGTGGATAAATATGTTTGTTTCAATTAAAGAAATTGTTAAGTAAATTTTGACCGATTATGACCAGCACTGGGATTTATCCATCTATTTGCTGTTGTATTTACACAGCTTAATTAAATAAAACTCGTTACATTCCGATTTTCTGGTGCACAGAGTTTGTGAACTATTGTTTGTATTATTATTTAACTGTGAATTAAAGTTAATCTATGATTTATTGCGAAATACTTTGATTTAAATATATTTTAGTTTTCTAATTGCCTTTTATAGTAATTCGAAAAATTATATCATTGCATAGCTATCGCACGCGGGTCAAGCTAAACGTTTTGAGAATAGAAGACAGTGGATGTTTTTTAAGGTTTTATTTTAAATATGCTTAACGTTATTCTCTTCATTCTCATACTCAAGAGTTCCCAACAAAACTTCTTTTGGAGCACTTGCAGAATAATCGCGAAAGGCAGTTTCAATCTTTTTCTCTGACAAGAAATGTATAAGCCATAAAATTAGGTGCCGAAATTATTAAGATGTTTCGAAGCTACATGGGTAGTTATGTAAGTTGATAATATGAAGGTGCTGATATTGCTTTTTACAGCTTTCAATAAATTCAGGTTAGCCCTCGTACATACAGAACTTTATAGCACATTTTTTAAATATTAGCAAACCAGTAAAAATAAGATTTATTAAGACATTAAAATTGTTATAAGAAAAAAACGCGAAAGGGGATTTGCATGTGACGTTTGGAGCATGTTATGAGCAGTCCCTAGGGTAGACCTTCAAACTAACTGCTCGAATATTCGACAGGCGGAAATACCTGCAGAGAACTTGGTACACACGAAAAGCGATACATGCAAGGAAAGCCATAAAAGATATTGCCGATAGGGCAGCTTTTTCATCGTGTAACCTTGCATAAAAAATGTCTAACATTCTGGGCTTTAAACCCCAATCAAACCAAGTTTATTAAATTAGAGGGGTCGCCGAGTTTCCTTCCACTTGTTTATTTAACATGAGCGTACATAACGGCTTAATTCAATTTCACAACTCACCGACAATGAGAGAAAATTTCTTTTTATTGCAACTGAGCGTTAATAGCTAAAAGCCGGTAATCTTTTTGATCAGCAGCCACTTAATTAAAAGCTTTTATACATAATGTTATTAAATTATAAGCGAAGCATGAAAATAATTAAATAAAAATTCAACAAACCTTGTCATACAACGTCAAAAAGGCATTTACGTAAATTATTTTGACTCTTCAACGGAATTCAAAATAAATAAAATAAAATTAGAAGATTTGAATTATTCGAGTTATTAAATTATAAAACATCACTATTATTTTTTATTATAAAGGTTATGAAAGCTAGACCAGACTAGTCAACAGTAAACTTATATTTAAATATTCATTTATATATTATGCATCCATCCTTTGACAAATGAATGCCATGATATGTATAATATGTGTTTCAATGTAAGCTGTTTGATGAAGCGTACGTTTAAAGAGCTTGGTAGTTGATGAACATAAATCGTTTTGATGCAATCAAATCCCGACCTCTTAATCAAAAGCCAGTTTCCCTAAACCTACAATTAATTCATATTGAGCTTATGTAATCCCTTGCATTACGCACAGAACTATCACGGATGGGATTATGTGATCATTATACGGTAAATATGTCACCTGAACACATCCAGTGTAGCAATCAATACACAATGAAACAATGAAACTTTCAACAACAAAAAAAGAGGCAAAATATCATGAACAAGTTTGAACGGTAATTTTGAACAAGTTTTTAACAATTTCTGTATGCTTTTAACTAGAATAACTAAACAAGTGTTTTTTTATGTTCAACCATTTGAAATGTTTGTTCTCGTAAAAGAGTGTTTCAATTTTTTCTGACCATAGAATAAATATAAACTTGGCAAGCTTTTGATGCAGTAGCGCTACCTTGGTGTAGGTCAGAACCAATTAAAACCTTACGCAGAACATGAGAAAATCGCTTGCTAAACTTTACCCACCCTAGCTAAATAGTTTTAAACTCCAGGGCAGCACAAATAAAGTATAGGTAAACAGACACACATAGTTTTAAACCACACCTCGGTATCCAAGGGCACAAAAAAGTGTGTTGCAATAAATCTACATGTCAAAATGTGGAGTAAAGTTTTTTTTTTAATTCGCCCTGTATAATAGCATATCTTATTAAAAAGTAATTAAAAGCTGAATAAGAAATAACAAGCCCTGCTGAAGATACACAAAGCCAGTGCGCTCCATGTTATTATTTACCGTATTTTATGTATTGTGTATAATGACGAAAAAAAATTATTACATCATACTCCAGTATATTTCGATTAAAGGAAATTCGTTTGTTTCAACGCATTTTGCCTTGCTCTACCTTGCGAATTTTGGCCTATAAAATGGGTATAAAAATACTTATGCTAACATAAAAAAAGCTCTGGAAAGCTTCCAACTATTTGTGGTTAATTAGCTCCGAATTCTTGGACACTTAATTTTCAAAAAGTTTGGGTACCCCTGCATTAGATTATTGTGAATTTTTTAATCGTGGTGCAATAATTCCAGTAGAAAATTCATCACGATAGTATCGCTAATGTGGGATTCTACTAAAAATTATTCTTATTTATCATACTATCATGTGAAAACGTTATACTTTAGATAAGCAAAAAAATCCACACTAAAATTGAGCTGTTTCGTGAACAAGCAAATTGTCGTCGTACTCCAAATTAGCAAACACTCGTCGGCCCATGCCGTTTTCAGTAATATCGAGTGAGCTTTCGTGTAATCACGTCCCTTTTGTAAGTCGCTATTTTTATTACGCGCTTGTCTCATGTAAATTCCTTGGCTTGTAGTGGCCTAGTTGCTCGCGATGCCCGGGAATTTATCGTTATTGCTGTTAACCCTTTCATGACCCCGCGGTAATTCTACGACCGGCCAGCTCTGGAACTCCATTCTCTTTCTCTTTTCGTTCGGACTGCACGCTACGTGTGGTTGTTTATGGTCTTAACGATAGTCACGCTCTGGGAGAGAACCTCTCGTCTCTCTATTCGATACATTTTTGCTCAATACTCATTCATCAAATAGTGTGGTTTGCGAACTAAGATTAAACTGTGTTCATTTCAGTTTATGCACCTAATAAGCTTACAACTTATACAACACACGTTCCAAAGATCGAAATACACAGCCTGTCAAAAAGGAAACAGAAATTTTTATCTTAATAATAAGGATAGTCAACGAATTTGCCTATTGCACAAAAGCGAAACACAAAAACACCTTTATCTACTACTTTAATACCGTTTTAGAGATAAATCAGCTTAGAAAACCGAATCATACACATAACAAAAACAAGATCTGTTTAAACATAATCTAGTTGACCAGCTTTAGTTCATCCACTACACGCTAATTAAACCGATCGTAACCACAGCAAGGCCCACCAGTTCTAGCACAAAGTGAAAGACTACATAATAATCCCACCCTTTTTGTTATATTTATGAAAGAAGAGTTCAAAGGACCTTTTGTCATACTTTTGTTTACTTATCCACGAAAGGTCTGTAATCTGAGGTTACCAAATTCGTCGCGAGCTGCTGACACCGCTAGCAACTGCCTTCCTTTCAAGTATTTCATTTCACCTGCGTCCAACGCGAAAGGACGTTAATTTAAATTGTAAGCAAACAGATGAGATACTTCTGTCTCCATTCAAGTACCTGGCCCTTACAAAATCACTTGATACGATAGGGGTTTGATGCAAAAGCCAGATTTACTTATAACACTCAAGAAGAAGAAAAAAACAGCGTAGTGCATTAATGAAAGGAGTCGGGAATCGAAGTCGATTTAAAAAAATTCCGAGTCGAGAGGCCAATTCCACACACAACATATGAAACAGTTTTCACGACAGTACAAAATCGTTTTATACATTATTTATGCTTCGCAATACGCCGTTTCGTTTATTGTATAAAACTCATTAAGCCATCAAATATTCTATTTCGCACACTAATGTATTTAATTAAAACGAATGAACATGGTTTGTTCGTTTTTGTTAGAAACAGTATGGTGCAGAGGAAAGCGTGAAACGTAGACAATTACCTGAGTTTGTGTTTACGGTACGATTTCAAATCTGCACAAGACAGATTTAGGATAATTTGTTGAAAGCACGCATTTCCAAGATGTTGTTGCGAAAAAGAATTCCATATATACACGAACGATACGACAAGAAAATCGCTCCGGCGATGCAAAATTCTTTAAAAATATATTGCTTTATTTACCAAGAACGTATTAGTTGGGGATTCGTTTTTGAATGAAGTGGAGTGAAAGTGTATAGTCACAACATAATGTAGAGTTTTTATTCGTCGAAAAAGCTTTCAACTTGTACATATTAAAATTCTTGTTTCGATTTGTTACATAAATACACTACACATATTGATATTTTAATTAACGAAGCTCACCATCTCACAATATGCTATTCATTTAACGAAAATCTTAAACAAAAACGTTTCACTTTTTCCATCCGCACCCACGAATGTAATCTGTAATTTATCTTCACATTGTGAAAATTAATTCTTTTGTAATTCTGTCCAGTTTTGCTAGTTTAACCGACTTTTATAATAATCGGGTCATTCACGCAACGCGGGGGATACTTGTAATCATCCAGAAATTTAAACACTAATTTCAGAGAATTGATAATTTTGTTTTATGCATAACACATTCAATTAAAACTTTACATTCTCTGTTACTGCAATTTCTCGTAAAACCAAACAAGACAATCATGAAATTAGGTACTTACTACCGTTAACAAAATATAATTTTAAAATTCACTTCATTTTTCATTTCATTGATTTTATATCCATATATTTTTATAAAACCAGGTCGTATCTTTCATAAATGTATTGAAATTCGCCCATTCGTGATCAATTTCGAATTCAAAATTGCTCCCAACTTTAGCCATATCTCCGCAAGTGCATTGTAAAGGGAGCATTTAATTGTCAATTTCCTGTAAACACGAAATGAAATTAATGCTCTCAGAATATTTGAAATCATATTTATTACACAAAATCTTTTCTTTAATCATTGTATACTTGACATTTAAGCCATACAAAATTATAACCAATATATCTTATAATTTGTTCTGAAAGGACAATTTATTAGTTGGTTTAACGCATAAATACGGAAAGATAGTTATAATACCAAAAAAATACATTTTAGTTACAAATAATTAATTATTGCGTCAGCTATTATTCCTTAATTGATAGTTTTAAAGCCTATACTTGTTTAGCAAAATATATTTTTTTAGCTGCTAGTTTATCAATCCAAAAATTCTTTTACCGATGCAAGAAAAATCTTCAGCACAATGAAAATTGTCCTGCAAGAGCTAAAACCATTTTGAACAGAGCTGTGTAAGTATAATTCTTACTGGTTTCGTGCTTTTAATTCCAGTCTTTTTATGGTTCCAGAGTCTACAATGTAGATATAAAAGGTAATCATAGCCTAGTACATACCTATGGATCGTAATAAATTAATCGCGATTAATAAAACCATTTTTGTACGGTCATCGAAATGTTTGAAGTTTTTAAAACTATATTAATTAATTTCAGCTGATTTCAAATATTTTTCGCGTATTAAAAATGTACTGTTTACTTCTTGTACAAGCACTATCGCTAATAACTTCATCATTGCACTTGTATTTTCGCCATTTTTTCATTCACTCGTGTTGCCGAGTCTACTTGAACATCAAAGCGTTTCAATTTCATAAAATTGACGAAAATATGATCAAATGTACACTACAGTTATTAGAATCTTTTTTAATGAGTTTCTCGACGCCGTGCCAGCCACCCACTCGTAAAGCAATTTACAAATTAAATAAAAGATTTGAACAAACAGCTCTGACAGTGATTTGCCCAGATCAGGGGATCAACAACTGCTAAAGCAGATGAAAATTTACGGAATGTCGATAAAGCGATGGTAGCTAATCCTGGTACATCGATGAAAACAACGGCCGAATCACGATTTAAAATTTAAAATGTTGAAATTGAATCTGTTGCGAGACATTTTTTTGCATATGTTGTCGAACACAAACATGATATTTTTGATTGGTAACTCATCCTTAATTTTTTTTAGCCTTGAGTTCTATATACAAAGGCTTAATTAAATTTTTTTCCAAAGGATTTTTTATTAGAATATTATACGTGTCAGTTATATAAATAAAAAATAACATTCACTTAAATGAGAAATTCAGTGGAGGTGGAAAGAACAACAAATTGCCTTTGTTAACAAAAATGAAAACGGTATATTGGGATATAAAATTAACAGGAAACCAACACACACCAAAAGTATATTTACATGCACACATACTTTAGTTTAGTTAATAAAGATACATGCTGTAAATGCATGAAAAGTTGGAACATGCAAATATGGAATGTTTAAATCTGGAAAATGCACCGATAGAATCATCCAAATCTTGAATCGTTCAACTCTGGAATCACTCAACGCGGGAATCATGCAACGATTCCAGATTTGAGCTCTCCAGCGATGAACGATTCCCGAGTTGCATGGTTCCATCGTTGCATTATTCTTGCGTTGAGTGATTCCAGCGTTGAACGATTTAAGATTTGAATGATTCTACCACTGCATTTTCCAGATTTGAACATTCCATATTTGAATGTTCCAGATATCAATGGCTTACCGCTGTAATCTGGCAATATTGAGAAATATTTCTCTTAAAGACTCGTTAACTATCGCCATGACGATGGAGTAAACTTCATTAAACTGAAGGAACTAGGCTTAAATACGCGTTTCGATGAAGGAAATTCTTAAATACTAATTTCCGTGGATGCAAAGCTCGACGTAGAATTATCGATCGGCTAGCAGATTCGTGTAACATTCTGTAACTGTGAGCAATTGCACACCAAGACGTTTTCCCAAAAATCCGAAAGACCTGAATCACTACTTACAAAATCTTACTTTTAAATTTCATTACATTTTCCAATACAGAATTAAGCCGGTTACTTTGCAGAAGAACATTACGCATCATCAGTTGTACAACAACTTAACGTCTTAGCTATATTATGGAGTACTGTATTTAAATTAAGTAAATAAAATTAGCAGCCTAAATGATACAGATAGAATATTGAAACGGTTCTGAACTTGACGCGTTTTTAAATAGACTTTAACCCAACGAGGGTTTGTACAACAGGAACCTTTAAGTGTAAATTAAGCCTGGTGAGACGCAACATGCAGTTCTCAGAAATAAAGCAACTTGGAACGCGTAAGAAAAGTAAACAAACTACCGGCACATTTAACGTGGGGGTTGTTATATACACAATGGAGTACTGTGCAAGCCACATTTTTTGTATTTAGACAACCCAAAGGGACAGTAAACTCAAGAGAATACGAAACGAAGTTAGAAACAGTTCATTTAAAATTGATCGCTTCATTTCTTCTCACAGACACTTTGTAGACAATTGATAAGCTCTCTCGATAAAACGGCACTCTGCCACTTATCACAAACTTGTTTCTCGAACTTTTTGACCCGATAAAATATACATGCGTCCATATAAAAACAACAGCTCATTTTAAACAAACTTCTCTCATAAAAACTGGCTACATTCGCAAAGACAACTAAATATGTAATAGCATAACAGACGAACAACTTTTATTGTTCAAAATAAGTGTCGAAGGGAAAATGTAAGACTTAATGCAAACATAAATCTATGCTGTTTGAAGCATCAGTGGACCATGTTTTAAAGTAAGTATATTCATGTATTCCAGCATAAATCACCAACGCTAAGACATCGGTAACGAGTCAATTTTTAATAAAAACGAGCTTAACAGTTTATGCTACACCATAAATAGTGTTCTTAGAGAAAAAACTTACAAAAATATTCCAGTTTAACATGGTGTAAAGATCTAACATAATTTGCGCAAAAAAAAAACTACTTTGGTGTTAAAATAATTTATTATGGTACTTCGACTATGATCATTAGTTCAGAACACAGGAATAAAAACAGTTTTAACTTACTTTATTAATAAAACTAATAACTTGAAAAATTAAAAGATTGAAATATGCGAGAAATTTAAATAACTTGGCGTTACTTTTAACCAAAGCCGCAACGAATAATATCAATAAAATTAGCCTAAAAAACAGCTTGGCGGGTTGCACGAAATATAAAGAGACCCCTCACGTTAAGTAACCGAAACGTTGAGAAGTCAAAATATATTATTAAAGCACTAATAAAACATTTGAAACAAACTAATGAAAAAAATTAATATGGACTTAAAAAAGTTCAACTAATATTAATTTTAGTATATCTTATAAATCTTTTTTGTTCTACAAATGATAGCCCAAACTTGTTCATGATAAATTATAAAATATTAGCAAATATATTTGTAAAATGTATATGGACTAGCTTGAAGGTTTCCTAACGGATTGCGTGGTTTAAAAGGTATCAAAAATGTTTTATTAATATCTATTAACATAACAAAATTTTAATTATGTAAATCAAGCACGCTAAAACAATTCACCAAAATTGTACACGCTTTAAAGACACAATGCAAAACTTACGAAGACTCCATTTAATTAAAAAAAAAAGTCATTGTAATTCTAATGATTTTTTTAAAGCTTTTCAGTTTCCACTGAAGCGCGCAAGTTCAAAAAAACAAAACCTCAAATTATAGCATTTTAAAACTTCAAATATCATAACAATGGCCACAGTTGTTAAGTATCCAATTTCTCAATTTTGCGAACGCACGCCAAATGATAATTCCCTCTTGGCATGTAAACGAAATTAAAACTGCATTGTTTGAACCAAATAATTAAAGCAGAACATGAAAACACAGTTGTAAAATAATTGATAGCCGACATAAAATACTATATCAATGTTCTTGTTTTGTTGTTGATTTAATAAATTAGACAATAATTCTGCAAACAAATGAGCTCGAATTAACATTACAATCATTTGTGCAGACTTTATCGGATAATTGGACGTTCAGAGTTAAGAGGAACAAAGGATTTTATCTATTAATATCGTCGAAATAACTATTAATAACTCCCATAAATTTTAAACAACAATCTAATAGAAATGAATACGGCAAAATTTAACATCAACAGCAGTACAAAAACTTTGTTACTTCTACTTAATTTAGTATAATATTATTTAAAACGTAGAACGAGTAAAAAATATAGAAAGAAAATAATTTTATTGTTGATTACAAATGTTATCATTCGATATAAATAGTTTTATTAACAGAAAAATTGCACAACTTTAATAGGGTACGATATACTTTTTCAAATAATATTTTTATAAAAATTGGCATTTAACAGGTAATGTAAATAAAAATATCCCATTTATTTTTGCATATTGTTAATATAATTATAACATACGAAAGCATTGTTGGTTGCCAACTTAAAAAATTGAAACTAATTTTTAATAAATGACATGCTTAAACAGTTCAACATGAAAGTAGCAAAACTCGTCTGTTGGGGAATTACAAAATATTTGAAAGCTGTTTTTATGTATCATCAATTCTATGAATTACTTTTAGCAACGCATGCCCAAAAATTTTAAAAAATAACTGAAGTTCGTAGTTAAATATTATTTACTTTCATTAAAGCAAGTGTTTTGTTACTGGTGAATACCAACATTTACAAGATGAATTAGTGCGTGTCCAATTAATGCTTTTTTAAATATTATACCCCTTAGCTCTGGCATAAAAAATACTTCATTGAATAATAGAAGCAGTAAAGACCTCCATGTCATCATCCACTTTCGACATAATTGGAGAAATGTTCAATTTCGTCGCAGTACAACCACCTGGGGGATAGCAGGCAGATAACCAGAATCAAGTCTTACACAATATCATCTAATTACCAAGAAACCGAACCACTTACGATTATACTTTTCGACTAAAATTTACTTTTTGTTGGGTAGCAGTCTTCCTCATAACGGTCGATCGTTGTAATTTAAATAATGTGAGAATGACAATAGCACAAAATACTGAAGGGGCGATTATTCAAAATGACCTATGACGTCCACCTCAGAACTCTGTTACATTATCAGAATTAGGAGAATATTTTTTTGGGTAAATTGTATCAATAGATGGCCATTTATACAATGAAAGTTAAAGTAACAGTGAAAAAAGTAAAACTATTGCCGTAATCCAATGTATTGGCAAAAAGTGAATTATAAATTTAATAGGAACCTACTAATCGGTCAAAATGCCGACTTTTGTTGCAAGTATAATCGAAAGTTCACTTATCTAATGTATCAAAAAGATCAGTGAGGTGCAAGTTAATTAAATGCTGTGCTCCAACATTCCATTAAACCTTAAGCTAATGGGATTTAAATCTTACTGAAGACTTGTCACTAGTTGACAAATGAATGGTCACCGCTACGTAAACATAAACACAATCAATTACACAAACAGCCAAAGTTGAGATAGCCAATGGGGTGGTAACCTTGCTTGGGCGTCACAATGAACTGGATCAGCCGACATCGGGGAACCCAAGCGAACGGGGTCAACCGCTTTTGCACCTCTCAATGAACCTCCATATAGTCACGGATGCCGTTCATTCCTATTACTTAACCCTTGCAGCGCCGATGGCATCCACGAGGAATACACCACCCTATATCAATTAATTTCCGTACGACTGATTTTCAAACAAGATCCAAATGAACGGGTGCATAAACTGGGAAAGCGTATTATCACCATCGCTACATGGTACTCATTCCAAACATCAATAATATTCAGCCGCAATATAACAAGTAAAACACGTACTCACTTGTAAAAAAAGGAGAACAACTCAATTTCTAAAACTAATTCAAAATTTTCAAACTTTCACTACGAACAGTTTTTATAAAACAATATTACACTTTTGAGCATGGGCGTCCGCAGAAAATTATCCAGGGGGAGGCAAAGCTTGAAAAGGAATGCATTAAAATATTAAGGATTTTTTAACTTGACCCTCTTTCATTTGGTCATTAATGGAGTACTCGATTGCAGGGAAGGGCAAGTGCCCCGTTTGCCCTCCCCTGTGGACGCCCATGCTTTTGAGTTCAACGTTAATTTTCACTTATTTCCTTGTACTATCGCTCAATATAAACTACAGAAAAAAACTGTCATTATCATTTAAAAATTAAAAATATCATTTGAAATTATTATCGAAAAATATTTGAATAATCATCTAATGAAACATAAAAATATCAAAAATCTTGTAGATGTAATTGTTTATAATAAGCCGATGTTAATTGATGGAATACTTAATAACGCGACACTGCAATATCCTTGTAGCGGTGGTATTTATAAAGCAGAAGTTAATATTACGTTTTTTCCTAAATATTACGCTACTTCGCTTGAAAAAATAATTTAATAATACATGAAAAATTTACATAGTAAGTGGATGAAAAAATATTTATAACGACAAACCGTATGTAATATTTAAGGTACACTACAGTATTACTGTGTAGCTATATTTGGGTCAAATTATAACTTTTCGTACGCTATTGCAATCAAATATGCTTTTTTATACAAGAAAACCTCAAAGAAACTGTATAATTAAGTTGAAATTTGTGGTAAGTTATCATAATTATTACAATACATTTTATACTGCATGTTACTCAAAAACAACTGTTATTATACTCTAGGTGTTTTTATGTTATTTTGAACAGAAAAAGAGTGCAGGCAATATAGATCATTTAACGAAACTCTAACCTAGGCGCATGTACCAAATCTTTAGGATACATCTCTATACTTTCCCCGTCCGTGCATTTACATTTGTTTTATTTGGTAGTATGAACACATTTGCCAAGGGATTGTACGCTATTACGCTAATGTGTACCTTGACTGTAAAACGGAGTTTATTTTATGTATATTTTAACAGTAAAACTTAAATCCAGTTAATTCCAATTTTACCCAGTCAAAAACAAGGCGGCTTTGAGGGTTTTCAATGAAACCAGATTCACACAGTTAAAACCATAATTAATAAAAGTGGTTTCAAAACATCTGATTACCTTTTGTTAGCAATTCTAGCTTTACCTACAAATGTTTTTGTTAGCACAGGACAAATTCTTTAAAAAAGGGGGGGGGGGAAGTTGTGTTGAAACAGAGATCAAGTTTTTGTCCAGGCCTCTAAGCGATTATTAAAAACGGGTTTTCTACTAAAACTTTTTGTGAAGGCAATCTGTGAAATGAAATTTTCTTTTACAACTAAATTTAGGCAAATCTTGATTTTTTTTAGGGTATAAAATTGGCAAATTTTTTAAATTTTGTAGAGCTATACGAATTATTTTAATCAGAATTTGTAGTTACTATATGCGTTGCTTAAATGTTGTTTATCATTTTTACAAACCATTAAGTTAATTGCAATTTTTTTTAAATTTGTAGCCAAAAAGTTTCAAGTGTATACAGGGTGGTCTATTAGCCATTTAAAATAAGTAAGTTAGGTGTAATATGTCGCTATTTATTTGAGTAAAAAAAAATTGAATATCGCTATCTTACTAAGGACAAAAAACCATGCCAAAAATGTTTTCAAAGCTTTTCTCTCTTTTCGTTTAAGCGAGATATTTAACATTTATGAAAATGGCCAAAAATCGGTTTTTGGCTATATTTCAACAATTAGAAAAGATATCAAAAATCTGTTTACGGCAATGAATTCCTCTCAAAAAATATTAATCGAGACTACGTACTTAGTTTTTTTCTATCTCTGATATTAACCGAGATATCCTGTATTGGCATCGAATATAGGCCACCCTGTACATTTGTCAGATTTTTTAAACTTTGAGGTGATTTAAAAAACATTTTAAATAGCTTTTTGCACAAATAGGTAGCCGTATTGCATTGTTTTATTGTTGTTTATCCAAGAATAGCAAACTTTTGCAATAAATTCGCGTTAAGACATTTGCATGCGACGGTATAGAAAATTATTTGAAGTACAATTATGTCAATAAATAATTTATCTACGTGGAACATGAAAGTATATGCATACACGACTTGAACTATTACCAACTAAATTTAGAAAAAAGCGGCAGTTACTGAAAGCAACCGACGCGTTAACTTTAAAGCGATTAGGTTTAAAACACAACCCCGATCTAATCGCAATGTATAGGTAATTCCGAGCGCATATTATGCACACGGGTTGCGATTTACACAGAAAATAAGCGCGCATTAGAATTCATTAAACACGTCATCAGCATAACACGTAACACACTGCAATTTGTCATTTCCTATTTTTAGAATAAATGGCATGAATAATCTCGATAACAAAAAATGTTTGACGGCCTGAATGGGATTAAACCGTTTAGCTGATTACGGCATTTGTTACAACAAAACAAAAATCACCAACAATGAAACGGATTCATACAAAACATGCGGGTATAACGCAAGTAACGCATTTAATAACATTCAACTATCAGCACACATATGCTTTGTTATTATCACCGATATACAAAATTAAACGTTGTCGCTTTCAGATTACACAGAATAGGTCGTGCCGGCTCCGTGTGCCTGAACGACTTAATTCAAATACACCTGCGTAACGGCAGCACACTAAAATGCAAATTAAATAGTCCCTATCACGCCACGTATCTCTACTTACAAGAAACGAATATCATTTTGACGGCTAAAGATATTCGCGAGTAACTCAAGCCAACAACATTTTGTATTGTTCCAGCCCTTATATGAACGTGAAGCTAAATAAGTTTATTGAGAATGAAAACACGATTAATAACTTCTACAATTTTACTTAAAAAAGTTCAAAGCAATTTTTTTCAGCAGTTTTAAAGTTTAATATTCTTATTTTTGTCCACCTAAAAGCGCTCAACTAATCTTTTTTCGGAATACTTGCAAAATTATCGTTAACAGCAGTATTGGTCTCTTCCTTGGACAATAACTTTTTACCCCAAACATTTATTTCAAGCAGGATTCAGATCAAGGGGGAAACAACGGAAGAATTTGAGATAGGAACAGGGAGACCCATTATCAAGCCTCCTATTCAACGTAGTTATGGAAAAAATAGTAAGAGACGGAAGACTGAGCAGAGAGGGAACAATACTAAATAAAAGTCACCAACTCATAAGTTATGCCGATGATGTAGCTATACTGGCAAGAACTTTGAAGGAACTGGGAGAGATCACAGGCAGAATGGCACAAGCAGCACAAATAATGGGATTAAGGATAAATTAAGATAAGACCAAGCTAATGAGGATAGGAAAACAAACAATAAAAGACAGGCAAGTGGTAGGGGAATTTGAGGAAGTAAATCAATTTGTGTACTACTCACAAACAGAATGGAAGAAGAAAAAGACATTAACATGAGAATTCTGAAAGCCAACAAAAGTGCAGGAGCTTTAAATAACCTAATAAGAGCAAAACAGTTATCTAGGAGCACCAAACTAAGTTTGTATAAAACAATACTAAGACCTACAGCGATCTATGGGTGGTGTGAGACCTGGGTACTAAACAAAAATGCAAAGGAAGCCCTAAAAAGATGGGAAAGAAAGATAATTAGGAGAATAGTGGAAGGGAAGAGAACAGACGAGGAAAAAATAACCAAAAGTCTAACATCGCCAAGTCAGGCAAGTATCGCGTTTTTCTTCGGCCGAATATTAAGATCATTTTCAATTAGCACTGAAAACTTGGCGCAGAACTCTAATAAACGACTGACAATATTTATTTTAACACTCTTAAAGTGTTTTGTAAATAAATAATTTTACTTCATAAATATCATTCATAATTTGATAGTAAAGTTAAAAGGTATTTTATAATCCATTTTTAACAATGCGCGATGATATTTTCAGGAAATGTCACGGTTTGCATAAATATTAAAATATCTTCTCCCCTTATTTTCTGCTGGCGCGGAAAATGTAGTCTCCAAAAACATCACAGCTTAAAATTTCAAATACATTTTAGCAGCTGTGAGTGTCATAAGGCATTTTAAGCCTTTACCGCTCGTTATAAATTTGTTTTTTATACGCATAAACAGCTAAATGAAAATTTCGGCAATATATAGAAAGCCGATAATAATTTGCGCATTAGGAAAATGTGAGTAATATTACTTACTTGTAGTTTGCGACGACACTGGTAACCTGAGGTCATACGGGGAGAAGAATCTGTTATGAAGACTATGTACTTCATGTGTCTCGTGCTGCTAGAAAAATAAGAAAATAAGTTTGTTAGTAAAGAATTCTAATTTATTAACAATTAGTGTCAGCCATTCAATAAAAAAATAAAAATTTTACAAAAACTCTTACAGTGATTTTATGAAACCCATTTAAAGCTCTTGTACTTCACCAACCAAAAGTTACAAAAGAAAGAACAGACTTAGCGACAAACACCATTTTTGATTAGGTAAGATCGTAAGGCAAACACTAGGTACATAATAAAAAATTACCGGTGAAATCGGCTTTGGTGTGTTTGGACTAAATTTTGGTGCCAACTTTATCTTGGATTTTGTATTAATTTGCCACAATATTTAAGTAGATCTATAGTCTCAAGTTCGTGTCATTTTGGTGTAAACTTAAAACCGTACTTCTTACTGTGTACAAAAAAAAAAGAAACTGTAGCTATGTGTAACACGAAAAAGAGTTTCTTATTTGTCTAGACCACGGGTAAGCTTTACAACCATCCTATTTTCGATTCCACGATACACCAAAGCGTCGCTTTAAAGGATTTTGTTGCACTTTACAGCTATGTAAGACACGTTGTAAAATATAAATCACATTACCGAGTGAAAATTTATTTTCACAATAAATAAACTCAAAAAACACGAGAAAAGTTTTATATGCAAAATATAATTTCCTGAGTGTGTACTTCAGAATAAACGAAGTAATTAGTAAAGATCACTAAAAGCCTGCATACATTTCGAATTGTTTCTCAAAGGTGCACTACACTAAAAGCACTTTTGGTTCTTTTGTTGCACATTTTTATACCGACATATACATTCAGTTAAAACGTAGTAAAGGATGTTTATGTTTATAGAAATGAATATAGAGGTTGTCCGTCTAGTGCCTATTTCCTGCATATCTAATTTTGTTATTCAAAATAGAATAGAAAATTTGTTGGAGATCATGGGCTTCATAACCTAAAATTATTTTCAGCTATAGGTACTGTTTTGTTGCCACGCACCGATATGTAACTTTGGTATTTTAAATACAACGCCCTGTATATTTCTCGCTTTTAAGACCACCTCTTTTCAAAATTTGCAAGGTTTTTGTACTTGAAACGTTTCGTTTTCGAGTTATTTTTTAGAAAATATTGTCGGATGAAGATCGGTAACAAAATATTCGTATTTAGCGATTTAAGAACGCCAGTATAAAATGATTTGGAAGTTTCGTTAACAATAGTGTTATATTTCTTTTTGAATAATTAAACTCTCAAAATAATACACAAAGTGTTCGCGAATCCAATTAGCTGAATTTAAAACACCAACAAGTCGTTTTTTTTTTTTAAATGGATCCAAGTAAATTTATCAAAGGTTTTTTTAACGCACTTCCTACATTTTTCTATATGAGTATTAAGTTCCTTAAAATTCACTTCTTTCTTTTACTTTTTCTGCAGAGTCTGAGTAAACAGAGTATATATCCCTCTGCACATATTTACTGTTTACACTATGAAGTTTACAAATTTCTATAACAAATATTGAATTCCGCAAGTAAGCACAATCCGCATTGCGTTCTACAAGTAACAGAATTTTTATACGTTACGAATTTATAATTGACTGAAGGCTAAAAATAACATAATAGATTAAGATTATCGCGAATCCAACAGCGTTTAATTTGGAATGAATGTATTGTCATTTACTTTAAATTAAATATGGTTTTTACAAGATAATGTTGTGCATGTTGAATATGGTGTTGTTGACTCTTCTGATTATGGAAAAATGTGAGTTGCCGTGTGTAGGCTGATGACCAGTTGTAGCTAATTAAAATAAATTACAATTTTTGTTAACACACACACACAACCACCATCTGCTGTCTGTAATTCTATACGTGATCTATAAATTACTTAAATTCGTGTGCCTCCACGCTAATTTACCATAAAATGTTTTTTTATGTATGGCTAGGTCCATAACATGTTAATAGTTGTTTAACTGTATAGATTGTAGTTTAAAGATTTCCAAAATGAGCGCATTTTATTACTCTGTACAAGTTAAGCGATATTAAAAAAGTTGGGAAGTTTTAGCGAGTCGTAAAATAAGACTTTTAAAATATTTTTGTGCGGATGTGGTTGTATACAGACTTTTAAAGAATAGATTTAATATAAAACAAACAGTTACCATTATATAAGTGTAAGCATTAACGTTGAATGGTTTAAATCCAAAGATCGTCTATTAGTCACGTTCTAACAAAAAACGTGTACAGTTTATGAACACAGAAAGTGTAAAAACACATTAGAATAAAGTTATGGAAACCGTAAAACTTTATCAACTAACTACAGTTTAACAAATTTTATTAACGCATCTTCGTTTATTGTATAATTCAAACATGGATAAAAAGTTAATTTTCAAGGAGCACGCATTCAACAGATTACACCATAACTTCCGTTTAATCTAAAAAAAGTTCAGATATGTGGCAGGAAGTCTTAAAAGATGCTATTTTAGTAGGGACAGTGGCAGCACCGCCAACCGAAAGCTATCGAGAATGGCTCAAGGGCTCCCCAAGGCGTTTTATCAATAACGTACAGTTCCCTTTATATTTATTGCCTAAATGTAATCTATATATGTATATACAACGGTTAGGAAGTATAAGGAACAAATGACCATCATAAACAATGTCGTAATCAAATTAATGCTGAAATATTGTTCGCGACAATAATTATGAAAGTCGTTATAACTTCACACGCAAATTTTACTGATAATCATCATAATAAATCATAATTATTAACATTTGAATGTTAACACACTCATAATAGTATCTTACATAACAAGAGCTGTAAGCATATTACGCACGAGTGAAAAAGTTACGCACGGAGACTCGTAGCGTCGAGTGCGTAATTGCTTTACAACTCGTGTTATGTAGCTTACTTTTTCTACGAACACATACCTACGATTTTAACGGCTTTTTGGCTAATATACACACGTAATTACGTTGTATTGTCAATTTTGACGTAAGCCTACTTTGTCGTTTCTAGACAAGTGGTCGTGTTGCTTACCGTTCGTTAGGACAAACTTACTATGCATGCAGGCTGTACGGTAAGAGTCATTTACATTAGTGGTAGTAGAAAAAGGGTTATTAATTAATTGCTAACACGCTTACGTTATCATAATTATATTTAAAACATAATTTATAATAAACGTTGCTTAATTTAAAAGTTGCATATACAAGAAGTAAAATACACAAAATGCCTTTAAAACAATGTTCAATCACTTATCATAAATTACGTGCATAAATATTGGCAAAAATTACTAGTAAAACCAAAAGTTCCGTAAATTTACATACGTAAAGTCAACTTTTAAACAAGTGGTGAAAATTACCTCACTTAAAGTTTTAAAAAATTACACCAGCTATGCTACGAACAAGCACATTCCCACTTATCCTCTGCATAATCGCAAGCCACAAAAACAAAGAAAAATAAAACTCAAGTAGCAAATGTTTTGTTCGGAATTATGCAGGAAATCTACTTAATTTAAAAGCGTCGTGTCTCTGTTTACAATGCAGTTTCTAGCGGATTATACATGCAAGTAGCTTTAATTTTAAGACAGGAATAATTCAACAACAAAAAATGAGATACTGCAGCTTTATACAATTACACTTTATTAAAAATTTTAAACTTCTCGTTATGTCAATTGAGATAAAAACACTGGATACTTTGTTTGATTAATTACAGTTTCAAGTTAAACCAAATTAAATTTCTATCCACATGTAAGTGTGGTTGGCGTGTGGTAAAACTAATAGTCCTACATTATCTGTAATCAACAAGTGGTCTGAATTTGTGCTGCATCGAACTCTATAAACAATTCCAAACTTTGCAGTATAAAAATTAATGAGCTTGTAAAATGCTGAAACTAACGAGATAAACTGTGTTGTGTGTATTAGAACTTTAAAGTTTCAACATACACCCGATTAAGGTTACATTGTGCATAAAGAATTGGCGAAAAAGCGACAAGTCTTCCTCGAATCTAGTCATTATTGGCGCCCATTTTTAAGTAGCTGTAAATTAACATTACCATCTATTAAAATCCTACGTCACCCTTCCGCTACAAGCGGTAAAAATGTACTGAATTTTAAGTATTGTAGGGACATCATTTAATTGCTTAAGCGACAGCCCCAAAATAAATGTCACCAATTCCGTTTGCTGATAGCAGTTAATATTATGGGGCAACATTTAGGATTGCACAATAGTACTGACCGTCTAGGGTTTATATTTAAAATTGTGCAATGATATTGTATCAATCAAAACACTGAAATAAGTTGTGTAATATCTTAACTACTGGGTTGTCTGTGTTTAGAACAGAAATATATTCATACAGGTTTTGCATTGTATTAACAATGCTAAGCTCAGGGCAAAAATATAACTTTCATACAGACTTTAACAGCAATAATTTATATTTATATTTTTAACTGCAAACGAGAAACAGTTTAAAACTAACAGCCATTTCTTTCTGAGGTACTAGGTATATGGTAACGTAACTAATTTAATTAAAAAAGCAAATAATGTAAATGGTAGGTACTGTATTATTCACCTACTTTGTATCTCTTGCAGTTTTGGTGATTGTCCCAGATAAAAGAAAATAGATAATCTGTATGCACAGCTCGATTTGCTGTATGTGGGTCTCTCTGAGTCTACCTCAACTTTTTATCCGAAGCCAATCTTCAAAAACTGGCGAAACAAACTATCCCGTAATATTTCTTACGATTTATAATACCAACAATTTAAAACTTTATTGCATAAGGCTACATTAGAAGCACACATGGTTAATCTATATATATAAAAGAGCTTGTTTGTGTGTTTGTTTGTTTGTTTGTTTGTTTGTTTGTTTGTTTGTTTGTTCGCTATAGGTCCGTTGACCGATCGGGACCAAATTTGGCACAGTTACTCTTTAGGACCTGACGGATCAAACGTCGTATAAAGAACGGCCGGAAATGCCCGGGAACGGCCGGAAACGTCCGCCGAGCGCGAGTAGTCTGTAATTGAACGTTTGGAAACGTCCGCCGGGCACGAGCGCGGAGCGCGAGTAGTCTGTGATTGATAAAAGAGAATTGTAATCACCCGTGCAACGCCGGGTTAATCGCCTAGTTTACTATAAAAAATAATACCTGCAAACTTATTAAAACTTTAAGTACATGCTTAGCTTTGTAATTTTCCTTAACGTGAATTTCCTTAGTTGTAAAGATCAAGTTACACGCAACATATTGCTGTGGTGTAAATTGTAATTAATATCTTTACGTACGTTCACATAGATGGATAAGCAAGCTTGTGCAGCCAACAAAAAATGTTTGCCATACAAGTGCATTTCAAAGTAAAATTTATACCTACTACAATTAAAATTTTAAATATGCCACAGGCATAATCAAAAACGTATATTAACGTAAAACAATGAACCCTTAAATAATTTACATTAAATGCACACCTGGACAGCTAATTCTTTTAAAACAATTGTGTAAAAATGAGCCAAAAATAAGACATATTGGGTTGATGCATTAAGTTCGTAACGTATTTAGTTTTTATGAGGGAAATTTGTTTGACATTAGTCATTTTAATGCTATAAAATTGTTTTATTGAAAACGTCTTGAATTTTTTAATTTGTAGAAAATTTATGCTTAGGATTAGCTAAAGAAAATGGGGTGTCAACCTAATATATAATATTTAACAACATATTTAAAAGGACTGCACCGTTCTAAATATTTTGTAATGACTACCTCTTGTAATAAAGAATTTACAGAGGTTAAGAGTTTTTACTGGGATGGTCAGTGTACAAATACACTATTAGACAAACAAAAAATTTAATATTTATAAAAACTTAATAAACTCACCGGCGACACCCTTCACAATGAATTGCTTTCACTTCGACAATAAAAACAATAGTGTACTGGTCGTAAAAGCAGTTACTACTAAAAATGAAGCTGAAGATTACAAATTGACCTCCTACGACAATGTATTCTAATCTCGTTCCCAATTAGTTAGATAAGGTATTTGAATTCATTAGCCGTAAACGGCGCCTCAAAGCTCCTCTAAGGATTTCGTCGTACATACCCGAAAATGCGCCAGCAATATATTAATGGAAACACGTAAACAAAGAAGACCTCCACAGCCACCCTGTGAAATGCTTATAAATGAAACATTTTTAAAACTCGTACCCTGATTAAACTAATTTATCGCCATATAATTGCTCGTTGACCGGAAAAATCTAAACTTTCATTCATTCAAATAAAAATGTCGACCTGAATTCATCGGGAATAAAAAACCAGGATTTTCTTTTGAATATGTTTAAAGTAAATCATTGTTACTTTTTTTTTCGATCGAAATTTGGAGGTCGTATGAGAAGAGAAACCTGGAGGAATGTTTTAAAAGATGAGGATGCTATATTGCCACATAAGTGGCTTTACATTCATTTTTGAATTTCGTTACCCAACGGCATGAAACCCCAAATAATACTATTTTGTAAACAGCTTCAGTTAATAAAGTATTCTAATCAACTCCGCCAGCACATATAGCCTTGATTTGCTTAAAAATACACTGCAACTAATGCATTTATGTATCGTGTATTAATCATTGGCAACTTTCTAATCGATGCTATAAATATGTATCATTATTTTGTTTAGATTTATGGCATTAACGACCTCCGCAGACTTTTCTTAATTTGGACCTACATCAATTTTCCGGGTTTGAATTTAAATAACACACAAAGCAGAACCTAAACTCCAGATTCTAAAGCGTACCCTGCCTTTGCCAAATGAGTTCATGACAAAACCTACATACTCATACAAACTAATTATTAGAGTTAATTCGCTTTACGAAGAAAGACACAAAAGTCAAAGGGCTTAAATAAACTTAATAAAGCTAGAAGATTAGACTAGTTAATTATAAAACACGTCGAATATTATCGCATCGGTGAAAATTGTAATTAACTTCGTGTTTCAAAGTAGGCAAATTTGATACGAGAGTTTAAGACATTATAATGAAAACACAGCGCCCTTTTCAATTATCGAGTTTTGGTGGGCATTGCGATAATTTGCTTTTAACGAATGTGAAAGAATTTTGGTGTGAGAAGTATAAAATTAAAACTTCGGAAGGAAAGTTAGAGGCAAAAACATATTTCATGTACGTTTTAATATTCTAAATTAACCTAAACCGAACCCACACGTCCTAATTCTATCACTGATCATCCGTTACATCAACATTTCACCAAATTATTAAGGCAATGGGTATTTTTGATATTGATCTGTATCAATAAAAAATAAAGGGCGCAAAACTATTGCCTACTGGTTTCTTCAAGGGCTTATTGCTTATTGGTACTTTTTGTAATTATTAAGTAACATCTAGGTAAGTTTGTGACTTCATTTCATTAACTTAGAAAAATTTGTTAACATATATTTCGTTGATTTATAAAGTATAATTATTTTTTGGCACTAGCCTAGATTGTATATGCCTAATTCAAGCTAGGTAATATAAAAAAAATAAAACAAGAGTACTCACTTAAGTGTTATATAAAAAAAAAACAATAAACTGTATAAATAAATGTTCACATTATTCCAACAACAAGTCTACCCTTTTAAATATTTTATGAAGCAAATAATCATTCAAGCGTAGTGTCAGTTCTATTTTGTTGAATACAATATTTGAACAATGTTTAATTATCCACAAACGAAAAAAACAAGTTAACCATTAAAAAAATGCCGTTATGTAACAAGAATGTCTGAAGCTAAAAAATAATTTAATTATGTTCATAATAACGCAAACACTTTATTTAAAAAACCTGAAGTTCGTAATTTACGAAACAAAATTAATGTCAAAAAAGAACAAGATAAACCGGGAAAAAATCTGAGCAAATAGTCAGAGATTGAAGTAAATTCTCTCAAGTGTACTCTAGAAAATACAAGAACCGAGAGATAGTTTTTATAAAAAGTTAAGAAATACTTGACTGTGCTAAAAACCTACCGGTTCTTGTAGTTAGAAAAGTAACTATTATTATGCTCACGAGATGTTTTAAAAATATGTTCCATCAATATACAACTGGATTCTATTCAGTATTTTTTGTACAACCTTTATATAAATTTATTTTATCATGAAATATAATTCATTTATGCAAGCAACAAACGTAGGTAAGTCACAAACAAACAACTAAAATCAATAACTTGACTAAATTTAAAATTTAAATTGCATTAAACTTAACTTGAAATATCGGAAACGCTAAACGGCTAATTTGCATTAATCAAGTTCCATTAGCAGCATACATGAGTTTAGTATTCAGTGCTCATAAACCAAATTTATAAATATATATTTCAAAACAATAACATTAATTATTCTACACCACTAACAACGTGTCGTGTAATTGTCTATGAACGGCTTTCTTGAACACAACATTCCAGCATGCGTGTTGAAAATCACGTTCATTAACAAAGAAATGCAAAGGCATGTGAAATATTACACGAACCAGACATAAAAAAATCTACAGGCGATATAAATGCACAACATAGCTCCTGTGATATAAAATATATATCTCATACCCTTTGAAACTGCGTCACTTGGAAGACAAAATATATAAAAAGCAGAATGCGGCAGCTTCTGAGTAAATGAACTTGCCATTTGCTTAGCAGCTAGTTCTAAAATTACTGCTTAGCAAATCTAAACAAGAAAAACAAATGCTGAACAAACATCTGAAGGTTAAAGTGACAAAATTCGTATATATTAGACTAAAATTAGATCAAAGAGATTTTGTATCGTAAGATTACAAACATCACACAACGTGGTAAATTTCATTGCGCCTGTATTCAATAATATTCCAATAAACTCGGCTAATATCAATAAGAGATTCAAAATGTAAGAATTCTGGTTCAAAAGCTTTTAAAATGTTTTATGTTACGTACATATATCTTTGATCTTGAAAAATAACGTCAATAAACGATCGTTATTATTATTTTTTCCCTGCTATTATGTTCAAAACGCACAACAATAAAATAAATATAAATGCAAGAATATACAGTTTTATTAAAAGAATTATTGACAAGAATTTAAACGCAAACAGATTTGCACTTTCGGTTTTTTAGGTGCTATTGATCCATGTCACATGTTTTGTGTTTATGAAGTAATATTTTCTATTATCTTTTAAACATTTCGAAACAAAACTTTATTTTATTTCGTCTAGCAAGAACTTATTTTGCGTTAATTTAACTTTAGGGCGCTGAAATAAAGAAAAATAAAACAGATAAACTAGATTTTGAGCAGGTGGGTCAACATACTAAAAAACGAGACAGAAAAACCAAAACTCTATCTAGAAATATATTAGGCTTTTAATAATAAATTTTAACAAGTAGAAACCTGCGCGTGGTTCAAACGTTGAAGCAATTTAAAATTCAGTTTTAATTTGGAATATTAACCCTTCTCAGAATATTACAAGGAGGGGATGACCGAAGCAGTTGGATATAGGACACTTTCAATAATCGGATGAAACCATGAAACCCAAATTCAGCACACAGACTTTCAAAAGTGCCTTAGTCTCAAGTGCTAGAAGTCCCAACCCACTGTATAATATTTCCAAAAGGTTTAACTTCAGATTTCGCAAACAGATAATTGATATGCTGTAATAAAAGCCAGGATACTATACTACCCCTAGTTTTAAACTATTTTTTAAGTTATATTACATTTAAAAAATAATATAGGTACAGGTAAACCCCTGGTTTACAACAGTGAAGTGTTATTTCACACAAAAATTCAATAAACGCATAAAATATCGTCTACTGCTCTACACTATTGGGTGCCGCATGATCGCGAGCTGTCATGGCAGCAACCAATTGTTAAGAATTTATCCAACACACTTTTTGTATAGTCCGAAAGCACAAAAATGTATTGGTTTACCGAAGAACGATTACAATTATTTTTTATTTCGCATGAGTTAAGCAACATTGAATAAATTACACCTTTTTGGTATTCCTAATACTTCACAATTTTCTGCGTTTATTAGAATATAAAGGATAACCAGAAGGTATGTGAGTAAATAGGCGCAAACATAGTGAATGTTTTTATATACGAGCATGAAATTGAAAGGAATATATACGCTAAGTAAAAAATGTGATATGGATGTATCACAACCTCTATACGGTCTAGTTCTGAACAGCATACGTAGAAAAACCCGCCTGTCGAGCGACTATAAATCTTTTATACATAACCGATATTTTATATTAAAGAGTATGCAGTGATTCTTCGCATTTTAAAATTTAAAAGAACTCAACCATTTAATCAAAGCAACACCTTTGATGGTTAACTTAGGTTGACTCTTTATAATAAACTATTGAAATACATATTAACAAAACATATTAAATAAATTAGACAATTTGGCAATCTAAAATATAACAATTTTAAAAGGTAAAGATATAAAATTAGTTTTTCATAAGGAGCACTTGAAAGTTTAACATACCTATTGGGTTTTAAGCGATTTTGAAAACCTCAGAGTGACACGAAGTGTTGGATCACTAATTATTTTCGAATTTAAGCGACAAGCATTGTTTAAGCCCAAATAATTAGCAGTTGAACAAAGCCTCTTCAGTAAAATCAAAATAATAAAGAGTTAGATTTCTTGACTTAATTAAGTTTCTCAATAAGATTAATCGTTTTTTAAAACAAAGGCCTTAAATTTTTAAAAAGGACTCGAAAGTCTAAGTATTATAACCGCGTCAAATACCATGTTTCTGCTATATTCAAAAGAAAAAATGAAGCTTAAACTCTGTTATATTCATTTGTTAAGCGAATACAAGATGATTTGGGTTCTTAACATCCATACAAGATTCAAGGTTTATAAACTTGTGCACCGAAGAAAACTGGTTTAGTGCCCCTACGTAATTTATTTACTTAAGTACTTTTTATAACTTAAAACACCAACGATACTTATCGAATACAACCGATATTACACGATTTAGAAGAAAGTAAATCTCATCCCAAGACGATATATAATAGAACCAAAATAGCAGTTCTCAGAAAATATACAAGTCCTGTGCAACACAACAATATTAAATTTAATTTCGCCAAGACAAACATAAATATTTTTGAAGTTCACGAGAATATAAACAAAAATTGACTTGGAGAAAGCAACAGATTCCAAAGGAAAATTTTAAGTCCTTTGGAGCATCCAAAACTTCTAAAAAATCATTGCGAAATACATTTACAATTAAAAGCGCTTTTTACATCAATTTCAGCAAAATGAAGTTAATTTACAGGTAAAATTTTCAGTAGTAAGAAAAGTATCCAACATAAAAGGCAATTTAGTTTTATGGGTAAAAAACTGCGACTTAATGTGTTGAAGTTACGATATTCTACGATTTTGATATAACCTTCTATTCGAAAATTTCAGGACACCATAAAAGTGGATTAAATGAATCAAAATTGAAAACAAGTAAAAATACAATATTACGAAGAAAAGTTTGGAAAACATTCATTGCGACATAGCCAAACAAGAAACAGAAGAAACACAGCTGTATTTATTTTGGGGTTTCAAACAAATCCTGAATATACCCACAAGATGAAGTCAATTTAAAATTTATCTGAAAAAATCAGATCAATAAACTCCAAAAAATGACGCAACTTTAAGTTTTTTTTTTGTCACAGCGGTTGCAGAACACCAACCACATACAATCACTTCGAAAACTTAAGTAAATATCAACTACATACAATCACTTCGAAAACTTAAGTAAATATCTGAAAACAAGCAAATGAAATTGGTTCAAGAACAAAGTGGCGAATACGCTCTCCAAGAGACGGCACACTTCAAAGGAAATAACGAATATAGCAAACGAAACCTGTGTAACTACGCTAAACGTACTAAACTTAGGCAAGCATCCGCGCTAACAAAATAAAATTAATCACGTAACTGCTATGTAATTACAATTAAAACAGTTTAGTAAACAGCAGTATCTAAGATACTTAATGGTATTTACTATTTACAGCAAACCACTAAGAAAATTACACTATGTTTAGATTTATCACTGAATGCATTGAATGAACTGCTTTCCTTTTATCAGATTTATTTAAAAAATCAATTACAGTACTCAAAACGTGCAAAAATCTTACCCACAACGAAATTATTTCTATTCTATCTCCCCCTACATAGTAAGAGTTTTATCTTTTTACCAACTGCAAGACCTCGTCAAACCTTAAAGCTAAGCTGTGGTTTAAAAAAACTTAGTCTCGTAAACGCTGTACAACAAACAACAAAAATGCTACTAGTAATATCGCCAGATAATAATTGTACACTAGTGCCTACAGGAAATTTTTTGAAGGAAAAAAGTACGCAGCTATTTCATTGTACCAGAAGAAAATTTTCTTTTTAATCAATTTTACTTGAAATGGGTCACTTGAATAGTGCACGTCACCCCCAGCCTTTTCAAATAAGCTTCTCAAAGCAAAAAGGTAGCCGACCCTGGTATAGAGCCCATTCTATAAAGGATACAATTGTATATTCTGAAATAGAGCCTTTGAAACGCCAACACATTGCGCCAACTAAGAAACTAGTAGCAAAATTGTATAAATCTCAACATAAGTTACTACTGACACATTGTATAATATCAAAAAAAATCGTAATTCAAACCAATGTAGTTAAAAAAGTAATCCAACTGGTGACATCTAGTTTAAAACTTGTCCATTTGAGTTGCTTTTCATGCATTTCCACTTCGCGTCTGGAAAATAAGCCAAAGGAAAACGAGAAACTGCAGTAATTAGTTTTTAGTTTCACAATGTCAACATGCTAGTTGTGTTTGGTAACTTTATTTCTAAAATACAGTTGGATTTCTGTCAACATCTTAACACAAAACCAAACACTAAAAACAAACTCAATCCCAGAAATTTCAAAACTTGTTACAAAGTTAATATCACACTTTGATTTACATTAGATTCTAACCAATTAATGCTTCATATGTGTTTTGTTATCGACTATCATGATTTACATCAAATAAAATTTTGCAATATGTATAATATACCATGATATTCTACAACGCTGGTAGTAAAAGAAAATATCAAGCAAGTTTTATTATCCTTATTAGTATCTTCCATCAATGTTATAGCATAATCATTAAAGTTGGAGATATTTAATATTATCATTTTTAAAATTATTGTGATATGCAGAAAAAACTGATTCGAATTATAAGTTTATAAGTGACACTTTGTTTAATGTTAAATGATTAAAACGTATTTAATTGTTGAAGTTATTGCATATTAATCTAACGTAACACATTCGATATTTTTACACTTCTAATACAAACACAAATTTCAGTTTAGTACCATTAGCAAAACACTCATGATTTGCGGATGTAGGTTGTATACACCGAAACTAATGTTATTGTAGTAGTTTGGCGACATATTTCCCATTTAAACTCGGATAGATCTATTCCACCTACTTGTACGTACTTCCTGAACAATTTTATGTAAATATCCAGACCACGTAAATGTTCACATTGTAGAATCTGTCGTATATTTCATGCCGCAAGATGTAGATTACGGCGTAGCTGACTGCAGTCTGCAAGTTCTAAATGAAAATGAATCTGTATTTCGCAAGCCGCAGAGCATATTAATACTATAGAGAGGTTTTTAAAAGCGACTAAATTAAAATATCGAATATTCTGCACCGTATGATTCACATTTTTAATACGTGGAACTAGTGCAATAAAAATTTTCTTGGTTCTTTGTACCAAAACGAAAGAACGTATGTAATTTCACGTAGAAGAAAACTTTTTAATAACACTTTTTTGTAATGATATACATGACATGTTGGAAATAAAAATGTACAATTAAATATGAAATGTATTTTGCTTCAACAATGCAAAACGTAGTACAGCACAATCAATCGACATGAAAAGTTTAAGAGAGCTTTTCGATTTCAACAACAAATAGCAAGCTGACCAAAATTCTATTACCCATAACCAATTCTCAATGCACATGGCTTAGCTGATAAAACTAATGGAAATAATTAAAAGAAAGTTTCTGTAAATGTCCATGCAAATAATAAAAATATATGAACAGCGAAAACAATTTGGATAAGCAATGAAATAAGTACACAAAGCTCTCCATTTTAAGCTTTGTTTGCTCACAAAACTTCATGCGAAAGCCAAACCTCAAAATTAGAGCAGTGCATTTACATAGATACCAAACCCTTCTGACCATAATAGAATTATGTTATACATGTATTATGTATAATTACGTAATTTAATTTACATGCTTTATGACTTTATACACTTCTTGTACATATTACATTTGCAGATACGCAATCTCAATAAACGTTATCTCTTTCCCTCTTTTTTATTGCGCTTTCGAGTATTATGTTATTTTTATTACGTTCATGCATTAAACATGAATACTAAAGGCAATATTTGTTTACGAATTTACTTAAAAGAGTTTTTGATCTGCCATAAGTACATTGTTACAACATTTTATTACTCAGACAATAAAACCAGCCAGTCTTTGAGGATCTTGTATATACAATTCACAAGAATAATATTTGTAGTGCATTTATTTGAGCCAGTTTATAGGATGTCTAGGAAAACTATCATCTAATTAATTGACTTCGTGGTGGCTATTGCTTCCGAGTAGTGTTTCTTCTTATCTGCATATTGTATATTGTGGTAAAGTAATCAATAAAATATATTAATTCAGTAATAAAGAGTGGTATTTTATTGTTATATAACCTTTTAAACAGTATTTTATTTATGAGAATTCTAGCAATTTCTCGAAAAAGAAGATGCAAATTTTTATTTGTCAAGAAATTAAAACTATCGATGCCACAATCATGAGCTTTGAAAATTTTAGCATCCTGTATATTCCCATATAATCGCTAACCCATAGGCATAAAAAAATAGTACGCTGCTTAAACAAATTAAATACAATCATAACAATTATTACAAAACGACCAACGAGCCATGGTACATAATATGTTCAAGAGTACGAGTATTTAACCTCATGTGAATCTTAAAGGTATGCAAACTAGTCGCCATCTGCGACCATAGGTAAACAACTTGCCAACGAAGTTAACCTTGAAAAGGTTAATATTTGCATGGCACAAATTTGCAAGTGAATGAAAGTCATCAATGGAAAAGAACGACTATTTGCTTTATTTGTACAAAGCACAAGAAAATTAAATTAATCAACAAGTAATTGCTGTTTGATTTGATGTCAAAACAACTCCCACAGCGTCTTTTATATTAACTTCGTACAAAATACATCCATTAAATATCGTAACTTGATTTTAGAAAACAACACACACGATTGTTTGCCAACATCAAAACTCATCATAGTTGCGGTACTATGAAACAAATCAATTAATATTGTATGGCAATCAACATTGGAGCGCAGTAAATTGCAGTTTAACATGGCTGTCATATCGTCACGTACACAAAAATGTAATAAAATGATCAGATTACGCGTACATATGGCATTTCAAAAGCACTAAAAGTATTATTACTGGGGACAAGCTGAATTAGGAATAAAAATCACGGTTATCATTTTACGATTTGTCATTTTAAATGTGTTAAAAGTAATTTTCAAACATTCTTATTAAAATACCTAAAAAGTCTTAACCAATCTCATTTTCGAACACTTGCAAAAAAAAAATGTAAATGCCGGTATGAATCACCTGCTGAGACAAAAAACCGCAATTTTTTTTAGGTTCAAAAAATAACCAGAAGTCGCACGCTGCCAAGTTAGGTGAGTATGACGGATGCTCTGTTATTTTTGTATTTTTTCAATCAAAAATTGAAAAGCTGAAGCTGAAGTATAAGAAAAAGCATTCTTATATATTAATAGCAAAGAAATATGTTTATAAAAATTGATGTTTACCACAAAACACATTACTAAACATCGTTTTGGTTTTGACTTAGGTTTAAGTGGTTAATCAAATCATGACATCTGTTAACAAGATATAAAATAAGCCACGCAAAGTAATTAAAACTGAAGCCAGCATACACATTTTAAATTATTTTACAACTTGTCTGACAACACCAACTTCAACATTCAAATTAGCTCAAAATTTTATCGACATTTTAAAATGCAAACACCATTACCTGTTTTTAACAACTCGTTAATTAAAATTCTCTTATGAAAAAAAAAACGCACATTATGTTTCTAATAAAAACGTTTATCAAACATGTATTGACATAAAAAAACTGATCGTTGCCTTTTTGTATATTCTAGAGATTATTTATAGCCAATACCACGCCTATACTCACAAAACTGCTCTTGCAAAATAATTAAATTATTAACAACTTATAATTTTACGTCGACCATTTCTGTCGCTACTAAAGCCAAGAATTGCTTCCAAGAAAATATTGCAGAACGAAACTGTTTGATAAAGTTTGCACAGCCCAATTCTGCGATAGTTTTTAGGGCGTAAAACGCAATGAATCAACATAACTAATTTCCGATAATTCTTTTAACTGCCAAAGCTTGGCGCTCTATATTTCTTTGAGATGTGTGATTTGAATTTGTTTCTATTTGTCTGCCTCTTTCGATCTTAACCGCGCAGTCACGAAAGGTTCAGATAATGGTACTGCACTTAAATTAATGACTTTTAACTGCTTATAAATGTGATAGGGTTCCACCCCTTCAGATATCTGTGTTTCAGTTCCGAGTTTCAACATAAATATACAGTTAATTTTTAAAACGTTGTTATGGCAACTACAAACATAGGATACAGGGTCTCAGATAACATTTCCAGCTTTGAGATCTCGCTTACTATAAGAGACACAGATTTTCTTTAATTAGATGAATTATTCTCAAGTATGAGAGGAGCTTCGATAATTTTTAAAAGTACACATTTCTCGTACTTTAGAAGTTGTAACAAGAATTGATCTAATTTTATTGATGTCGTCGAATGAGTAGATATCTTCACAGGTGAAAGAGTGTATACAAAAGCTGGTGCCCCGTTACGATAAATGGCCAAACTATTCTTACTTTTTCAACATGCCTTGCATTTCACAGAATCACATTCAAGTTTTTTCTTTGGAGTTATTTTAATTTTCTATTTTTGTTCTATATTTGGCAACCAATATTCTTTTGGAACATTTCAGAGGAACAAAAATAACACTCCAGATTACTCCCAAGGTATTGAATGATATTCTGTTCACTGAACAAAACCTATCATAGATGATCAAAGGTCAGCGTTCCTCTTTCAATGCCTATTGATATAGAATATCCTTACATGTATCCTTTCATCCCTCATCTGATCAAGTTATAACTTTAATACACAAAATAAAAAAATATAAGATTGGTAGAGTCGTAGTAAGGATGTAATTTAAAATTGTATATCAGTATGACGAGTTAGAGGTTACTAAAATTCCACTAGCTTTAAAACAAAACAAAATACATTATATGGAATAAATTGTGTGACATTATCCTGTTCGGTGTTGTCAAGAATAAATTTATTTCACCGTATTTTTTAAGCTTATTTTATCGACTTAAAAACGAACGAGTTTGATGTGCAGTATTCCCGTTATTGGAACCAATTACATCGGGTTTATGAAAGTTAATCTACAAAAAACGTTGACACTTTGCTAAACTAATACAAGCACTGGATATTTAAAAAAAAAAACACCGCATAATATAAAACGAACATACATAGAGGTTACCAAAATAAACCAAGTTTGCTCTTTTGTTATTACAATTTGTATACGTTATCGATTATCAACCTTCGCAATGTGTTTATCTCGAAAACGTTTCGTTAACAAACACATATTCAAGGTTTCCCATTCATAATTATTGAAACAGAAACGGGTATTATTGGGCATGAAATTTATTCAAGTCTAACATCCCATACAACAGAGTACTTTCCTATAACTCGTTCGCCCACGAGCTAACGGACATATGAACGAAACTCAACCCACTACCACATGTTCATTGAAGTTGACTTATGATGATTTAAGACATCAAAGTTTAACATAGAAACGACCCGAAAACGAAAACTGACCTAGAAAACAAGTGGACTGGTTTCAGCTCGTCTCTGGACGTAACGAATTATTATGATTTTTGCCATCAACAGGGACGAATATAATTAGCGCCACATCTTTAACTGCTTGTGACTAAGCTACGGGTCGTTAAGGCCAATAGTTTTATTCCGTTTCTTTTCGTCCTTTAAAATGTCCTTTCATTCTCGAACCTGGAATTGTCTCCTCCGCGGTCGACCTCTTTCTCTCACTCCAACGCTTGTACCTTTTGACAGTCGCTCATTAATTTCTTCTTCCTAACTTTTATTAGTCAACGACCCTCTTAGGCACTCTAACTACTTCAAAATTATTTTACTTTTATCTACTGGATGTGATCTTAAGAACATTCCCATATAATCCTCATTACCCCTCAACTTCATGTATTTTGTTTTTGGTTTATTTATTTTCAGACGAAATTCTCTGACTTTGTACTGCAGTTTTCCAAACAATTCTTTTGATTCATTTGCTTTTAGCTTTATAATTACTAAATCAGCATAAAAGAACAGCAACGAGGACATTTATTTCTCGTTTGTTAAAAGCAAAAATACCCCAACGTTAAAAAAGTTACCGTTACAAGCAATGTAAGTCCATAATACAGCGTAAGGACAGTAATAGTAAATGAATCATGTTTACATCAACTTGTTTATGGCCAACGTAATGCAACATAAGCCGCACGGTTCTGAATAAAATAACCTAATTCGAAATTCAAATACGTCGGTGTGAAAATAATGCCAGATTGTTTTTATAAAACATGAATAATGTATCACTCGCGTACCTTTTAAATTTGTTTAAACGTGTTTGCCTACTCGGTCGTCTCTCCATCTAAACTCGCTTCGAAATACTTATAAATATTACTCGATGTTAAAAATAGTAACCAATAACACATTTGCAACCTTTTCGCGGAACACGCTTACCGGGGGATTAAACCGAATACAGCATTGGAATCCGCGCATATGAATACGATAATCTGGAACTTATCTGTTAAAACGACATTTAATCTAGGTATCATTAAACTAATCTAGGTTGACTACTGATTACCTATAAACCACCATGAGTCATTCTCTCACTGTTTTAAAATTCACTAAACTGTATCGAATCAGGTCATTACAAAACACTTTTTATAAGAGTCGTGCATTAAACCGTGGGTACCCAAACTTTTTAGACCAAAAGAATTAAAAAATGGCATGCCTCATAAAAACATTTTACTAATATTGTAAATATTTAGTACCGACAATTACATTTCATAAGTTGTTCATAACTTAATACTTGAATAAATATTTAAAAAAAGAATACTTTTCATATCAGCTTACTTGCGTAAAATATTCCACTTGCAAAATGCAAAAATATTTCTTTATTGGTGGCTCAGGTGTGGCTTGCTTTCGATCACAAAGTGCTTCAATATTTGGAGTTATTTTTGTCACCTGTAACGCAGATCATCTTCTATATTTAGCCTGTTTCGTAATTTAGTCTTTGTAGTAGTTCACAATGAAAAAGTTGCCCGTAAAAATATGTTGTTGCGAAGCGCATAAAAAATGTTTATAATACGTTGTATGCATTGTTCTTTCTCCTTTTCGAAAAAAAATCGCTGGCATTGGTAAAAACTTTGGTCGTGTTCGTAAAAACGTTGAGCAATTTTACTCCATAAAACGGCAGAGAAAATTTTGATACGAAGTTTGGTGTCGTGAAATAGTTGGAAGTGTCCATGGAAACGACTAACAAATTTAAAAAATGTGTTACCTCTTGTGGTATAACACTTGAGAATTCAAAATTTTATGTCATTCTTGATCCAAACAAAAGCTGTTACGGAGTTCTCACTCAACAAAAAATGAAAGGCAAGAAAATAAATCACGATTCAGGACTTCCAAGTAAATAAAAGGCGCACAATAGAAACTCGGAACACAATTGTACGAAGTCATTTAAAGACCACAATAATAGAATTACAAATGACAAATTCTTATTTAAAAATAACCTGTTAGGTAATCCATAGCAAAAGCCAAATAAAGCCGTTGTTTCCGTTTCGAGAAAGGAAACAAACGCAAGAACACAATCAAGTTCAATCAGTGGGGGACTAACGGAAACGATGAAATAAAATCCCTTTTTCCTAACACTTCTAGTGTGCTTTGTAGGCATTAAAGCTATAAAACGACATAACTCAATACAGTCTAGATGGCTGGCCATTGCATTTTATTATCCAATACTAAAGCCGACAGTTTTGTAAAGCGTTCAACGAGGATTTTATGGCTATTTACACAATTCTATTCGGTATAAAAGCTTTAAAACATATTATAAATATATACTTATATTAATCGTTGTATGATTTATGCCTCTAGAAAACCGTTTAATGTTTCATTAGGCGACCTATTATATACATACTAAAATACTCCAGCTAATTTTATTTATATTTTTTATAAAAAGTCCATAAAAACTAAATGTGCCGAAGTCAATCACTTAACAATTTTAGTGTAAAAACATTTTAAATGTACCAAGAACGTATACGCACTCATAATTATTTTAAACAACGATTTTTTTTTAATACTAGACTGCTTCACAAAAAAAGGATGAACACAATTCCAAAAATAAAACTTATTCAATTAAAACTAAATTTTCATTACTACACTACTTTTTAAACAAACTTATTCACTCATTTAATCGTAACATCCAGCACAGATAGTCTAAAATACTTCGTTACATACGAATTTTGGATTCAATTAAACTTCAGTGGCAATAGAAGCAACTTGGTGCTCCAATTTTCCTTAAAATTATGTTATCGATTAAAACGCTAAGAAATGTGTGCAATTCTAATTATGAACGTAGTCTGGGGGTGCAGAATTCAATATGTTACAAACAACTTTTACCAGTCACCAAAATTATCAAAAGCTTTAAACCCTAATCACAGAGACTGTAGTGATCCAATTTATGTCCGTTTACTAAACAAATATCCATAAAATATAGCCTGTTCGCTTTTATCCCTTGCGATAATTATTTTACACAGATGCGTCCGAGGATAAGTTTTGCAACAAGTTTTAAAAATAGTTAAATATCAAAAGTAAACCGGTTGTAACCGATACCAAACATAACGTTAGAACGTTACTTTTTAAACCAGCAGTTCTTAAACTGGAGTACCTGTTTACCTCCAGGGGGCACAACAGAACTAATGGTTAAGTATTTACACGCATTAAAAGGCACACATTTATAACACACGCTTTACTAAATGCAAATTTTACCATCGCAAACAGGTATTTACGAGGCATCTTCAAATTATAAATGAAGCAAGAAGACATTAAGCAATTTTGCATATTCAAAACATACCCCAGGAATCAATGTTAACTGATCATTTCTTTAACTGGGGAAGTATTTTTTTTGTGGGGTAATTGGTGAGGTAAGAACGGACGGACGGACCCCAATTGAAAATGTATTTTTTGGGGAATACTGCTATTAAGAAATACTTTTGTAACTAGCTTTAAATTAACTAAAGTTTGTAAAATAAGTATCTACTTTATATTAGAAATAAACTGGTGTGGCCACCAAATGACTTTCGCCATATATATTTGTGTACAAAAATACACACACACTATATATAACTTAACCCAAATAACATATTCTTGATCTAAATTCTATATACATTTCTAAAAACAACCAAATAAAGGAAAGCCAAAGTTTCATGTTTTTGTGGATGTTTTAAAGCAACATTTAAAATAATAGCACAAGTAATTAATACACCTCATTACAATTTATAATATTGTACTTAACCTAAACAAAAATATGCAAATATTGCTGATTTATATAAACAAAAATTAACCATTGCGTAAAACTAGCTGATTGAAGTTCTGCAAAGTGGTAATTGCTACACAGAATTTCATTTCCAACCTACATTTTAATCAAAATTTCACAAACGTTTCAGCCAGCATAAAACCGTTGATTAATTTTAAACGATGTATTTTGCAAACAATGATCATTACAATAATACACAAAATGCTATTTATTACGTAAATACCTGTTAGGTATTTAAATGTCACGTGTATTTAAACACAATTTTGTGTGCAATCACACATTTTGTTACTATTTCACAAATTACGTAATATAACGAAAAAATAACTGACAAGTAAATCAATAAATCCATATATCACAACAAGTGATATACAAAAAAAGTATGTTTTAATACAATCATTATGACAATGATAAATCCAGGGCTTTCGTGCTTATCAAAATGCATATCTGTCGATTTCATCAAATACCATTACCCTACATCCTTGAATTTTAGCAGCTCTTGCATGATGATAGTTCGAGAGCTTTTCTTATTTTTCCGAGACCATACGATCAAACTTTGTCAAATAGCGTGAGTGTTCGGGTGTCGAGTGGAATATCGAAACTGATTACGTTACACCAGGAGAATTCCATTATTCTACAAGGGAGAGATTTTGAAACAAAAACTTATAGACGAAAATAAATTGTAAAAATTTAACACGCTCTCTAACACTTCTCCATCAAAATAAATTTAATTTAGTAATAAGCGCAAACAATTGGGATATATTAATTATTTGGAGGATATTCCATTAAGGGACAGCGATAAAGGTTACGCTTAATTAATTAATTAAATATTGAACCATGCAGCGAAACCCTTTACGATATTAATTTACCTGGATCGTAAGTACGCGTGAACTGCACAAACAATGTATGTTTATTTAGGATATTTAATTGATAATGTAAAAGGAAAAAACACTTAACTAAGCATAATAGTGTACTACACATCGATACTTGCTTATGTAAATTTGTGATAGATTGTTTTACTCTATGGCATATTGACCAATGAAATAAAGCGGTTTCGTCCAGTCCAATCTAGTTATGGTGGAAAAATGTTAAGCGCATGGGGATTCAATATGAACGAAGATGGTTCAAATTACAAGGAAGGTAGGTATGGTAAAAAAACTTTGTACAACAACAGCTCAATTGTTTCAAAAACTGTTATAATTAGTAGAGTATGTAATTTGGTAAAATAAAATAAGTTTCAGCAATTCCTCCCCCATTTCTTATTTAGTCTTCCCAATTGCTTGTGTTTTCCAAACTTTGTCCACTTTCATACTAAACGCCATAGAAAATTCCACCCGACAGCGTCTCGCGAACGATTTAGCTGACGTTTTGGAGCGTAAAGTTGTTGGAAGGTGGTTTTAAAGAAACGACCAAAAATTACCAACGTAAAAATTTGGTCACCTCAACAACGAAGAAGTGAAAAATTATAGATTATTTGCAATGCACGAGTTATATTTTGTCAGAAAATTTTCTTCACCTGTCAAATTTAATGTATGTTATGTCAAATTTTACAAGTAAATACTGTCAGAGTGCTGCGTCAGGGGTGTGGTTTAATCTATATTAAAGTAACGCTACTGGTCGCCGTAATTCGTCAAAAAATCAAGACCAAAAGAAGTATTTCCCTCTCCAAATTTATATTTTCGATCAATCACAAACTCAGATTTCTTAGAATCGACCAATAAACGCATGAAAATCTGTTAATTGCGAAAAGGATATTATCAGTGTATGATTATCTTTATTGGTCGTTTCTAAAAAATCTGAGCTTGTTATTGGTCGAAAACGCAAATTTGACAGGAGGATCAACATCTGACAGGGGAATGTAAAATTATTACCGTGTGATAATGCTCCTCTTGGTAGTCTCTAGAAGATTTAAGATTAGTGATTAGTTGAAAACGCAAATTTGACAGGTGAAGGAAATTTTTATTATAATCAGGTTGTAATTTGTCCAAAACTGCGTTATTTTATTGTCAAATATAACATAAAGTAAACAAGTCAAAATTATTCGACAATACCCAACCCTAACTTAGGCTACAATATTTTTTTATACGGTAAAATCTCCTTCAAGCAAGGTAGGTACTTCAACAGATGAAGGGAAACATAAAACTACTACATAGGTGTTTTAATGGTTTCCTGCTGTCCAATCACCATTACTGGTATCCCAAGTCGATACTTATTCCTTGCGCAATTTTAACATAAACCATACTGACCCATATTAGCAGTAACTACTAACACAGCACATAACATTCCTATCACATACGCAGGTATATAATTTGCAATATTACGTGGAAAGCTAAAATCTATTTCGTCGTTCAAGCAGTTTCATATTCTGCAGAAACAGGTAAAACTTTCTATAAATAATTCATATTAGTTCGACAGAATGAATGAACACGACAGCTATTTCGCCCCATAGAACCATGGACCGTCGAATAGTTGAGGCGAACATTGTTAACATTAGTACATCTACTATGACTGACGGCTAGACAAGGCTTTAATTAACTAATTTTAACTTAACACTGAGCGATGACATCACGCATAGTTATAAAATACGTATAATACTAGTGGCATTGTTAACGTCACGCATATAATGAAGAAAGACCTGCGAGAATATTCATGAGAGTTTCAGAATACTAATGTTTGTTGCTGAAAACAATCGCGTTTTATCTACACACTTTGAGTGCTTGTATTGTACGGACATTAAAACCATAACCACATTTTTATGCCACTTACGGCCAATATACGAGAATAATAAAAAGAGAAAGCTGTTTTACTTAATGCATCGACTCGATAACGAAGTTCGTAAAAATTGCAATTATAGGATTACGCGCTTTTTGCCAGTTTTATGGATATGCTATATGCCAGCGTTCCCCAAACTATGGCCGCGGTCCGGCACCTTTCCCCAAAGAAAAAATACCTCAGTAAATTTTTAAATAATCTTCTTATAAAGCATAAAAATATCAATTATTACAGTGTCTTAAATTAGCAGAACGAATAAATATTTTTGAAGTTAAATATAAAGTTGAAGCAGCAGTCACAAATTTACATTTGGGAAGCAACACATACTGTAGAATTAAATTACTCTTATTTATTTATTAATAACCTTCTAAACTAATAACAATCGTGAAGACAATGCCATCAAGTTACGAAATTCTGTATGTTCTGTATGTTTGGGAAACGCTGTATATGCCATATTGCGTGTATATACAATTTAATATTACAATAACATTTTAAATTTTTTTTAATGTGTTGTGACTTTTAACGCCCTTTTGTCTAATTAAGTATCATTTAATACATAATTTATTTTAAAAGTAATCATTACCTCCTTATTATTACACCTTTTACAATAATATTATAAGTGGGTTACCAGTGTTACGACAGTTAACGATTCAGCAATAACACAATTCTTACATTTAATATCGCATGTGCAATATCGAAATTATCTTTACACAATTTTAAAAAAAAGTCGGCGTAAACTTTACAACAAATAAAATAAATATTGAAGCATACAAACAGTCTATTACGACCCAAATGTATACATAAGTTGAAAGACTTAATACTTAATATAGAAAAACGATTTCAATTTGTGATTTTTTGTTGAACTGGTTTCATAATTATTTTATTTTTGAAAATTCAACGTAATTTGTTAGGTCAATAAATGCTTCTAGATATTTTTCGATCAAACAAAAACAGTAAAAATGGTTATTATTTAGCTTCTTTCTATACGCAAGATCAAATTTCTTATGCATTTTCGCGTTATTAGTCCAACTAAACTTTAACAGTTTAATCGTATTCAAACATTAACTACTAGACTATTAGAGACCAAAACATGGTTTCGTCGAAACCCATAATATTAGAGGAACACGAAGAACTACTTAGTCCAAAAACTTGATTCCTGTTCGGAAATTTCACCACTGTTCGCTATAGCTCATTTTGCTATTTCAGTTTACGGCACAAAATTCTTAGGCAAACAATCGAAATGTTTTAAGTATAAATAATTGTTAAGTACTTACAAATCTGCTCAGTTGAGAAATCATCCATAAATCTAGAAAAAAAGCAACATTACAACCCTTGGAAAATAGAACAAATATAGAACAATTGCAAAAAAATTGTCTTAAATTACCCCAATTAAAATTATATACATTTAATATCAATGGCATTTTTATTTTAAAAGTTTATGTATTAAAATTACTTCGTTATTAAATAAGTGTTTCCATTTTCGAAAATTCCTCAGATTTCTGCATAACTTTGAAATGTACAAAACGTCAAATTTTTGCAGGGTACACCCATCTTCCAATAAAAATTAAAACACTCATATAAATTCATACCACAGAGGAAGGGGTAGTAGGTCCGTCAAATGTTGATACTGTTGCTTTTCACTGAGTTCTGCTACTAATAATACACAACATACGCTCATACGAGGCATATCTCATATTAGTGTACAATAAACGTACTTCAACGTTAGTACGCTAGAAAATATCAAGAAATGAAGTAACGAAACTGTTTTTCATTCTTTTAAAGCCTTGGGAAGTCGTTCAATGGTTGAACACAATTACAAAATAAATTATAGGGCCTTTAATAAAATCCAGCGTTGCAAAAAATAAAACTTTAAGGTACAAACTGTCCACAAATGTCTTTTTAAGTATATGGTAAACAAAAAAAAACATAGGTTCTTTTAGACAATTTTACGTTATTTATAATTTAGATACTTATACTTTTTGAAACTGGAAGTTATTGAAATACGGACCAAACCTGCATTTTCTGATTAGCAACCATTAGTTGGATACAGCCCTAGCAGTATATTGATATATATATATTATTTATAACCCTACAAAAACATTAGTTTGCTCATACAATAAAAAAGTTGCCAACGTATCTCGGTAGAGAATAATTGTCGTCATGTATACTAGGGATTATTTTAATTTTAATCCTAATATAGAATACTATGCAGCATTTTAGTATTTTATGCCAGCATAAGTATAGTGTAATTACGCATTTTAACATTACTATTACGATGGCCATTTAGCATAGACCCTTGCTTTTTCAACGGCATGGCTCAAAGAGCAGGCAATGATGCTTTTTGTTAGTGAACAATAATCGTAAAAGGGATTCTTTTGGCAGTTATTGCTTTACAACTGGGTAGAAAGACTCAGATAATTGTATACTAATGGCGATCAAACCCTTCTACGAATTGTGTTCTCGATCTTAAAACGAACAACTACTAGACCGTTAAAAGTTACACCATTCAATATCCGCATAATATTAAAAGGCATTTATTGGGAACTCTTTGTATTCCCGATAAAACTGCCACCGATTATGCGGTGAAAAGAGAATGGTGTGGCATTAAATATTGAACAATAACCGTTGCGTGTTCTCTGTGAATCGGAAACATAAATACCTAAACAGTCTGCAAAGCTGCAACTTTAAGCATCCATAATATCATCCACAGGTCATTGGCATTTTACTCTACAAGCAGAGACTACGTACAACGTCGATGCAGGTATTCGCTTGTGCATATATTCTTAAGATATTTACTTCGACACCATTACCTGTCCTGTTAAATCCACAAACAGCATCGACTAGTTATTCATAGGATTCAAAGTAGGTACACAGATTTACCTGTCTTTGACACAATAATTTTATTCCAAAGCTATAAAACATGAACACGTTCGTGTTGAAACGGTAACTCAATAAAATAAAAAACTCGCCGAAACCGCCTTAAATTATTTTTATTTCTTGCACGTGCTGGATTATGTAAATTATAAGATTCTTCAATTTATTTTCGGCATTTAGAATCAATTACCAACATTTCCTGGACCATAAACAATTTAATATAATGATTCTTTTGAAAGTTTTATGTTTTTTAAATCACTTTATTACATAAATTAAAAAAATAATGGGAACAGGTAACCCACTTTTAAATTTGAACAAGGTTTAATTCGCGAATAATTAAATAAAAATGTAAAATAATAAGAGATTACGTGCGGTTGACGCTGTGAGGTTCCACAAAATGTTTTTTATTTTAATGATAGCGATATAAAAGAGTAAGTATCAAATAATATTGCAAAATTTGCGAAGCATTGTCGTAACACAACATGGTATGTAACAGCAAATTTTATAAGCAAATTAGTGGAGCAGCTAATGGGATAAAAAATCACTTATTTGTTCCAGGGATATATTTAAACTTCAAAGTTATTTGTTTTTATCTTTATTGATTGCTCAATTCCAGTTAAAATATACGAAGCACGAGATCTTTAAGTCAAAAGTTTACTTTAAGCTTAGCACGTAAAGAACTTGGAAAATAAACATGAAGTTTAACTTTTAATATTTCGCATCTCTCGAACACAACTTTCAAGTACAATATACATTTTGCAACTGGTGGGAAATAAGAAAATATTCTGTTATCCGTTAATTTAGATTCATATCAGAACCAGATACAAGACTTAGTGAAGAGAGATGTTCATTCAACAAATTTACTTTGTGAAACCGCTGATGGATAGAACCGAGGAAATTGGAAGTTGGAATTGTGGCATCGTTTTTCCTATTTGTACATATCAGCGCCTCACATCTTCATCCTTTTGCCGTCGAACATGACATATTGATAATAATAAACGTATATTCGACCATTTATTTCTCTTTTGTCATGTTATGTGATCCTTCTTGCGTAAGATTTATACACTTCAATTCCACGGAAAGCGATCTCTTGTCTATATTTATGAAATATTAGAAAACTTGGACATCTACAGCTGCAAGTAACTTTTTTTCAAAAGGATTGTAGCTGTTAAACTGCTACAGGAAGCCATAAATGTAAACAAGACCATTATAATACTAATTACAAAACCCGTTTTAATAGTTTATCAGTTGTAACTTAAGCGATTTGCAATTAAGCGTATCAATAAAACTTTTGACCTAAAAACTTTAAATACACTTAAATATGAACAAACAGAATTCTGTTTTACTGCTGATTTATTTTTTATGTATGACGAAAAGACGATAACATAAAAAAAATTGCGACAGTATTATATATTCACGATAAAACGTTCTTGTTTTTCCAGAATAGTGACTTACAAATTGCGGATAGCTGCCCCACAAAGTGGCATAAAACTTTTTATGCGAAAGTCAACACAAATTCTACACTAGGTTTTTGATTAAGTTGATAACTCATTTCATTAGTGTGTTGACAAATATAAATAACGAGGTAATATAAAATGCAATTAAAAGTTTCAGCCCGCTATAGACTTTTACTAAAGCTAATGTTTAACGGTACGCGTAACTCAAACAAATTTGTATCTATGAACTTTTCACTTACGCTAGTCTTACAGCAGCTAAACATTTTTAATAACGATTAAACTGAGACAGAAAAAAAGCCACATTCATAAGAAACTAAATCCTCACAACCAACGGTGAAGAGGCGTAAGGATAAGAAGAAGACTACCACTGACGGTAAATTATCAGTACGTAGCTTAGTCATAACCTACCAGCCAGTCAATAACAATCAAATCTGCTGGACTTTGATGAACAAATTTACGTGCGAAAAACACGTCCTGTTCTCGTTCCTAACAAAACCGCGCCGTAATGAAAAAGTAAGATCAACAAACGAATACGGCTTTGATTACACATAAAACATTGAATTTGCAATTCAAAAAACATCATTCAGTTTTTAAATAAGCTCAAAGTATTTTTAAGAACATCACGAACGGGAGTTCATGTTCACTAAATTAATATTAAACGAGATTTAGATCATACTCTGCTTGAATTTATTAATTTCCGCGCCGAAGAAGACTGCACTTTTCATATCTGTGGCAATTATCGTGGGGTGCTTAGATCGAGCAGGTTTGCGGAAATTCCATACAATAGAGAAAACTGCGAACCGTACAGGTTAACACAATGGTGAATATGCAGTTGCAATAAATAGACGCTGACAATCGGATCGAGTGTGCCAGCGCTCGTAGCCTCTATATATTAAGGCAGTCTAACTTCCGGTACGTCACATCTCATTCGAATTGATTCCACAGGATGTGTTTGGAATGTTCTTATTTAGCCGTAATTACGGCGTTAGCGGGCACCGATGTAGATGACATGAAAAAAACGAGTAAACTGCAAAAATTAATGAGAAAATCTCGGTCATTACACATTAACCTTACATGCATACTTGCAACAGTAGGGATAATTAAAGCAGTATCACAATCATATTTAATAACTTTTCTGTAGTAAACTAAACGCAAATTCAGCGTACCTACAATATTTACAACACAAAATTTGATTCGTATCTAAAGTTGCCCAACTTTCTTGGTCTTACTGACCATATACATCTCATTCTCTTCGTGTCTACTCAACTTCTGGTCAAATCTTTGTTGTTCCTTCATCTTGTGCTCTGTTGATATGCCCTAGATGTCTTTCAAGATAAACTGAACCGCGAAATGCGCAAAGACAGGGGATGGCGGTTGATATATAGACCTTTCTAAAAACATTCTATTATTATAGGTTATAAACCCCGTTGTGGAAATAGACGTATGTTTTTAGGTGGCGCAGTAATTAACGCTTAAGACGAGTTTGGTTTCTGCGTCACAGTTCAGTTTATCTTGAAAGACCTCTAGCAATCCTAATTTTTGTATTCTTGATTTTTTTTCTTGGTTGTACACACATTACCATAACTTCCTAATTCGTTCTTTCTTCCGATAGGTCTCCTTTTTTTATGCCACCATATATTCCCCTCAATGCCTTTAGTTTCAACTATTGGTCTTTATTGGAAATCCAAGTTTCGCAGGCATAGAGATTTGTTGAACTGATTCTATGACAAATTCTATTTTTGCTTCCATGGGCACTTTCTTTGACTCCAGCACCCTTGTTAGTGTTAGAGTTTCAACACTTCTAGTTCTTTTTGCTAGTCGTTTATTACTTTCTTCTTTTTCCTAATTTTTATTTACCAACGACATTTCTGAGTATTCGAAACTTTTAACTATTGTACCGTAAATTATTTAGAAATTAAATGAGAAGAAAGCTTCGAGAAAAGTCAAGTGAAGCCCTTGATGCGATAAACTGTAACAAACCTAGAGAATAGGGGAAAGTTTCCAGGGTGCCGTTTGCGAGGACTATTTTTCGTAATATGACAATCCACGTAGGTCGCTCATGAGCGTTTTCTTTTTTTAAACTCTTAATTCTGAACGTTCGAGTACATCAGATTTAACGAGCTGCGTTCGTTTCATTCAAATCCTGTTTGGTTAGATAATTTAGAATCTCTTAAATTAGTTGCATCCGATTAAGCACGATATGTTTAAATACTTAATATACCATTTATCCGTTAAAGTGTAAAATATTCCGTCGATATTTCTCCAGGTTTAAGTTAGCAAGAACGCCTGCTATTCTCTCTAAGTACGCATATACGTATGTGTGTGAATGCGTGCACATGGGCATTGTAAATCCTATTAAGCTTTGATCATTTCTCTTGAAAGGATCTGTCAGCACCTTACACGAAGTTGCGTGCCTATAAAAAATTGGCGCTATGTAAACGTTTGTAAGGGTTTTATTGCTGGTTTTTTTTGTGTTAAATATTTGTAATAATATTTCATAAGTTTGTTCTACTAAAAAAACTATCACCATTCCCGTTGAATAAAATAAATTTTTTATTATTGTAAACTATCAGTCTTGCTTCAAAATAAACTAAGGTAAAGAAATATGTACAAAGCGTTCTTTTTTAGAACACGGTACACAATAAAAAATCCATATAATAAAAAACTGCGAATATGAGAATGTCCCTTCAATTTTAAACATAACTACGCATATACGTCTTTCTCGCATGACATGAATTCAAAATCAATTTATCCACATATAGCAAGAAAGGTAAAAACTATCAAAGAACAAGTCATAGAAGTCTGCAAATTGATTTTTCATTGCAGCTCTTTCGAGGGTCAAATTGTTTTTTATCGGAGACATTGTGGTGCTCCCGGTAGAACCAGTGACAGATGGCACGTTGGCAGTTGCCTTTTATACCTGCTCGGCCAGAACACAGAGGAAAAGGTTTCACGGCTAGATATTTATTTGGATTATCTTCGGTCTTTCAAAACGAACAACTCATTCTCTTGAACATAGCAAGTAAAGTAATAAACGAAAATGATCGAAGAGAGACAAGTGCCGCCATATCAATATAAAGAACTTGCTTAAATTAAAACTACCAACAACTTGCTTACAAAGATCGCAAGTTGCAATTTTATTTGATTTCTATTATATTTATTGCTGTAGACTCATTAATATTTTAATAGTGCTTAAGTGCTTTACAAATGTTATCACAATAATGCAAATAGAAAACTAAAATTCAAGAATTATTTAGTACTTATTATTAAACAGTTTATCATTTTTAATATATTTAATTTTTTTTAAATAAACTTTCCATTCTAGTAGGAGCGGCCATTGACCACACTAAACAACCAGTTACTTCAAGTACAGGACAGACCATGTTAATTTATTTAAAATAACCAATGCTATCAACTACAAACAACAAAATTTTTGTTAGTTGTGAATATTCATGTTCAAACATTTTTTAACAAGATAAAATATTTTTGTGCAAAAATGTACCTGCTGTCTTTATTAAATCGGGCTTTATGTAGAATAATTTATTTCATATTATTTTATGCACGTACATTTTACAAATCAGAATTAATTTTCGGCTGTTTTTTTCTTACTGCCTCTTGCACGCAGTTCGCTGGATTTTTCGTTTTCTAGTTTTACACTAAATATAAACCTATAGAGAATTGAATACGAAAAAAGTAGTTGGTAAGGATTAGAAAAAAGGTGTAGCAACAAAAATTGTATTGTAAAATTGTCTTCCTTAATACCGCTCGCAATGAAATGTTTTAGAGAATTTTCCACGAAATGTTTGACCAATTCCACTTTACAAAACGCTACAGAAAATTGCACTCGACATCTTAGATTACATTTTGTGTCGTGAAATTGTTGTATATTTGTATTAAAACGGCAAAACATTGTCACCTCTTGTGATTTTGCCCTCGAGAGTTTAAAATTTAGACTCTATATTAATCTTTCTTGCTTTGAGATTAATGACCAAATTTTTTACATTTGCACAACCAAACATGATTTATTTTGTACATTTTAATGGCACACTCTACTCTCTGGTTAAAACACACGTACTGCATTGCATGCATAGTCCTATTAAATTTCCTTGTATTTGCTCATGCTATAGTATCCACAAACACATGAAAATTTCTTTAAACGCGAGGTCAAGGTTTTTTTTAAATCGATATAGGTTCGTCGTAATTTGTTAACCACTAGAATTAGCTCATATGAAGTAATGCTTCGAAAGACATTTAGCACTTTTTGTTAAACTTGTATTAATCAGGGAAATGCGTACATGCTTATTGAAAAATGCTAACAAAATCAAAGGGAGACGCCATTGCCACTCAGCGCTATGCGACGTTGGAGAATTCGTAACATCACTCTTCTACTTTTAGAAGAATACGCGTCTACTGTCCAGGGAAAATAAATCGTGCGAGCTTTTCTTGTCGTAACAATCTTTCTTTTATGTTAAGGTTTATAATGGGCATATACTATACGGTTATTCATTAGAACCAAAAGGCACTTTAGAATTCCGTTAAACGCGCACGCAACCCGTGTAACCTTAACATTCATTAGTAAATACATACTGTGAGGTAACGTGGCTACTCCTCACATTAATTCTTCGAAAACTCGATGAAATAAATAGTATAGTTTAATTTGTCAAGAGCTTCTCCTTTTTGTTAAAAAACATAATATTCTAGTTAATTTCCATTACACATTTATGGCAGAATTTCCGCTAAAGGCAACTGCAAAGTTAATCTTCCAAAATCTTAAACAAAGTAGTGAGATTAATTTGGTTTAGGGGTTTTTTATCGGGTTTATCCTGCTCTTTATCATACACCGGCTGTTTAGTACGTGGATAAATAAACCACTATACCATGTACAAGCTAAATTTATTAAAATTAAAAGAACTAGTACGCAATGAATAACAAAATTCACACTTACATCCTCTTTTTCTTTCAAATCGAATGCAATAGCAAAAAAAATATGCCAAAAATTCCTCAATAAAACAATTATATTATTATAACATTAAATTTAATCATCTCTTAAGTAAACTTGGCTGGAAATAAGACCACAGTTTTGCGTTTTATTTCCAGCAACTGCACAGCAATAGCAGAATCGTATTCGATTTGTTACAAATGCAAACAGATCCAATAAATAAAACCTAACGTGTATTATATTTATATCGTAGAATAAACAGACTATGAATGGTACTAAAGTAATCTTAGCATTTGCATGACGTAAAGTGCACAAACAAACGAAACCAGTAAATAAAACTCCTATAGCCAAAGCAAATACGAATAAAATGCAAACACAATTATGTTAACATAAACAAATCGCTGCGCAGTACAATAACTAATTAAAAATAGGATGGCAGATTATGTTGGTTGTGTTCGCTGTATTTCATTGTACTGTATAACAAGGTCAATTGACAGCTTCTAACGAGACAATAGACGCATTTGAGTTGAAAGTTTAGATTAATATAAATCTAGTCGATAGTTATAGCAAATATTAAGTCACAACTAAAAATTTTGGTTTTTTGAAATCAATACTTGACGAGATTTAAGTTGAACATAACTCTTGGTCACACACAATTCGGCTTTAGAGGAGGCTTAGGAACCAGGGAAGCTTGGTTTAATTTACAAGTGTTAGTGCAGAGGTATCGGGTTATGAAATACGATGTATTCGCATTTTTTGTAGATTTCGAAAAGGGCTTTGATCACGAAACATATTAAGAACACCCGGTGTCTATGACAAAGACATGCGAGTCATACAAACAAACAAAAATTATACAGATCAAGAAGGAAGATGTAGGTCTTACCGTAAAAAGTTAAATACTTCGTCCACCTCATGCCTAATCCAATTAACAATACCGGTAAAGTAAAGGGTAAAAGAGGACCCAAAAGAAGAATTTCTTAGCTGCGGTAAATAAATTAATATGGACCAGATTGATTGCCAACGTTAACTGAAGACACGGCACAAATAAAAACAAGGTTTTTAAACTATGTGGTAATAAAATTTTGAAGGAACAAAAGCTACCAATATAACTGATAATAGTTAATGAATTAACTGAGCACAATAAAACCTTTGTAAAAATTTCACCAAAATATTCGTATAATATTATAGCGTGACAAAATACAATCGAGAATTCACACTTAGCAATGTCTGATACGCTTCACTTCTTCAATAAATTTTATAAAATACTTTTTAAGTTTAATGTTTCGTAAACTGAATATATTTACCGACCTTAAAACTCGAATCAAATCGATTCACAACATAAAACGACCTTAAAAGAAAATTTCCCCTAACGCCCGTGCGTTTGAAAAAATAATTTACGAACGATTCCATCATTAATCTGATACTTTTCTCAAATTTTATATGTACTAAACTCGGGAAAGAATAAAAATTGGAGCTTGTTAAAGTCCCAAGTTTTAAGTGAGTTCGTTTTACAACAGTTAACAAGCTCAAGTAATCAAACGTAAGTTAAACTTGGCTAATTGAAGAATTCGTTGAATAGGGTATGAGATATGGAAGTATAAATTTTTAAATTAAGTTTGTTTTCAATTTTTACTTGCCCCGTTGCTTTTCATCGCGTCGTGTACAATCCCCTGAACAGCCCATTTTCATTTTCGTTCTATTTATCAGCAAATGAGTTGTGAAATTGTAAAAAAAAACATCATGTTTTGACTGAAATAAGATAAATTTACGGTTTCATGTCAATTTTCAACTTTGTTTTAAACATTTTTGTTGTACATATTTATGGCATTACTATAAGTAAAGTAAAATAAATTATGTATCGTGGCTAGTTAAAAGAAAAATAACTAAAACAATGTCTGGAAAGCACGAATTTTTTTTTAAAGCATTTCAATAAAAAGTAATTACTAAAAATACTTTTCTTATACGACATTCCAAACTGTGTTATTTTCGACTCCTATTGTTATTAGAAGGGTCTGAATTTCACGTAGCATAAGAAAGATAATCTATTTAAACAAAAAATGAACAAGCCAGTTGTAAGGACTGGCCGCATTGTCCCTCTATATTAATGGTACAAAAGTTCAACTATTCGGCTTCAGCCTAGCTAATTTTAGCCAGTAAACTGACATAAAACAACGCAGATAATTACGACCGGCCTTCCAGTTGCCTGTTGCCATAATTTATTAAGTCAATCTACTGTCGACTGGTTTCTTAGAAACCATAGCAGTGCAACACGTTTGACTAAAAAAACAATACTTCTAAATTTATTTATAACCTCCAATCATACAAATGAAGTAAAACATAAAGTTATTTGTTTAAACCAGTCGTCAAAAGGCCAGGTGTAAAAAATATGTCAGCAATTGCGCAAAACACATTAAAATTAATAGGTAAACAAACATTAATTATACTAAAAAAAATTCAGATTCAATTAGGTAACATTCTTAATAGTAGTCCAACGTCGTAATGCGATAAATATGCGCACATCCAGGTAATCTACAAATACTGAACAAACACATCATTATTAACCCATTTCTATGACAGTACTTGCGCAATCTAAAAACGTTATTACAATATGCCGACGATATAATTATACTAAAATCGGTGGATGTGAATAAGAAATTTACAGGTCAATGCCCGCAGTCAATATCATGAGAAAGACACGGAGTTTTAAATCGATGTAGATCTATTTCAGCACGTTCTAACATAGAATTCGCTGCTGTATCATTTTAAACACTAGCGAACAAAATCGTTAATTAAAAACGAAAAAGAAATAATCCTTGTCGGCTGTAATTAAAACAAAACGGAACAAATATTTGGAATTGCAGATGAACATAATTTATTTATTTATCTAAACATCGATCAACGCAACAGTTTTAATTAGCTAACCAGTTCATTATTTTATTAAATACAATTCGCAAACGTAGTTTTACTGAATTTGTACAATGACGCAGTATTCATTTTAAAATATTTATTTAAAAATATTTTTCTACACCAGGATTCGTTAAGTTTTTAAATAATAATTAGTTCCTACATTTAACATTAACTATAAATTTGTAAATTCAAGAGTTTGTACACTAAGCAAAGTTTTGAATATTTTGAGGAGATTTAAAAATATTTTTTCAGTTAATAAACGAATTGGTATTTACGAATTGCTTTTACATTGTTTACAATTTTTAGAACTTACGCACGATACTTATAAATTTAAAGTTATTGATAAAAATGTTCATTGTGTTATTGATTAAATAAATTTATTTCTCAAATTAAATTGCTTTGATTTTTACCTGAAAATACGACAGAAACTATGCATTAACCTTATCGTTATTCGTTTCATGTTCTGGCATTACAGAACTACAAAATGATCCAACTAAACCATGCAAGTTATTGAAAATGGTTTAATTAAGTCGAAAAAGTATTTTCTTAGAACAAATCTGTACACATATCCGAAACTCACTTACACACTCATTTTCAAGTACTCTAAACACTTGCTCATAAGTCTTCCATCAACACACAAACAAGTACAATCCATTGTTTCACTCATATAACATCAAATATGCATAACGCTCAAAGTAAATTCATAAGTATTCAGGGCTGCGATGCAGCATATTTTAGTACAATTTGCTCTAAGCATCTATTTACAGGGGTAAAGTCGTAGCTAAGTAAATATTCTACCCCGTATAGCCCACAAAATTAAATTTGCGACACCTTTTATATTTTAATGAATAAAACATTAATTCATTTCAGATCCCCTGTGGCGCAAAACATCCGATTAGGCATTTTAAAACAAAATTTAGCAAGAGAATTCTGAGGCATTACACGCATGAAGCGGTGTAATTGGTTTGATGCCTCGTATTTGTAACGTAAATAAAAATTTTCGTCTTCCAAAATTTATTTTTCCTAGTTCGCAGCATATAAACAACTTTTTCCAAGCTTAAATACACTTTACGATTAAGATTATTGTAAAATTGCGTTATATCCACAACTTTGCGTTAGACAATTATTTAATAAGTTTAAAGTAGTCAACTAATTATTTTCAATTCGTTCAAAAACACACAAATTTGAACGGCATTAAGTTCTTTCTTAACTTAAAGGTTACATTTCTCTACTGGCTTTAAGGTATAAATATAAATTAATAATGACTAACAAATAAGACAACCCAATATACATATGCAGACGCCAAACCCATTTGGAATTCATAAAGAGAAAAACGTACGTGAACTAAATGACTTTGATGTTGTCTTATGCTTAACAATTTCTACGAGATAAAGTCGTACAGCGAAAAGAAGAGCTTGAAAATCTATTTTGTAACTTCTTTTATTCGATTTTGCAATTCCTCAAAACAATGAGAAAAAAATCCTCAAAATAAAATAAACATTCAATAGTTATTCCTACTAAAAAAGCGTATTGGGACTAAAGAATAATCTGCACGGGAAAGATAAACCCATTTACTGGTTGATTTCAACTCTACACCATGCTAGGTGTCAATTTAGCACTAAAAAATTATTTCAGGTCAAGTTAGAAACATGCAATTGGTGACGAGCACCAATTTTTTTTTACAAAACTGTGACGGATAACGAAAATGTAAACCGTTTTTGATATACCTTTATGCCAAGAGAGTCGTGTACGAGTTCATATGAGATGGTAAAACTCCCAACAATGAGCAAAAAGCAGCAAGCAATGAAAAATGTAAGGTATGCATTTGTTCATGAGTACGGGCCTGGTCAGTGCAATTAAGCTAGACGCATAGAAGATAGTAGGTGGCACATAAAAACAAATTTGCTTAAAGTATTTAGTACAACTCCAAAGAAAAGAAATATGCCACATTACGATAATAAATCTTCTCATGCGGCAGCTTCAACTCTCCAGTTTTTGGTAAAAAAAAAACCGTAATCACTTGACTTGGCAATGTGCATCTTCTGGTTACTTTTTAGACTTAGCAATTTTCGGGGTAAAACGTTCTTGTCTAAAGAGGAAATTGATAGGTAAAGCAGTTCACGATTATTTTGCTAATATTCCGAAGATTGGCAGTTTTTAAACATTGGAAGGTAGTATTAATTAATGTTAAGTGTATTTTTATTAAATGAAATTACTTTGAACGTATAAAAATACATTCCTAGGAGATGTTAATCGTGTTTTTCGTTCTCAATAATAAATTCAGCTTGATTAACATTAAGACTTTGTAAAAGTATTGTTTGTAGCAATCTTTTAAGTCATTTCCTAAACCGAACGGACTTAATTATGTTTATTTTCAACCAATTACAAACTTTCAAAGAAAAACTACTTTTAACACTTCAGAAATTTTATTTGTAAGGGTTGCAAGGGTTACTTTTTTGAGGAAGTAAACAGCAAGTTTGTATAAACAAGTCTGAATACACAATTAAAAATCCCGCACAGAATAATAAGCGAGTACACACATAAAAAGCAATGAAAGTGGGTTTCCACATTTTTGTTCCCTCTAATCAACTTAAATTATTAAAGCACTAGCGAATATGCAAACTATTCATGATAAAACCAAAAGTGCATATTGAAAAACTATGCACGGAGCGGTTACAGCTTTAAAGTTTTCGCTTACATGCAGATTACAATATGAAACGATGTTCCGACGAGACGCTCAAAGTAAAACAAGTTTCTTAAGCAAAACAAGAAGAGTTTGGTATAATTTAATTACTATCATCACCCTTAAGTCAATAAAGAAATAAAGCTGCTACGCTAAACTGTTTACCAACTTTACGCGACGCTGAAGCAAGGCTAATATTTTCACCACATACTTAATTTAAAATAGATTTGTTGAGTCCGACAGCTGTTTTAGAGACGACTAAAGTCAAGGTCGGTTGTATTAGACGCAGGGCAAACGAACTGAGTTATTTTAATTTTTACAATAACCCAAAAATATTTCATGCCATGCCAAAACACATATGAAATATCGTACAAATTATAAAACGATTGTATGTAGGTAGACGCAAATATGTTTTGTGTGGGAATTACTTGAAATAAAAAAAGTTTATAACTGCTAATTACATTACAAAATTAAACTCGATAACATATGCATTAAATTCGAAAGCTAATCCTGGCTGCCGGTTTTGATCTTCAATTATAGCATATTAATTAACTTTTATTCAGTACCATAAAACAACACCGCTGTTTTAAATTTGGAAGCAACGTTTATATTTTAATTGAATTACTAAGTTTCTCAAAGCGACGTAATTGCCTAAATGGCTTCGCTGTCCTTTAATGTTAATTTAAATTTACGGTACAAAAGTTGCACACTGGTATAAGGGCCGTTCTCACGATTCAGTTTTTGTTGATCAGGTTTTGTTGACCAACAAAATTGAATTAAAAATTGATCCAATCAGGTTCCGGCATGAAACGACTTTCCCAGTCGTGATGGATGTGCCTACAATGAAGTTACGAGTGAGTGTTACCGTGATTTGCATTCTTTTAGGAGAACATACAATTATTTTACTAAAGCGCACACGAAGATATTTTATTTAATGAAAAATTAGAAATAAGTTAGAAGAAAGACCATCAAATTTTTAAACCACACAAAGATTGCTCGAAAAAAGCAACAATTTAGGTCATGACATTTTTTTAGCGCCCAACATAACAAATATCGAAATATTTATGTTTCAAAATAAAGAACTTGGAGCACCGTTAGATATAGAAGGGTGGTTAAATTTCCAAAGAAGTATGTTTTTGCGTATTTAGGAAGATCTCGACCAACAATGAACAATTTCAACCTGTTTCCAGTTCCTGAAATATCCTGAAAAAAACTCAAAAACTCGATTTTACATGTTGACTTCAACTTCATTCACTTCTATCTATATTAGTTTTAAATAAAATCTGATATTACGCCGAAATTGATTTCTTTAATGCATTTTTTGTAAGGCACTTACTTCAAAAAAAAACATGATAATTAAACACAACTTGAAGGATGTTCACAAGGGTCGAGTAGGAGCTTTTGAACAACAACTCGTATTTCATAAACTTTTGTTGATTCGATTAAAAACTTGGCCAGTTTTTTATCTATGACCCAAGTGGTTTTGTTCATGAACTTGGTCGAGACGGATTGATTCGCAAGGATAGTGCTTGGCGATAGATTTTAAAAGCAGCTTTTTAAACATCCATAATTCAAAGCAAAAAGAAAAGCACTCTATTCTTCAACTATATGACATTTTCGATTTATAATATCACTTGTAAGTTGTAACAGCTCTACATTTTTGCCACGTACCTTCACCGACATATCGGTGTTCGATTTTTGCCAAACTTAACGCTGATATGAATAAAGAAAATTTCAACCATTGACGAATTCGAATCTGGTAACATAACTAAGCTTCTATTCAAGCCATTTTACTGGTTCAGAACTCTTTTGTATTTAAAAACGACATTTGATGCTATAAACGGTAAAGTCGTTAAATATAGCTGCTGAACTCGAAGGACTTACAATATAATGTCCCCAGAGTTCCACTTTACGACTTTTCAAAATACTTATACGACTCACATTTCGTTAAAAATATTTTAGGTGGTGCTTCTCGATCCATTTAACAAAAATAAAATAAAAATTGCAATAAAATAACCTTCCATATTTTATACAGTCAGCCATTATAAAACAAGAATAAAAATTGTTCGATACTTTTAAAGAATGAATGATTATTATAACCATAAAACCCATTACTGAGACAGCTAGAGAAAAGTGTAGTAGAAACAATATGGAATACAACATTTAAATTGGTTCACAATAATTTTAATGAAATTCAATATTGGTATCAATGGTCAAATAATGTTCCTTGATACAACTCAAGATAGTATTTTTAAAAGGGAATTGCTTGTCTTCTCCATGGAAGCTTTGGAAACGACAAACAATCCTCAAATAATTTTCACCCCTTGTGATATTACTCTCAAGTGGTTTTAAAAAATGCCTTGCATCACTGTTACAGCCTTCAGAGTTCATTATAATTTAAGTCTGTTGTGTGATATACCTACGTCCAAAAAATAACCTTTTGTTTTTAATTGCTTACTTAACACATTTAGGTGGGTATTTCTGGTAATTGTTTTGTTGTTCAACAACAAAAAAGTTTTTAAAATCGTAAACTTTCTTCAGTTTTTTTTTTCTTCTCATAGTTATATGAACTTTATTTCTCTACGTTTTTAAGGTTTATCTACTCTTTAAAATGATAAATCTCTCCCCCATTTACGATGTCATCACACCTTTTATAACTTCCGTTATCCTACAGCTTACGTCTTTAATCAAACCCTGTGGTGAAATATGAATCAATATTTTATGGTTCAAAATGAGGCTTTTTTGGTTCAAGGGCTAAACAATATCTAAACCATTTATGGTGTTTTGTTTACCTTATGAACACATTCACCCATGGAGCAAGTGAATTTCTAAAAGTCAGTGGAACAAGCAACAACAAACGGCCAGATACCGGAGTGCCTCGTGAACCTACAATAAGGTTTAGTTAACCTTGGCGCTGACAGAGAAACTCAGAAAAAGCAGTTCTATTTACGATCAGAGACCGAATCACATACCGTTGCAACCAGTATTACACTAGCGAACGGTCCCATAAAAAGTCTGTGTTCCGTCTGAAGTTGCTAGAATAAAACAAAACGAGCAATAGAATACGTTTAGTAATCAGCAACTAGATATACACAGTCCGGGCACGATTGCAACTAAATGGTAAACCAAGATTGTAAAAGTAGTTTGGAGCTGTGTTACGTTGATATTCGGCTTGAACATGTCCAGTCTGATATGAACAGCTGCGGAGCGAACTGTATTTTGATGGAGGAGACAAGTGTAATTGACTTTTAGTGTTTGAAACCTAGACCGTGTAAAACGGCACACACTTGAAACATGCATGCCTGCAACAACTAAACGAGCCCAATGTTTATAATGGAAATGCAGCTACCTACTAATGAATATTACAGAAACTAGAATTGGGCTACCCCAAATATCAACATCGGAATCGTATCTGTACACCGAAATATGGATACATTATAGTATCGATAGCTATGAATATAAGGTCTATCATATTAATTGAATGGTGCACCAATGGATTTATATTCTTTTGCATTGCTTTTGACTTAAGTATCTAGAAGATTAAATAAATAAAGTCCTCTCAAAAAGCAATATTTCTAGGTTGTTAATCATTGTATTTGTTAAATAATAGCAATAATGAAGCATTCTAACGTTCACTTTTGTACAGCAAAGAGCCAAACAACAATTTCTGTTGATTTACATACATCGTTTTAAAACGCAAGTTTAAAAAGGATTCCCCTCATAGTCCTTGCCCTATATCAGCGTTTATTACCGTCGACATTTGGGCATCACTTTATGGCCGTTCGATGCATTCACAAATGACCAATTTTTGGAAGATTAAAAAATAATACCTGAATTACAACATTTTGCAAGACCTTGTTTTTTCTCGTTTGGTGCATTTTGAACAACAGTTTTTAAAAACTTTCTTTTTATGATATATATTTTTGACATTCAAGTCATCAGCAGTATTGCTTAAATTATTCCTAAATGTCAAAAATAACATTAGTCGAAATATGCATATTTTAAAATCAGCATAAATCCTCAAAAGTTTATTTTTATTTTACTAACAAATTTGTTACTTTTCATATCGTTCCAATTTTATTCACATTTTTAGCTTTTATTAAGTTTTAACACAAAAATTGGAAAGGTGAATGACTAATTCGTCTGGGATAAGAGAAAGCACCAAGAAATTTCATCTAAATTTTGCAAAAAAATGCAAGATATTGTTGGTGGTCTGGTCGATTAAAAATTAACTTGTGTATTGCTTTACATCCCGACTGCATTTTCATAGCTAACTGAACGTAATTGAAACAAATCAGGTAAATTACATAATTACGAGTAATATAATATAAGAGCAACGACAGTGTTAAATATCAAAACCAGTTAAGACATTTGATATAACGTAGAAAAAGTTAAGTGTATATTGTGTGTGTGCATGTGTGCATATAAGCGTACAATTACATTTCCAGCCAACTGAATCGACTTTGATTTTAAAACGCCATTTAATTCATTACAAGGGAATAAAATTCTGTCGCCAGAGGCTAAATCGCAATAAGTTCTATTTTAAAGTGATTCTTTTTAAACTTTATATAAAAACTAGACTTTCAGTAGTGCATGTTTTACTTCTTAACGCTATACTCTTTGTAAATACTGTCTTATAATAATCATAAACTATAAAACAACAATAATACCTTCACCGACAATTCATCCTCAGAATAAATACGGGTCGTTAAGCAATATTTAAAGTAAGTCTTTAGGGGTTGTATGTTGGCTTATTGAGCCCAGAGTCGTGTTTACAAACTTTTTAGTGATGATATATTAATTAAAGAAGTGCTCACTAGCAAATTTAACGAAAATACACAATTTCAACGTATACAAATCGTTATGTGGTAACAGAAAATAAAATCGTTTTCAAGGCTATAAAGTTAAGAACAAACTTCGGTTTTATGAAACCTTTTAAAAAACCAGAGTGAAACTGACGGCCAGTTCCAGCGGCCACTTGGGTAGCGTAGCGTAGCGTAACGTCAGCCTTAGAATTTAACTACGCCCACCTAGTACTATACTCTTCCCACCTACTAGGGAGCGATAGCGCCGTCATTCTCGATTCGAAACGGTCCGCGCGCTTCTCTTGTAATTAATATTATTAAATTCATAGCTTTTCTCCTACAGATTGCCTCAGAAAAATCTTTTCAGAAATGACTTTATCATACTTACATCCATCTACAAAACAAGTTTCAGATAGAATTATTATTCGGCGGCGAAGTTATTGAATTAAAATCGCCCACGCTATTATAATTACTTATTTAAAAAAATTCATAACTTTGCCTTGTATGCTTGTATAAACAAAATTGATTCAGAAATATCTTCCTTGTGCTTATATACATCTACCATACAAATTACAAAGTTGCTAATAGAGCGGCAGCGAAGTTATGCAATTAAAACCGCCCACGCTATTATCATTACTTATTTAAAAAAAATCATAAGTTTGCTCTGTATGCTTGTATAAACAAAAGTGTTTCAGAAATAGCATCCTTATGCTTATATACATCTACCATACAAATTACAAAGTTGCTAATAGAGCGGCAGCGAAGTTATGCAATTAAAACCGCCCACGCTATTATCATTACTTATTTTAAAAAAATCATAACTTTGCTCTGTATGCTTGTATAAACAAAAGTGTTTCAGAAATAGCATCCTTATGCTTATATACAACTACCATATAAATTACAAAGTTGCTAATAGAGCGGCAGCGAAGTTATGCAATTAAAACCGCCTACGCTATTATCATTACTTATTTAAAAAAATTCATAACTTTGCCTTGTATGCTTGTATAAACAAAATTGTTTCAGAAATATCTTCCTTATGCTTATATACATCTACCATACAAATTACAAAGTTGCTAATAGAGCGGCAGCGAAGTTATGCAATTAAAACCGCCCACGCTATTATCATTACTTATTTTAAAAAAATCATAACTTTGCTCTGTATGCTTGTATAAACAAAAGTGTTTCAGAAATAGCATCCTTATGCTTATATACAACTACCATATAAATTACAAAGTTGCTAATAGAGCGGCAGCGAAGTTATGCAATTAAAACCGCCTACGCTATTATCATTACTTATTTAAAAAAATTCATAACTTTGCCTTGTATGCTTGTATAAACAAAATTGTTTCAGAAATATCTTCCTTATGCTTATATACATCTACCATACAAATTACAAAGTTGCTAATAGAGCGGCAGCGAAGTTATGCAATTAAAACCGCCCACGCTATTATCATTACTTATTTTAAAAAAATCATAACTTTGCTCTGTATGCTTGTATAAACAAAAGTGTTTCAGAAATAGCATCCTTATGCTTATATACAACTACCATATAAATTACAAAGTTGCTAATAGAGCGGCAGCGAAGTTATGCAATTAAAACCGCCCACGCTATTATCATTACTTATTTAAAAAAAATCATAACTTTGCTCTGTATGCTTGTATAAACAAAAGTGTTTCAGAAATAGCATCCTTATGCTTATATACATCTACCATACAAATTACAAAGTTGCTAATAGAGCGGCAGCGAAGTTATGCAATTAAAACCGCCCACGCTATTATCATTACTTATTTTAAAAAAATCATAACTTTGCTCTGTATGCTTGTATAAACAAAAGTGTTTCAGAAATAGCATCCTTATGCTTATATACAACTACCATATAAATTACAAAGTTGCTAATAGAGCGGCAGCGAAGTTATGCAATTAAAACCGCCTACGCTATTATCATTACTTATTTAAAAAAATTCATAACTTTGCCTTGTACGCTTGTATAAACAAAATTGTTTCAGAAATAGCACAAATTTTGATCGCTTTTGTTGTTTTGTCATTAACACGTAATCGTATGATGAAGAACTGATACAATGTGTATACATGAACAAAACGTAACGAGGAAACTACGGGAAAGTACGATCAGGACAAAACTATCGCTTTAAATATTAAAAGAAAAAAAAAACTATAGCTCAGCCCCTGTTCCTCATGGTGGTTCTGTGCATGGTAAACGATTAATCTCGTTTACTTATAACCTCCTCAACTGAAACAGACACAAAAAGAAAGTATATAAAACCGTAGAAAATGATGGGTGGCAGGACTTTCAAGTCGATAGAAAAACTGATTTTAAAGCGAATATTCCATTTCAACATGTGTCCGAAAGCGCTTCATTTTAAGGATACAGGGTGTTGAAATTCGAAAAAGAACGATAATGTTTAACCGTTTCTTAACCAGTAGATATTTAAACCAAATTTGATATACATACAGGTTACCACAATCGGTAAAAAAAATTCAAGTCCCACAAGCAACCGTTGACGGGGTTGTGGGGGTTTGGTTTAAATAAATTTTATAAAATACCAGTACGGCCCTGTTTAAAACCAAAAGTTTATTTACCTTACAGTGCTAGACTAGAGAAGCTCAACAGGGTCTTCTTTCCCCGCTAATTTTTCCAAGCCCGTTTTCTTGGCAGTGTTTTCGCTAGATAGTGGGTAGGGGCAGGAAGATGTATTGGATCCGCTATAATAGCGGATCCGTCTTATACACCTTTCGGTTACTACCCTTTTCTCTAGCGAAAACACTCTCAAGACAACCCAACCGCCAAACCACACTCCTAAAAATTAGCGGGGGAGAAGCCCCGTTCTTTTATACCTGAAATCAAAACATGTCATTATTAGTATAATATCACAGTCCCAGTAGGTCCAGTCTCGCCAGCGAGATAGTACCTGAAAAAATAAAAAGCGCTATTATGTAAAAATATAAACTCTATAGATAAATATATGATATCTGTATATATAAATAAATATCTATGTGGATGCTTCCTGGGATCTCACATGTCTCTGTCTTGGCTATATCTGAAAAATAAAAGGAAATGATTATTTGTCGTGGGACGCCGTCCCGCACGTGGTGGGCGAGGGGAGCGCTAGACGTCAGCGAGTTTTCCTTTGCCTAGTAAGCTTCCAGATCCCTCGCCAGACTGGTAGCCCCTGCCCGTGACGTTTACGATGTAGGGTCTCCCGGGCAGCACCGAGAGTGACCTCGCCACAAGGTCGCATCCGGCTTGCGGCCTGCGGGAGTTGCCCTACAAAGGTGCAATCAAATCCTGGATCGAAATCTGAAAAAACAAAAGGACATGATTATTTGTCGTGGGACGCTGTCCCGCACGTGGTGGGCGAGGGGAGCGCTAGATGCCAGCGAGTTTTCCTTTGCCTAGTAAGCTTCCAGAGCCCTCGCCAGACTGGTAGCCCCTGCCCGTGACGTTTACGATGTAGGGTCTCCCGGGCAGCACCGAGAGTGACCTCGCCACAAGGTCGCATCCGGCTTGCGGCCTGCGGGAGTTGCCCTACAAAGGTGCAATCATGTCCTGGAACATAAAAAACAAAACACAAAAACCCATCTAATCCACAAAATAGTAGCCAATAGCAAGTGTATCGAGAAAATAATCGGGAACATAAAAATACAACAATAAATAGTACGGTTAAAAAACGTTTACATATTGTAATATTTGTCATAGTATAAGGATCGTGTTATCAAAATGAACTTTTTAATTTGACTGCTTTAAGAAAAGTTTCGTTGTTCACAATTACGTAGAATGAAGCAAAAAAAAATAGAAGAAGGAAATAATGAATTACTATGTTAATTTATGAATTTCCGACAAGTAGTGCAACGTGTTTTTGTACGGGGGTGGATGAGTATACAAAATTTCAGGCATTTTTATTTTTATGTTGGAGGTGTCCACGACTGACTCGTCTGTCAATATTAAATGTCGGTTTTCATTGACAGTGTCGGAATCGACTTCCGATAAAGGTTTGTCACTAGCGGCTATTAGTTCATTAATTATCCAATTTCTTATTTGCGTCATGTCGTTGTCAGTATATGAAACGTTTTTCCCACGGGATAGTATGTATGACCAAACACACAAATGCACCCCGCAACTGCCACCAGCTGCATTTTGTTTTGGTATATCTCTGGCAACATATACCTTCCAAGACTCCCAATTTATAACATGAAAACTAGAAATAAATTTGATCACATTGGGCAATAGATCTTTAGGCAATCGGCCGTACATTGAATCTAAATATACAATGAAATTGTTACGGAAATCTACCATTAACATGGTCCAATGATTTGAATCTTTATTAATAGGCAGTAGCCAAATTTTGTATGAAAAAATTTTGGCCTTTTGAACCCAACGATTAAATCCAAAGGAGAGTTTTTGATCCAGCATTATTCTTTCGGTAAACAAAGAATCGAACGGCAATATACTAAAATTTATGACTTTGGCCATTTCTTTGGACAAGTGTAAATAACAATTAATTATGTTATCATCCAACCATTCATCATCAAGAAGCGTTTCCAAGTTTGGTTTGAATATTTCAAAGCCGTAAACGTTGTACTTGGCCTTATCTAAATTACATGAATGTTGCACATTGTGCCATGGCGGAAGTTCTATTGTAGCTCGTGAAAATAGCTGTTTTTTGATAGTGTCTTGTTTTATTTCGACTTTTTTGAAAAGTATCGGAGAAACTGGTGACAGTTTTGGGAAAGGGGGGGTTTCTACACTTTTTATTGGCGTACTCGCTATTGGCTTGCTATAATTGGTTTCGTCAGGTGATAGTGTTTGTACATTGGTATACTTACTAAAATAAGAACCTTTAACAGGACTACCTTTTTTAAACCACTGCTCTTCGCTTAGGGTGATATTGGCAGCAGCATCGGTCGAAGATGTGCTGCTGTTTAGTTGCAATGTTGCATCTAAAATGATTTTTTTTGGAGGTAACACTTTCGGCGTGCTGCCCTTCCGCTTCCGTGTAGTTTTTAAGGAATACTTAGTTTCATCGATTCGGGCATGCAACAATTGGGCCATGGTATTTATAAACCTTGGTATTAACCTCCTCATTTTTCGCCCAAAAGTATCTTTTTTAACAATTTTAAACCAGTTCTCTATATGCGCATTACAATCCCTAACAATATTAAATTTCATTGTTATAACCCCCGACAAAATGGGGTAAAATGGTAAAAAATCTGATTTAATGTATTTTATAAATTCCGGTAAATAATATACATTTTTTTGTCTAGGGAGAACTGGTTCCTCCAATACACTCTCCATAACTTCACTAAAATATTTAGAGAATGGAGAACTTTCCCTAAGAGTTTTCTGTTCATCCTTTTTGTATTTTATTGATTCGGAAAGTGGCCCGTAAGTACGAGTAGCAGAAATCGATAGTATTGCTGATAGTGACGTTGTTAATTTAGTATCGGTAAATTTCAAGCCAAAAATTACATAGAGACTTCTAACTATAATTTCAGCTCGTAATAGATTACAGCTGTTGATTAAAGCTGCCACTACTTTCTTACAAAGGACGCGAATATTTTTCTTTTTGGTGCATCTATTAATTCGTCTAACACTCGCATGAAATACGTGCGATGAACAAATATGTAAAATTGTCAGGTGGTCGATGCTATACAAATGAATAATATATTCCCACATTGTGAATAAGTACTGACGCAAATCCATTTTATTAAAAACTGCTAAAGTGGCCTGTATTAAGGGGAAGCTGAAATCGGTTTCAATTTTTTTAATAATTGCGCTCGTTTTGGGCCCTGTTATCATTCTTAAATCTTTTACAAAAAGAGAGAGAAAAAACGTTAACGTCGGTATAGAATGCGCCGAAGAAATGAATTCCGCTACGGGAATGGGAGATTTCTGTGGAACACCTACTACTATAGCGTAATAAAACATTCTTTTTGAAACCCACTTTGGCCGGGCAATGATGCTGCCAGTGGCATCCAAATAGCAAAACAAATTACGTATTTTAGATAACGAAAACAAAAATCTTAGTTGGCACTCTGCTTGTAATCGTACATAAAATGGCGAGTACCCTATCTCCTGCACATACCCGGTTATATATTTGCCCTTCCACTGTTTTAGATTATTAAATTTTGTTTGTAGCTTTAATAAATGCTGGAACTGATCTTTATCCAGATCGTCCCTTCTAATGTTTTCGCTTGAAATTTTTTTCAATATATTACTATCGGGCACCTCGTTTAAATTGCCCGCTTTTAATGAACGTTTGGAAGACACAGACAAATGTTTGAGTTTGACAACTCCTGGCGATTCTGACAATAACTCTTGCGCTAGAGCAGCTCGACGAGAACCTTTAAAAAAGCGTCTGTGTCTTTCACCCGCGTGTTTAATTTCGCCTATTTGGCCAACTGTAATCTCGACGTCACCATTTAGTTTTTGAGTAGTCCAAAAACGAAACTTAGCACAGCCAGAGTGTTTACAAAAAGCTTGTGCAAGGAAAGTGCAAGACCGTTTCCTGGCACCTTTTTGACATTTGTGCCAGTTAAATGTCAACACGCAAGTACGATTAACCGCGTAAAAATAGTTATTAAATGCGTCGGTCCAATATTTAACTAACTTACTTCCGTTTTTGTAAAATGTAAGCCAAAAAATAGCCGGCACTAAAAAAGTTGTCAATTTGGAAAAGGTATCACTTACATATTGATTTATTTGTGACCCAACTTTAATAACTCTGCTCGGTTTTAAATGTTGGTCGCTATCAGTTAAATTTCGATCCGGTGACTCCATTTCACTTTGCATTTTGGAAATAGATTGGGTATCTATTTCTGTATCATGCGATGAGTTACTTTGAAGTACAGATTGAGATCTTTCTGACGCACCTTTAATAACTTCGCTCGGTTTTAAATCCTGGTCGCTATCAATTAATATTTGACCTGATGACTCCATTTCACTCTGCATTTTGGAAATAGATTTTATATCTATTTCTGTATCATGGGATGAGTTACTTTGGTGTACTGCCTTTACTGACTGAACAGGCTTACTTAAGGACTGTAAAATAGCTGTGCGAAACCTTTTCCATGACATGTAGTACCTGACTCGATTTTTAACATTATTTTTAATTTTAAGGAACACGCATAACTTAGCAAATACACCTGTAGACGGGCCATAAGGTTCTGAATCTAAAAGGACTATTGCTTCTCGATAGTCTACTATATAATTGGCGAAACATGTTATTATGTACTCTTTGGTATTTCGTACCTTTTTTACCATTGTTACGGCAAGATTAATTCAAAGAACGATTGAATGAAAGTTTAAAAAAAATAAACTACAAAACGCTAAAAACTGCTTAACGCAGTAGCTTTAAATACACCAATAAAATGAAGCTAAAATTATATCACTAAATGCGTGATTAAATAAAACCCAAATGTGAAGATAATTAAACTAAATAACCCTAAAAAACGCGTAACTCTAAATGCACCAATAAAATGAAACTAAAAATATATCACCAACTGCGTGATTAAATAAAACCAAACCTAAAGTAAATTAAACTAAATTACCCCAAAAAACGCGTAACTCTAAATGCACCAATAAAATGAAACTAAAAATATATCACCAACTGCGTGATTAAATAAAACCAAATCTAAAGTAAATTAAACTAAATTACCCCAAAAAACGCGTAACTCTAAATGCACTAATAAAATGAAACTAAAAATATATCACCAAATGCGTGATTAAATAAAACCCAAATGTGAAGATAATTAAACTAAATTACCCTAAAAAACGCCTAACTCTATATGCACCAATAAAATGAAAATAAAAATATATCACCAACTGCGTGATTAAATAAAACCAAACCTAAAGTAAATTAAACTAAATTACCCCAAAAAACGCGTAACTCTAAATGCACCAATAAAATGAAACTAAAAATATATCACCAACTGCGTGATTAAATAAAACCAAATCTAAAGTAAATTAAACTAAATTACCCCAAAAAACGCGTAACTCTAAATGCACTAATAAAATGAAACTAAAAATATATCACCAAATGCGTGATTAAATAAAACCCAAATGTGAAGATAATTAAACTAAATTACCCTAAAAAACGCCTAACTCTATATGCACCAATAAAATGAAACTAAAAATATATCACCAACTGCGTGATTAAATAAAACCAAACCTAAAGTAAATTAAACTAAATTACCCCAAAAAACGCGTAACTCTAAATGCACCAATAAAATGAAACTAAAAATATATCACCAACTGCGTGATTAAATAAAACCAAATCTAAAGTAAATTAAACTAAAGTACCCCAAAAAACGCGTAACTCCAAATGCACCAATAAAATGAAACTAAAAATACTACTTGCTCCAACTTTGATATGCAAATAGTGGCGAAAGAATTCAAATTTTGCAAAAACAACTGAATGTAAAGTATTAATGCAAAATGCAAATAATTGCTTTATTGCACTAACAACTCAATATAGAGTGTTGGCAAAGCGTAAATAAAAATTGGAAAACTGTAAAAAAATGTGATTAATAAAGAAAGCAAAAATCATACCTCTAACGAAAATATCACAAATACACAATTTGTTGGTAACACACAAATACAATATTCGGTGCAACTACACCCGGTAAAAGTATCTAAGCAAATAATATTTACTTGTTGATTTAATAAGATGGGGTTGTATTGCTGTTTAGAATTGTGTGAAAAGTGGGAGAAACAACTTTTAACACCTATAACTGTAAAATATCTGTATAGTTTATTTTAAGATATTTTAACCTGACTTAGGGGATTTAACAATTAGTATTATTAGGCACCCGTGGAGAGATAAGATAATCTCTTGAAAATCTGTAGTGAACTCATTATGTTTGAAAGGCGTATTAAATAATAATTAAAGAAACCGTTAATTCTGTACAGTACGGCCCTTACACCCCCTTGCGGGGCAGAACTAGCAATTTGTGGATTACTAGTAATTATAGTAGGTAATGCTGTTATTAGCAGTTTAAACTATCTTGAAATAGACTATTACTTACTTATACATTTCAAAAGTTGTATATTATTATGATAGCGCAAGAAAAAACCGGTAAAATTTGTGAAAAATTATGCAAAAAAATTAAAATGTTTAATAAATTAACTATATACAAATTCTTAAGTCGTCTCAAAGCAGGCCATACAAAAATTAAATAAAATAATTATAACGATTGATTTAATTGTATAACTTCGCTACCGGTCTATTAGCAACTTTGTAATTTGTATGGTAGTTGTATATAAGCATAAGGATGCTATTTCTGAAACAATTTTGTTTATACAAGCATACAAGGCAAAGTTATGATTTTTTTAAAATAAGTAATGATAATAGCGTGGGCGGTTTTAATTGCATAACTTCGCTGCCGCTCTATTAGCAACTTTGTAATTTGTATGGTAGATGTATATAAGCATAAGGAAGATATTTCTGAAACAATTTTGTTTATACAAGCATACAAGGCAAAGTTATGAATTTTTTTAAATAAGTAATGATAATAGCGTAGGCGGTTTTAATTGCATAACTTCGCTGCCGCTCTATTAGCAACTTTGTAATTTATATGGTAGTTGTATATAAGCATAAGGATGCTATTTCTGAAACACTTTTGTTTATACAAGCATACAGAGCAAAGTTATGATTTTTTTAAAATAAGTAATGATAATAGCGTGGGCGGTTTTAATTGCATAACTTCGCTGCCGCTCTATTAGCAACTTTGTAATTTGTATGGTAGATGTATATAAGCATAAGGATGCTATTTCTGAAACACTTTTGTTTATACAAGCATACAGAGCAAAGTTATGATTTTTTAAAAATAAGTAATGATAATAGCGTGGGCGGTTTTAATTGCATAACTTCGCTGCCGCTCTATTAGCAACTTTGTAATTTGTATGGTAGATGTATATAAGCATAAGGAAGATATTTCTGAAACAATTTTGTTTATACAAGCATACAAGGCAAAGTTATGAATTTTTTTAAATAAGTAATGATAATAGCGTAGGCGGTTTTAATTGCATAACTTCGCTGCCGCTCTATTAGCAACTTTGTAATTTGTATGGTAGATGTATATAAGCATAAGAAAGATATTTCTGAAACAATTTTGTTTATACAAGCATACAAGGCAAAGTTATGAATTTTTTTAAATAAGTAATGATAATAGCGTAGGCGGTTTTAATTGCATAACTTCGCTGCCGCTCTATTAGCAACTTTGTAATTTGTATGGTAGATGTATATAAGCATAAGGAAGATATTTCTGAAACAATTTTGTTTATACAAGCATACAAGGCAAAGTTATGATTTTTTTTAAATAAGTAATGATAATAGCGTAGGCGGTTTTAATTGCATAACTTCGCTGCCCCTCTATTAGCAACTTCGTAATTTATATGGTAGTTGTATATAAGCATAAGGATGCTATTTCTGAAACACTTTTGTTTATACAAGCATACAGAGCAAAGTTATGATTTTTTTTAAATAAGTAATGATAATAGCGTGGGCGGTTTTAATTGCATAACTTCGCTGCCGCTCTATTAGCAACTTTGTAATTTGTATGGTAGATGTATATAAGCATAAGGAAGATATTTCTGAAACAATTTTGTTTATACAAGCATACAAGGCAAAGTTATGAATTTTTTTAAATAAGTAATGATAATAGCGTAGGCGGTTTTAATTGCATAACTTCGCTGCCCCTCTATTAGCAACTTTGTAATTTATATGGTAGTTGTATATAAGCATAAGGATGCTATTTCTGAAACACTTTTGTTTATACAAGCATACAGAGCAAAGTTATGATTTTTTAAAAATAAGTAATGATAATAGCGTGGGCGGTTTTAATTGCATAACTTCGCTGCCGCTCTATTAGCAACTTTGTAATTTATATGGTAGTTGTATATAAGCATAAGGATGCTATTTCTGAAACACTTTTGTTTATACAAGCATACAGAGCAAAGTTATGATTTTTTTAAAATAAGTAATGATAATAGCGTGGGCGGTTTTAATTGCATAACTTCGCTGCCGCTCTATTAGCAACTTTGTAATTTGTATGGTAGATGTATATAAGCATAAGGAAGATATTTCTGAAACAATTTTGTTTATACAAGCATACAAGGCAAAGTTATGAATTTTTTTAAATAAGTAATGATAATAGCGTAGGCGGTTTTAATTGCATAACTTCGCTGCCGCTCTATTAGCAACTTTGTAATTTATATGGTAGTTGTATATAAGCATAAGGATGCTATTTCTGAAACACTTTTGTTTATACAAGCATACAGAGCAAAGTTATGATTTTTTAAAAATAAGTAATGATAATAGCGTGGGCGGTTTTAATTGCATAACTTCGCTGCCGCTCTATTAGCAACTTTGTAATTTATATGGTAGTTGTATATAAGCATAAGGATGCTATTTCTGAAACACTTTTGTTTATACAAGCATACAGAGCAAAGTTATGATTTTTTTAAAATAAGTGATAATAGCGTGGGCGGTTTTAATTGCATAACTTCGCTGCCGCTCTATTAGCAACTTTGTAATTTGTATGGTAGATGTATATAAGCATAAGGAAGATATTTCTGAAACAATTTTGTTTATACAAGCATACAAGGCAAAGTTATGAATTTTTTTAAATAAGTAATGATAATAGCGTAGGCGGTTTTAATTGCATAACTTCGCTGCCGCTCTATTAGCAACTTTGTAATTTATATGGTAGTTGTATATAAGCATAAGGATGCTATTTCTGAAACACTTTTGTTTATACAAGCATACAGAGCAAAGTTATGATTTTTTAAAAATAAGTAATGATAATAGCGTGGGCGGTTTTAATTGCATAACTTCGCTGCCGCTCTATTAGCAACTTTGTAATTTGTATGGTAGATGTATATAAGCATAAGGAAGATATTTCTGAAACGATTTTGTTTATACAAGCATACAAGACAAAGTTATGAATTTTATTTATATAAATTATAACAACGGCGCGTAGACTGCTTCGAATCGAGAGTGACGGAGCTATCGCTCCCTAGTAGAAGGAAGCAGTATAGAGCTAGGCGGGCGTGGTTTAATTCTAAGGCTGACCGACAGATACGCAACGACTAAGAGTGGCCGCTAGAGAACTGGCCGTCAGTTTCACTCCGGTTTTAAAAAAGCCAAGAGTGGTTGCATACCAGTCAATTATTCATTTACAACATTCGAGTTACTGCAAGTATAATTTTACGACTACAAAATTTATCCACAAACTTTGTCAAGACAAAAAGGGGAAACTTTCACCGAAGGTCCATAAAGGATGATAAAGTAAGACTAGCAAACAGGAACTATTCAACTTTTAAAACTTTAAGGTATTTATAAAAGCTACTAAATGCTTTAGCTAATCGATCTCTTTAAACGCGTTAATAAACACATCGCAAATATTTTGGTATAGAAAATGTTTTAAGTGTACCTATATGACGCTTTTTTTTAATTTTGAAAGTTTTTCCTAAAATTGTTAAGGATATCCTAAGCAATGAATTTCTACCTTTAATTGTTTCAAAAACGGCCAAAAAAACAATCGTTTACTGCTCTTACATCTTTTTTGTAAAAAATCCAAGGGAAGAATTTTGTTTTTAATGGTTCTTATAATTTTTAAAAATGTTAAAAAGACCCTGTGTACATAATGGCTTTTCATCTTTGGTATATTTAAAAACGGCCTACAACAAGTTTTTACAGTTCTGCAAAGTTTTGAAAAAGTTTCAAATGCATTTTTTGTTTAAATTACCCTTAAATTCCAATACTATTAAACATTAGTTAAATTACTTTCAGCGGCTAGTTGCCACTAATTTATTCTTAGTGTAAAATAAAAGTCCTTAAAATTTACTAGTCGTTCGTTTACAAATAAGTTGTAAATGAATCAATGATGTATTTTATTTAATAAAAATTACAACTTAATTAAGAATAAGATAAAGATGGTTGTTAACAAACATTTGATATTTTATCTCCATTATTTTGTAATCGATTACCCAATAATGAATAGATCCTTTTAAATATTTCATGTAAATATAGTTAAAAACGTGTTAAAGTAACCTCAGAACTTATAGATCCGTTAAATAGTTTTACATAAGCATTTTTTATCATGTAGGACAAAATTAAAAACATGATTAAAAATCCATTTCAGAGACACTACTTTCAAAATAAGAAAACAAAGGTTAGGTGCCAATAAAACTAATTCCTTAAGTTGCGGTAGGTACTTTGTATTCGTACAACTCTTCCTACCTAATTGATACAGAGAATGGATCCACTACAGCGTTATAGAGTGGTTAACCCTGAACGATTATCGGCCATTCAAAACTCCATCAAAGTTTTAGAACTTAAGCAAAGTACACATTGGTCTAAATATACGTATTATTCACGGGTGACAGACTTGACCCTAGCTATAATAGCATTCATATGATAATATTTATATAAACAACGTTTTAATTGATAATGAACATAAGTTTGCTGTTAAAAAAACTAACACAAATCATTACAAACAGAACACATTAATGAAAAGTTGAGCTGTTTTGATTTAAACGCAACATTGTATGATTCTAGGGCATCTGCTCAGAATTAATTACTCTAAATTTAAACATTTTAAATAGTTGTTTAATGAAAGGTTCAAAGTTAATTTAAAGACAGGGTGTTTGTTTTGGTCGGTACATTTTAATCAGTCTTTAAATGGAACACCAAATTTTTTTCATTTAAATTTGTGATTGCGTTAAATTATCAATATAAAATAAATGAAACAAACAGATTGTTCTAATCTGCTTATAATTACATGACTAAATGTATAAAATGAGGAAAGTTCTGCACTTTAAAGACTTTATAATAATTTTATTTGCTGTGTTATGGCTAGGTTACTTTTATTCAAGTCTACTCTACGTTATTAAAGTTTTCAAAAACTGTTTTCTAAACAATATTAAAACAAGCCAGAATTCTTGTATTGCACATCCAATGAGAATCTCATCAAGTAGTAGACGGTTGTAAATGCTTGTATATGAGGTCCGTGATTTCTTAATTTAGCTGTGGACCGGAAGTAGGAGGAGTACAACAAAAAAATACGTACATCAAGTTAGGCATATGCTGTTAGACTTGTGACAAACAGTATATGTACCTTAAATATTATATCAACGGTTTTACAAAAGACCTTGTAGAAAAATCGTAAAAAAGAATGTTCACCGTGGCTGAATTGTTCATTGACCGATAAAGAAATTTATGCAAAAACTGGTGATGATTTGACCATTACCGGTCTGGCACGTATATTTTAGTTTGACGTGATAACAGGTCACCTAGAATATTTGTCCAAGCAAAGTGAGAAGATTTAAAAATTTTAACGAACATTGTGGAAACATTATCCCACCATCACTTGATGGAATTATGAAATATCATAAGAAACTGATGGAGAATGATATGTTTACTTCAACTATTGAATAGCCTAGAAGCCTTCAAAACTACGACAAAGCAGCAGTTCGCGCTGTAGCCCATCAATTTTCTTCAGGATTTGCTAGTCCCAGTTTTGAATCAAACTGAACCCTACGGTGTAGAATAGTGGTAAACACCACTGACCCACAGGTCACTAAACGACCCGCTTTAAGTTTTGTTGAATTATGCTTGAATAAAAATAAATTAAACAACACATTTATTAAAATTAACTTAGTATGCTAATTTAGTAATTTTTCAGCCACATTTACAAATACATCGTTTTAAAATTCATACGTTGACCCACAAACGAACTGATAAACAATCAATCATCCCAGCCCCATAAAATGTTGCTCATCACTGGTCTAGACTATACTCTACAACTTGTCCAGTTCAATATTTATAATTTGTAGAAGGAAAATAAACTACTGCGACCGACAGAGTTGAGTCAGCTAGCTGCAGCTGCTGTTGCTGATTATGAAGAGTTCTCAAACAAAATTTTTCAAGATGAAGAACACGTTATGCAGACCTCTTCGAGAAACTGTTATGTTAATTTAATGGCAATAACATGTAGTTGGCTTAATTTTCAACACTTTCGGAGCAGCCTTGTGCGAACTGAATGTACGTTTTATGCAAAGTACATCTTTAAATTGCTTATATTTATATCAAAAAAATTACGATCTTGAATCTGATACCAGTTTATTATGAAAAAAAAACTAAATTTTTAAACCAAGTGAATCCACTGATGGGCACTTCAACAATGTCCAAGTTCGTTAAACTCTCAAGTCCTATTAATCAAATTATGACCTGGCTGGCTGTGTGACTGTGTTTAAACAATTTAAATTTTGGATTTACTTGTAAACAATTCAACCGTATAAATTATTTTGATGTTATATTAAAAATACATTATACACCAATATTAATTGATACTGATTTAACTGAGCGTGAATTATTAATTGTAAATTATTTACAACGCCGTACTAAACTATATGTTAATCATAATTTACCAATGGCATAACTTAATAAACTTTGACTAATATGAGTTTCTTTAAATATGACGAATATACCATGCACGAGTTTAATTTCCGGTACGTTCTTGTTCAATCCTCAATTTCCGTTTTGAATTTTGTATATTTTTTTAAAGACCAAGAAGTACGAATTTTATTGACGTTTGCTTTCTCATTCTGTGTGATCACAGCCTATTCGTATCAATGTTTTCTTTCGAAAAACTTGAGAAACTCTTTTTTAATAATAATTTAACATAAGCGTATCTACACTGCTGGGGTTATTGGATTATTAACAATATGGTTGGAATGCAGGGCCGCACACAGGGAGAGTACAACGAGTGCAACGCACTCGTACCCTGGAATGTACACGAAGCCCCGGAAAAAGAAGGGAGAAGAAAAAAAAGTAAAAAGACAACAGAAAAAATATCAAAATTTCCAATTTTTTTTTTCAAAATTTGGTTTTACGTCAAAAGATGACTTTTTTAATTGTCGGATAATTTTTTTGTGTCCCAAAAAAATACTAGAAATTGGCCTCTTCACGAAAAAGGCCGGCCCTGTTTCAATACTTGCTTAGTGTTTTAACATCCTATACCACGATACCTAAAAACAACAAACCTAGACGCCTAGCTATTTGCTAGGGTTACAGCTTGAAAGGGTACAATTAACAATTTAATTATTTTATTTCATTGCCCAAAACATTAACTTAACAAAATTAAATTTTAGCAACACAGATTAAACCAACACGAACGATATAGCCACACAGACGCTTCGTAAAGTACAGCTGTGCACCTAAACAATGGTCCAAAGTGAGTAACGCCAGCTTGTTTTCAATGTAAACCTGCATACAAACACAAGCCGGTTGGTCAACACACCCATGCTTCACGTGTATTTCTTAACAATAAGAAAAATATTCATTAAAGCTCCAAAAATTTTGAAACCTACCCAATGCTATTCTAAATTAATAATATTCCAATATTGTGCACGTTAACAAACACAAACACAACATGCGTTTCTGAACACGCATTCCGAACACGACACACACCGCAGATCTCCTGTACTCGAGACCTCCGCTCACGTAACTGGATGCCCCATCGCACAGCATTGTAGACTCTAAACTGGCTGGTAGGGGCCACACGACCCAGACCGACGGGCCACGATTCTAAATAATAGGCACCCTTTACTTATCTACCTGTGCCGAAGAGGCACTAAGAAATTTATAAAAAGAGCCCTAGTAAAGCAGAGAAAAATAAAAACTTGTTAAAGATTTTATGCCGAAATCTCAGAAATTCATATATTTAATAATGCATTCTACACCATAGAAGAATAGTGAATGGAAAACAGCTACACCGGCAAATTTTATTTGGTTAAGGAGATTTATATACAGGGTGTGTCTGTGGAATGTTACAGAAAAGATAATTAACACGATATTCCTACAATAGCTTAATACGAGGGTCAATCCCTATGCTCATTGCTCAATCCCTGTCGAGAAACTTTTTGAAGACATAGTCGCCCTTGTGTTGATTGCTTTTTTTCCAAACGTTGCTCATACATTTCGATCGCTTCCTGGAGAAACGGTTGTACGATCTCGACAATGCACCTCATCCGAAGAACACCTCTTCTTTCAGTTTTGAAAACAAGCGATAAACTTGGAGAATAGACGGAATGGTTCACCAGTTCGAAGCTCACGTTGCCATTACAAAAGGAATTTGTGTGCTGGAGCTGTGTCCTGGTAAAAGAGGACAAATTGCTCCAGGAGGTAAAACAGACTAGGACAGACTTAGAAATGATATCCACAGAGAAAACCTTAAAGTACATTTGATCGAACACAAAAATCCAGAAACAACTAAAGTGGTTAGGTCGTGTGCATCGAATGGAAAAAAAGATAGGATAGCCAAGAAAGCCAAAGAAGCGGAATCTGGAGAAAAAACCGAATGGTAAGTCCATGGATATCCTGAAATTCGGAGGAAAAAGATATTGCCACCAACAAGTGCTGTTGCAGAGTTTGAAAACTAGCAAAAGATAAAAAGAAATTAAGTTAGACGTAAAAACAAAATCCACAGACAGAAACAGGCAGAGAAGAACCTTCAAAGGGTTGGGATAAATTACAATTAAGATATCTCTTAAACAAAGCGGACCACAATTATAGCGATCGTAACCAGTGGCGTAGCAAGAAGTAAATGGGCCCGAGTGCAAGCAGAGTTAATGGGCCCTTCGGATTTTCGAATAAAGTTTTCGTCTTAGGGTAGATGCGAAGACGCGAAGTGTAAATGGACACTAGGATAAAATTTCTTAAACATATAAAATAACGATGTTTTTTTCCTCTTATGGACCCTTTGGCTCCTGGGCCCGTGTCAACCACACCCGTTGCATCCCCGATTGTTGCGCCACTGATAGTAACAAAAGTTGTACGACCAAGAAAATAATCAAGAAAAAATTCAAAAGTATTTAAAATCATAAAGTAAAACACCCTCTTTGTCTTGTTTTATATTTTACATCAGGCTTAAAGCTCATCTTTCCCACTTTTCTGAATCTCATAAAATTTAGAACATTTTAACACCACATTACATTAAAAAAAAATTAATTTTACTCACATACCAAGTTATCACCCTGTATAATATTGAAATAATTAATCTATAGAGCCGTTTTCTTTGTGCATTGACTTTTCAATAACATGTTGCCTACAACCCCCATGAATATTCAAATCATGCAGATGAAGTAGCAAATGCTCTAAATATAAATTTAGCGTTAGCATAATTTTACCTATCCCATTTATTTATCATAATGGCTAAGGTTTTGCATACAATAACCAAGTTTGAAACCATAACGATATTGGTCTTCAAATAAAAAATCCTCGCTTAAAAAGGTTATCACCATCTTTACAAATGAATTATTATTGCTTATGCAACAAATTTCACAATAGCAATGTGAAGCAAGACTGAATTGTGTATTTTCATTATAATCAGAAAGCACATTTGTACAAATAAATAAGAAATGTTTATGTTATTGTAAGAATAACATGTTTTGTTATGATATTGTTTGAATCAAATGTCTTAAGATGCGGTTTTAAAAAGGAAAGTAAATTTGGACAAGACAGTGTCAAAAATTCGCGACATGGCCACTTTCTATCAACAAAACAAGAAATAAAAATAAATTGTAAGATATGTCTAATCGATTTTATATTTCTTGGTTTATAGTTTTAAACGGGTAGATTTAACAAAATGTAATTTTAATAGTACGTGGTATGTAATCGATATAAATTGAAAAATATACTATTCCTAGTTTTTTAAAAATTTATTTACTTTATATGTATAATAATAATAATAATATTAATAATAATAATAATCTTTATTTGTTCTGAATATCCCAAAAAAGGTGTAGAACTTGTCACATTGCAGTACGAAAAATTTTGCGGTCAAACTAATTAATGAATTAACGTAATAGTTTGAATAACAACAAAACTATTGTTCATGTTTACTTCTAAACCTACTTCTAAATCTTATTGTTCGTTACAAACCTAGAATACAGTCTAGAAAAACAAAATTTTCAAACAGTGATGGATAAAACATATTTCTAAACAGCGCTTCCTGCCGACAAACATTGTCTCATTTATTTTTTTGGAAGTGCCTAACTATATTAATGGCTATTGTATAATTGCAATAAGAATACATTTTCAAAAAATCTTCTTTTTCCGAAACAAGATTATCTTTGCAGCTTTTCTTCCTGGGATACATTATACGTTATAATCCTTTACAAAAAAGATAAATAAACTTAAGAATATGAATTTGGTTTTGAATTTAAACTATAATCGGTTTTCCCAAGTATTAAAGTTTTTGATTAACAAAAATGCTAGGAAGAAGTTATTGTCTCACATTCTCTTAAGCCAGTGGTTTCCAACCTGTGGGGCGCGCCCCCCTAGGGGGGCGCGAGACCATTGCAAGGGGGGCGCGCAGCTGTTACCAAAATATCATTTTTTAATACAAACAAACAAAAAGAACTTTTTTTATACAGAATGTGGTATATTGTTTTGTAGCCCATTAAATAATTATTATATCAGGACAGTATTTATGAAATTAGATTGTTACGAAATGTGAGGGGGGCGCGAGATTTTTATTATGAAAAAGAGGGGCGGAGGTCCAAAAAGGTTGGAAACCACTGTCTTAAGCGCTTTAAAGTTCAAGGTGAGATTCTATAAGTTGCTTGAATAAAAAATTTCTAAACTTACTTCTGTATTGATTTGTTTTGTGTATAATATTAAAGTAAGTTTTTTTTGTGGAATTTAATAATAAAGAATCGATTCTTCAGCAGGCAATTAACTTTCTCGCGCCTTGTAGTAAGCAACCAGTCTAACACACTGCAGAATCTTTTATGAAGAATGAAACTATACCGACTGAAGGCACTTGTAAATCGGCTAGATTTATTTAAAAGCCAATTCCTGTATAAGTTATAAACAATCTGCGAATTTAAAACACTGTATCATATGTTAATTGAATCAACAAAACAAAGTAGATTATTTAATTAATTTTTTTATATTGTGAAGAGAATTCATAGTTTTTTTTTTGTATTTTTTAGCTACTACGTTCAGTGAAAATTATTTAAGTAATTTTTCTTATGCTTTTTGACATGAGTATCATTAAAGATTGGGGAATATTAATGCGGGCACTTGTTGAAAATAACTTCATTAAAGCTTCGGAAGATGAAATTGAACGGGTTCGTTTAACCATCAACGTACTTTACTGCCAATGTCCTAATACCAGATGTTTGTGGATATTGACAGAGTGAGGTTGATACAGATAAAGTAAATTAATTTATTTCTTTCACGTCCTTGGAAAATAAATTTCCAAATCTAGCGCCGAATCCCTAGAGTGATTCAAGAAAAACAACCCCTGGGCTCGCCAACTGGTCTCATTCAAATTTGTTTGTGTAGATAGATTTTTTAAATCAACCACAGTTACAACACTAGAACTAGTTATACATTTAATAACACAAAACATTGTGGAGAAATGCAATTAATACAAAAGTATTGTCATATTAGTATAAACAAATATTGAAACGTAATTTTCAAACTTTTTGAAAGCATGAAAAACCATCTTGCTCAGTTTCTAGAGCAATGTTCATAAACCTTTAAACTTGGAGCTTTTTTTGTATTATTTCATTATCGTTGGAGATCATTGCTGATGTTTTAGTTACGTCAAATATGAGTTATACATATTCCACAGAATATTTAGTTAGATTGTTTTATTACATATTTAATTATAAACATCACGTACCATAACGCATTTAATGAAACTCTTAGATTATTATACGTCTTCAATGAACTCTTACAAGTACTGATTGCTACCAACACCAACGCCCCATTTTATTTTTAAAACCATTGGCAGTCGTAACTGTATCCAAGTGGAAATGACCAAGAATATTTTTAACAACTTACGTACGCTATCGGCCAACAAATTGAGTACATTATCTATAAAACAAATATTTATAATGCTAATCTGGATGTAAAAATTAGCAACACTAATTTAGAAAGAGTAACCGAAATTAAATACCTTGGTGTTATATTAGATGAAAATTTAACGTTTAAGTTACACACAAAATACATGATGAACAAAATTTCCCGAAAAAAATTTTCTCTTTAAAAGATGTAGCAAACACATGAGTATGTACACTAGAGTTTTACTGTATAAAACAATAATAGCTCCTCATTTTGAGTTTTGCGCTTCATTACTAACTTATTAATTTAAATAAAAATGAACTTCAACAATTACAGAAATTGCAAAATCGCGCCATGCGCACTATTTTAAAGTGTTCAATTCTTTCCCCTATCAAGGTTATGTTAAATACATTTCAATTCATGAGTATTAATCAGAGAATAATATTTAGAACATTAGAGCTAGTTTTAAAAATTAAACTACAAAAAACACCAAAATATCTGTATGAAAATGTAAAATTAGTCATACACAGTTATAAAACTAGTAATAGGCTTGATTTCGTTATAGAGAAATGTACTAAAAGTCAAACTGCTCGTTCATTATTTTATCAAGGTTTTAAAATATTTAATAATATGCCGCATCAAGTCAAAATATGTAATAATTATAAGAAGCGTATTAAATTAATTAAGGAGTACGTATTAGAACGCTATTAAACTGTTATCTTAGATACTTAGAATTTAGAAGATTTTTAGATTTTTATTTTATTTCATTCTATTTTTATTTTTATTTTTATTTTTATTTTTATTTTTATTATATTTACTATTACCTATGTAAATTATGTTACAATGTAATAGCAATTGCTAAATAAAGCTAACTAACTAACTAACTAACAACTTCAGTTTTTACTTTCGTTTTACATAGCATGAAGAAGATATTGTAATCGCGAAAATGTTCGAAATCGTGATTTGTTTTGAGTTTCTCGTTTCAAAGATTTTCGCGTTGACGTCAGAGTGTGAGTATGTGTATATGTATGCACCAGACGTTAAAGTTGCACATTTTTTCATTACTGATCGAAAGAGCCTTCAAAAGTGCAAGGATTTAGCTGATTTTTCAAATAATAACTAATTTACAGGGTGTTTAAGTTGTTAATGCAAAATAAAAATGGTAACAGATAAAAATATTCTATTTATATAGGATTGTATGTTGAAGTTTATAAAAAAATATCTTAATAACTGTATTTGGTAACTTTTTAAATAAATAAATAAATTTATCCCAGACACCTATGGGGTAGTTGGACAGCAATTTAAGGTTGGATACTCAGCTGCTAGAACAATCCGGCACGATCAACACATTTAAAAACAGTTTTCAGTCAGTTTGCGTTCACGCAGTTATTTTAAAATAAAAAATTAAAAAAAAATTAAGTAATTAAATTAATTAACTCTACAAACCACAGTCTAATTAAATTTAAACTCTAATTTCATTTGCACGATATAAAAATCAAATAGTGTGATACGACGAAAAACAAATTGTCCTCAAAACATTTACTTTGGTGGCCAGAAATTTAATTTAGCAAAGTGGATGAGGGTTGACATTAAAAGACGGATTAAGCTCGCTTTTAACGACATTATGTTTTGTTCCAGGTTTTTGTTTTTACTTTCACCTTACAAAACATAAAAAGCATTATACTGGCAAAATTTTAACTTTAAGATTTCAACGAATTTGCACAGTTTAAGGTTCGTTAAAAACAGGGATTTAAAGAGCCGCACTTGTTGAATTCAAAAGCAGTTAACAGAATATTGAATTTGTTAAAATAAGATTGTCTGAATTGCATTCCTATGTTTAAAAAACAAAAACATTGGTAACTCAGTTATTTTTAAATTTCAAGATACTTGTCTCGTCTTTTACAGGCACTTTTGTCTTAAAATCCCGTTTTTTTCACAACTAATTCTGGCGTTTGTTTAAAAAGATTACATAAATAATTACCCAAATTATCAATACATAAGTTATCGTTTGAAGCGTCACTTTTTTTACAGCTTTTTTCATCAAACTTGAAATTTTAACAAGTTCTTGTGTTGTATAAATGACAAAGAAGAAAATTATTACTATAGCTTAGAGTACTTTATGAAATCGATCAACCATTTAAAAAATAAATCCGATCTTAGACATGGTGCCTAAGGTAAATATTATTCATAGGTATGTTGCTTACATAAACGTCATTCAACTTTCCAAAGTGAGAAATAAAATAAAAAGGATAGGTCATTCATAACATATCGAGAGTAATAAAACATTTTACGCGCGTACTGAGAACACAATTAAACGTGAAATTACTGTTGTTTTGTTAAAGAGGTCGTTATGTAATAAAAATATGGAAATAATTAAAGCACACACATTACTTAGTCTTGAAAGTGGTAGAATACGTTTTTATTTTTACGTGTAATAAATGCAATATGCATATATACAGAGTGTCTCAAATTCGAGACTCAAATGGTGCTCTCGCTTTTATTAAAAGCTCAATGCTCAATGGTGCTAAATTTAAACTTAAAATGTAAATTAACACAGCCCCTCTAGTTTAAAAATTATTCAGAACCATCACCGACTTTGTTCTTTTTTATGGACGTCATATTGGATTTTGCGTTGGAAAATTTATTCAAAAAATAATTGGTAACAAGCAAAAATTTAATTTTTTTTTACATTAATTGTTATGGTATAAAAACCTACTGCCTTATAAGAAATAAAAGTGTTCGTCTTTTGGTTAACAAATGTATTTAACAATTTTGCATTGACTTAAACGTGGACTAGGGCAAATTTGCAATTACTGTGAATGTGCACGGATATCCTAAATTAATTTGAGGGACTTTGCTACAGGAAGGGATGTTTTGAAGGCGATGAATCATGTCGTCCCCTATTTCTAAACACTTAAGCCTGAACTAAGGAAAAGCAATATAGGATTTCGTAATAAATGGAACAATTATTGCAAATACGCATTTTGACCATCTGTCTGATTAGTAAGCAGTTTGTACAATGCATCTGTTAATATTTATTTGCAATATCAAGTGCTAATAATCAGTACCAGTGAATAGTAGTTCACTATGACATAATTTTTTTTAAATAATACAACTTCGGTTAACTTTTGATGCGGCTACACTTTTAAATAATTCTATAGGACAAAAGATATGGTCACAAAAGTGAAATTAGTTAATATTCTATACCTTAATAAGTTACTAATAGAAAAACTTTGTAAAGGAAAAACAGATATTTATGCAGAACGAAATGACAATATTTATTTGCTTCAACCATAAAATACAAAAATCGACAAGCGATACAACGGCTTTGATATCAGGCAATGGTAGATATTAAAAAATGTGTAACCCAAATAGAGTACAAAAATTCGTTTATAACGCCATTTTGCATAAATAATAATCAAATACAAGAGCGCTTTATTTGGTTCAAACAGGTTGAGAAAATGTATGTAATTACCATTTATATAACTGCAAAAAAATCTTCATCCAAGGAAGGTGCAATTCCTTGGGTCAACATAGAATTTGGTTCCCCTATATTTAAACATAACAAGATATTATTGAAATGAAATAAATAATTCTATAAAATGAAGGGGCCGCATTCTCATACCTATAACCCTTAACTTTCAAGAGAGCATTAAGTAAAAGTTTAAAATTTACAAGCTACTACCAGGTTTTCGAAAATCACATTAATTAAATCCAAAAAAACAATATATAAAAGTTGATTTCAAATATTTAATGCTCCAACAAATAAAATATGATTAGTTATCGATTGAAATACACTTAGTTTCTTTCATTGTTGATAACAGCAAATATCACATTAAAATAGCTTTGGAAAATTCAAAGATATTGAAAACCATATGCACCACTGAAAGCAATTTATATAAGACGTTCAAAATTTTACATTTTTAGTCTACTATAAAGTTATGGAACACTATTTAAAACAACCGTATGGGCAACTGCAAATAAAACATTTGATTTTTTAAATTTTTAGTCTACTACCAAGATATCGATAATTTCACTATTTTAATCCAAAAAATTTAGTTAAAACTTAATAAATAATTGTGTATAATTGTGCAAACTTTTCATTTTATAACTTTAGGAAGCCCAAAAATTGAAAGAAAGTCATTTTGGCTACTGAAAACAGTTCATATTAGTACTTAATTTGATGGTTTCCACTATTAAATTGCTTTTAAATAATCATTAATAAAGCTTGGAATTATGATTAAAAGAAACATAAAAATTAAGAGAGGTACAGGATTATGGCCCAAACATTTTATAAAATATTTAAAAATTAAGGTGGCTACTGAAATTAAAAGACACCTCACAAAAATACAGTACAAAAACAAATTGTCTGTAATTTCTGAAATATATTAAAAAACAGCAACAAATAAACTTTATTCTTCTGCTGTTTCGGTTCTGGCCAGTCCGTTGTTCAATTTGGTTCTGTAACAAACTAAAAAGCTAATCACCTAATTTTTGAAATACAAACTTTGATTAAAAACCATTTAGAAAATATATTAGCAAAATAACGTGATACTAAGTTTAATAAAACAACCAACAAATTTACTTACATGGCAAAACTAAATTTTGAAAAAGGATTGTCAAAAATTGCAAATGAAAACCTTGAAAATTGTAAAAACTCGTTTAATTTTAAGATCAAAGAAGAATCTAATTTACCTAAGATATGGTAAATAGACCCAGAAAAAAAGCTCTTAAGAAAATTTTTAGTCAAAAATGTTTGAAAATAAACAGGTTATTTTGCTAATATACTTTCACAAAATAAAAGTGTGTTATTAGAATATACTTCTCCTGGTGCCTAGTTTATAAATCACCCAGAACTTAAAGCATAATATTCACCGACAAGGTTATAGGCGCCCTGAAAAAAAAATACCAACAAAATAACAGTAATTACTCGATTAATTGGGGGATAACAAATCAGAAAATTACAACACATTGAAGATAGATAATTAAATATTTAGCAATAATTAAACCAATTAATAGTATTAGTAAATACTTGAAAAATAGTTGTGTGGCTGATTTAAATGAATAATGACGTATGTAAGTGTGAAATGGTTGGAAAACAGTAAGCGCTTTTTAATTAAACACACAAACTTACATACGTACACAATGTGTTCGTTCGTTCACCAAAATGACGTTATAACATGATTTTCTGATAACAATTACAAAATAATTGTAGCTGGATTTTAATAAAGTAATATTTATTATAATCCAACAAAACACATACATTTGCACTCTTATAAGTGCTACAAAAGAAAAATGGTCCCTAACATCCTAACATTGCCTATCATGAAACCTAACACGCGAACCGAGAAGTTTGAAATCGTTATTGACGCCCTGAAAAAAAAAACATGTCGGCTTGAACAGCCAGGTTATAGAAAATCATGTTATTAGTGCATTAATCGAGCAATTTCTGTGACAAAGAATAAAAGCAATATGTTTCGTGACGGCTAGGTGATAATTGTTAACAAATATAGTGAACTCTAGGATGTGAAGACTATTCTCCTGTTACTTGGCATAGCTAATTGAACAAATTCAGACACACTGTTAAAATTTTAAGATCCAAAAAATTATTTGCAGAAGACTTTATTTGCTTTAACAAAATCTAATAAATTTGCGTACAGCCAAGTCAAAATTTTAAATCTACCTATCTGGTTATATTGAAAAAAGTATCATGAGTAATTACTTTAATAATATTTTTATGTTACAAAGGAAAATTTTAAAAATGCTACCACAAATTTTGAAATACTTAAAAGGCCAATTTCTAACAAGTTACTACTGAATCTGGCTATTTACTGTTGCCCCTCTGTTCGAGCTACTAAATCGTAAATTAAGATATCAATTAATGTAAGCATTAAAAAATTATGTATTTATAGCAAAAATATAAAACACGGATTCAAAATAGAAAGAATGACCTAACACATCCACATTTAGTAGAAAAATTAAAACAAAGTTTTGAATTTTTACATCTTGAAGTGAGCACAAAGTATTTGCAGCTGAGTGGCAAATACGTTTAATAACATAGAAAAATACGAAATAAAGTAATTAAAAAGTTTGTTTACCCATCCGTCAAAAAACAGGTACAAACACATGAAATATATGACAACCGAACGGAAACCTTGTCGGACAGTCCACGTACGATCGATTTTATGAGTAGCAAACGCCATCATAAAAAAAAATTCACCGAGAGACGCGTTCGGCCTACTCTCACCTCGGACCTCTGCTTCTTTCTTCGCACATATTGGGACCCACCTTGCGTGCACTGGAGAAAACCTCTGCGATGACGCCCTCCGCCGCCAGGAAGAAATCCACCATCGGACATCGGCACTAAAGCACTAGGTTCGCAGCATAGGGTTGCCAGATTTATAATTTTATAAAGGGGGGACCATTGAAACATTTTAGATCATATACAGGGTAAAAAAAAAATCTGTTGATTGATTTTCTTGATAAAAAAACTTGTTATTTAGCTAATTGTTGACTTTGATATTAATGTTAGAATTGGTATCTGTGACAACTTTTGTATTTTAAACATTTTGGTAGAAGCAATAGTAACAAAGTAGCAAAAAGATGCCACTCAAAATAAGACACACTGTATATAAGACAAAGAACAATTGATTGACTCGTTTATGAGACCCAAAAATCAACAAAAAAGGGACATGGTTGCATACAAGGTCTTCCAATATGCATGGAATTTCGTGCCAATCAATTATTTGTTAACTGAAAACAAAAACCAACATTTTCTAAAAGGTGATCTATCAATAATATGTTAAAAATATTAAGGACTTTTGTGTTACTTTAGTGCTTTATGACCATTAACGATAAAAACATCCTTCAGTAAGTGAAAATCCAAAATAAAGCAAATAAAAAAAATTGCAAATATCTTCACAAAAAAAGGTCAGAAACACAATTTTGGCAACATCCTAAAGGCCTTGAATAAAGGCATAGATCAACTACAAAAATTTAGTGCGTAATAAGCCGTTTAAGTACACATACGGTTTTGCACGTGGTTTTGCTGACTTGGTTTTGCATATGGTTATGATCGTGTGTGTAAACGCTAAAACTAAGCGATTTTATTGACCTTGGTTTTGCACAAGTGAATCTAGCATAGCTAGATTCACACATGCGTTCATACACACGATTATAATCACATGCAAAACCACGTTCAAAACCGTAAGTGTAAACGGCCTATAACACGTCAGAACTTGGTCAATTAAAAAATGAACATCCATTTTTTAAGTTTTTTGCAAATAAAATCAAAACTAGCCATGGCACGCAAAAAATAAAAACGCTACGTTAACAAGTTCTTAAAACTGAACAACTTTCGTTGTTTCGCCAGTTTCGTAGCTATTATATTAACAAAGATATCAAAAGAAAAGTGACGAGCAAATTGGAAGACGCTTATTTGACAGTTCAATATAAAACCTTTGGCAACCATACACGAGAACCTTACCATCAAAAGTCTGTAACACACACTTCACTTAAGTTACGGCGATAATTATACGTTATTTTTAATAACACAGCACTTGGTATGAAATGTACTTAAGCATAGACGCTTACTAGGGACGCTACAAATTTGCAACGGCGAGAAAATGGCCAAAGTCCACTTAGCGACTGAGACGGGCCTGCGAAAAGTGGGGATGCGCCGACTCTGTAGCCCTGTGGCCGTGCTCCTTGCAGGTGCAGGCAAAGCCTACTAGGTTTTTACGAGCTGAAAAGCTCTGAACGCATTGAATACGAGTTTTCGGGCTGATAAAAACTGATGAATGTACCAGATGTTTAAAACAAACACGGCGCGTGATACGACAAATTAAAGCTATGCATAAAAAACGTGTTTAGGACTTTTAAATTAACTTTAAAATTTGAAAATTAACATAAAAATTTCGATACTTCTAGGTAATACACTGTTTGTTCCTGATTTTAGTTATAAACAATGCATATGACACACATATAATTAAAACTTAAGTTATTAGGTACATGTTTAGTAACACTTTGCAATTAATACTATTCAGGGTGTTATAAAACAATTGCCTTTGTAACCTTTTTATTTATTATTCGATTTTGGCAATTTTTGGCTTTAGACTTAGCCGAAATTTTGCCTCTATGTACAATAAGTGGATTTAGATTACTTATACACAGGGTGTTGCGTCGTTGAATTAAATTAGCTTTTATTTATAGTTCTTGTTATAATATGCAAAAATATGAAGGGTCAAGTAATTTTAATTATATTTCTGTAAATTTTTTCATGATATCATGAATTTATTTTTAATCATTAGGGCAACGTACTATTTTCAAGTAGGTTATGAAGGTAAACAGCGGCAATTTTGGAACAATTGAAGGAAAATACTAAAAAGTTATAATTTTACCTTTTCCCTACGATGTTTCGACATTTATTAACAATGAAAATATAATTTTACAATTTTTTGTTTAAATCAAGGTTTCCACTGTATATTTACACGTAAAACTTTAGTTGGTGGTCTGGCGGCTTAGTTGGGGTTTAATGGTTCTGCAAGGAGAGTTGAAATACAGCCAAAGCTGTCCTATTTTTCTGAAGAAAACACCTTTTACATGCGACTTTTTTTAGAAAACAAATTAAACTTAACTTCATGGTCGTTTATTAGCGTAGTAGCAAAAGTAAACAGACTTAATTAAGATTGATTGAAAAAGACACCGAACAACAGTTTTCTATATAAAGTTGGTTATAAAATGCCGAAAATCATTACTATTGGATTTTTAAATTTATTTTTAAACTAAAGCCGGTATTAATTGCCGGTAATATTGCGATTTTGTTGTTGGCTATACTATTTAGGTAAAAACCAGCGACTATTATAACGTATTGAAATACACAAGAACATTTTATGCTATTTTGTTTATATGAAAACCTGCGGTATAAAAGTGGTTTCGCTATTGCCCTAATCTCTAGAGTCATGTAATTCAGGACGTGGAAGGAGAGTCTGTCGTAAAGCTAACGGTTAGTTCTGCAATGCGTACAAAAGCAAATGTAAGCCAGTTACAGAACATCTCCGTCCCAATAACTAAATGTATTTTATATTGCTACGAAAACAGTACAGGGGGAAACGACTAAAACTTAATTTTTTAAATCAGAAAGGTTTTCCAGAAATATAATTTCGATACAATTTAATTAAGGAAAGAATAGATTATATAGAATTTCCTAAGCTATAATCACTTTATGAACATAATTTTATTTAAAAATTCATGTTAGTATGTATAATGCACGTAAAAATATAAACTGTAACAAAAATTCGTTGCAAAAGTATTTGATGACTCCTTAAAATTGTCTCTCCCATTAAGTTAGTTTTCAGTTTTATTTAAAAAACAGTGTATAACTTATGATATATTAATAAATAGGCATTAACATCATTTGCTAAATTTTAATGTAAGAATATTTATATGGATCTTCTATCTATATAAAAGAAAAATAACAAATATTTTCAAAATTTCTTATTGAGCTTAATTTAAGAATATCTAGTGTACATATTGGACTCTCCGAACGAAAACTGCAAATATACTTAAGATTTTAGCGTAAATAAAAACGAGATGGAATAAGTATATCCTATGCTTTATCAGATACACCATCATAACGTCAATATCATAAAGTCAAAACATAAACCAACGACAAAAACACGTCTCGTACGAAGCTACCTTAAAAACTGAGCAGAATTTTAAACCAAACCAACGCGATAAAGACAGTTCTGTGGTTATAAGTGAAGATGCTCTGTGATGGCGAGGAAAATAAACAACGGTTTGTTTATCCACACGTGATCGGGATGTCAAACTGAAAAACTGCACTGAATAATGGCCTTTAACAAAAGAAGTTTCCAACATTCGTTTATTTTTTGAATTTCTAAAATATAGTGCACTGTAAGAGCGAAGGAAAATTTTAAAAGCGCAGTGGACTTCAAATAATACAAACCAGTATAGTTTTTTTCTGGATTGAGTTAAATGAAAAACTTAAATATTCCCACACAACAACAAAAAATCTTAAATTACTTATTTCATACTTTCACTTCCATTGTATTTTCATGCGTTTTTTTAACAACGAGAATTATTAGATGAACGTAGTTGTCAACGACCATCATTGCTATGACAACCGCGTATGTGTAAATATATAAATAACTTAGACTGCAATCTGACAGAGGCAAAAGGCTTAACACTGGCAAAGATTTCCAGACAAGATACATAATTTGGGTTTAAATTTATTTATCCCAAAAATTAAATGATTCAGATTGCTGCTACGACTTCACCTTTAAATGAAAATAATGAGAATAAAATATAATAAAAATAAATTGGATTTCTTTTGCTTATTATTAAAATTGAAGCAACTTTTGTCTTGTAATAAAATAGTTTTGACCAAAAAATGTTAATGTACCAATTTCCAATACAAGAGTTACAACATTGAGATATCTAAAATAAAACAATTGCATTGTATAAAAATTGTAATATATTAAACAAAATTAGATTGTTACAAAAATTATTATAAATTAGCTCTTATTTTTACTCTAAAAATATTTCTTGGCACATCATCTTCGTCGTTTAAAGTTAATTCTAAAAATTTTAAAGAAAATTAACCAATTTCATAAGAATTATCTAAGAAATCGCGCCCTTATAATTCTCTTTAAATTAACTGTCAACCTTGAACAATATCTATAAGACATATTTTACATTGCTGTCTGCATTAACCAGAACATATTTTTTTACTATTGGCATTGTCGACAGTTTATTATCACCCAAAGATGCAATCATATGAATAGTAAGGTAAAAACAGAACAAAACGTATACTATAGCGATAACTACGACGATTATTATGTAACCCCACTGTAAATCTAATTCTGCGACTGTGTTGTATACGAAATAAGTATTTATTCCAATAATTACTATGCTCAATAGAATCGAGGTGATTTTGTAGGCCCTATAACAAAAGTATTGTCATTATTATTATTATATTTTTAAGAAGAAGATAAACATATTCATTAAAGTTAAAAGCGCACTCCATTTGTTCATTTATAATCTATTTATTCACAATAATATGAAAATGAACAACATTTGGTTTGATAAATACGGAAAATATAACATATTTATCAGTTTGCCCGCGCATCCACCAATATTGAACATGTTTTTATTTCGTCTTACTTAAATATTTAAACAACAGTGCTACATACATATAGGATTCAAATTATTGTATTCTAGATCCAATCCAATTTAATATTCAAAGAAATAAGCTTAAAATCAACTTTAAAAAAGCACTGGATATGTAAACTGAGATAATATAAATAAAGAAATCTATTTTATTGTTGTCACGGTAATACAGTATACATTTTGAATTGTTTTTTTAAACTTATTTGATGAAAATTTGTTTTACTTGACATATTAAATGAAAATAATAAAATCAGTAGCATTACGCAAACCAAAATTGGACAATGAAACTCATGCATCGTTTGATTATTTTAGTGATTTATTTATTGATATAAATATACACCTATCTTTTTCCGAAGATTCTTTTGTCGCAATGCAATACCTGATAATTAAAACTGATTAACATTTTGAATAGACATACTTAAAAAGAAGATAAGAGACCTTTAATTCACTTTATTAATACATATGTATTTTCAACGCGAGTATTTTTAAAGTTAGTCATTAACTTACCTTCCATTTACAAATTGCCCCATAATTTTTGGATTACTTGTAAACGCTATAGTCGGAATCAAAGCAAACGGTAACTGGACACTCATTACAGCGTTAAAAATGTCATTCATTGTCGTAAGATCGTTAATGTTGCTGAAGAACGAAATACAAAATGTGGGGACGATGGCTATACTCCTAGTGAACAAAACTCTCTTCCATCGTGGCCACTGCAGATTTAAGAAACCTTCCATAGTGAATTGTCCTGTGTATGTGCCAGTCATGGTGGAACTTTGCCCTGCTGCTAGGATTCCCACAGCCCATATGTATAAAGCTGCTGATCCAAAAGTGCAGCCTAGGAATATTCCACCTTTGTATATGTCTGCTTCGACATATTCGTCGTCGGTCTATAAATACATTTAAGCACTTCGTTAGGTTGGTTCATTTGCACGTTTTAAATTGATTGCTTGAAAGAGCAATATAATATACTACTTGACATCATATCAAAGCTTGTGATATGAATGAATTTACCACCAATAAATTAATTCATTTTGAACAATTCACAACACCATTATATTTTTTATATCTTTTTTAGGGTGTCGATGAAATTACGCAAAAAGAACTTACGAGTGAGAAAATTATACAGGAAGAATTGCACATGAAAGAAATTACAAAGGTACGAAATTACACAAGGAAAAAATTACATACATTCGAAATTTTACACTGAGCTAATTACACATTTTAATACATGCTATGAAATATTGTCTATGCTTGCACACACTTACCGGAAATGCACCATCAGCATCGACGTTATTGGCTGCGCATTTTTCCAGCTGAAACAATCGACTGTAAAGACTATCCAATTATTATTAAATTTGCTTACAAGTTCATTATTTGTCGTTTTAAACAATCCATATCCAAACACCGAAACCACAAATACGTTAATTGTAAAACTGCATACCAACGCAAGAGCACATTCAAGAAAAAAATAAAACGAAGCCTCTCTGACATTTTCCGGTTTCTTGCGATCAATGTCCCTGCTCTTCACTAACGCAGAGTGTAAATAGAGATTATGTGGCATTATGACAGCTCCCACAATTCCAGCTGCCTGAAGGAGTACTTTCGAATCGCAGTCCTTACACCAAGGGAAAAACATTCCCTTCAGAACTTCGCCTTGACTAGGTGATGCTTCAACATATTCAAATCCAAATGTTATACCCATTACTATAATAAGGAACGCGAAGAAAAATTCCAATTTGCGGAGACCGTATTTGTCCAGAAAAAGAAATGTAAACGTATCCACTATTGTTATTATACATCCGGCCCATAGAGGGATTCTGGAAAAAATGTAATAGCTTATTAAATTCCTTCTTACAAGAAGTAATTTACATAAACATGGATTATTTTTTAATAATAATAAAGTATCTATGCTATTTACACAGGGTGAAAAGTATCCACTCCCATGGGTACTTAAAAAACCTGATTTTTCAAAAACACAAATAACAACTTCTTAACTAGGACAGATAGAAAAAAATGTTATACAAAATCACTTTTTAGATAATTCTACGTAGATAATAATAAAGACATTAATATATTTTTAAATAATGCTTTACGCACTTAAATAAGAGATACATAGTTGCTTAAATGGGTGGAAATGATCTATTATTTAAGAGCTACGATTCTATGAATAAAAATTTTGAAAAAAATAATGGTTTTTGCGCTATTGATAAAAAAACTGTTTTTGAAAAAGACGTTTTCAATTCTTGCTTATAACTTGCTGATTTGAAATCACACTCAAAATATTTTTCGACAATATCAGAATTGTTTTGATTTGGCAAAATTAAGTACATGTTTTTATTTTTCAGTTTACTAAAAAAATTTATACTTTTGAGATATTTTTCGAGAAAGATGGTCAAGTCCATAATATATTGATAAGCCATAAAGCTATACATAGACTAGCTAAACGAGGTTGTTATCAAATATTTTCAGTTCTAAGAAACTTTTAGTAAAATACAAATATGTAAGTATCTCATACAATCCTCATAATATGATCACTAAACTTCTCAATGTCGTCATACTAAACCTAATTATCTTAATAAAGCAACTCATCACGTACAATGCTATAACATTTTGAAGCAACGAGCAGTGTTTTACTACTGACAAACGTCTTAAACACGCTCCTCTCATTTTCATAAACTTCCCTACTATTCTGTATCCTAACTTATATATTAACTTCTGACAATCGTAAAAATATCCAATATATGATTATATCTTACTTTTCTTATAAAACAGTTATTTTTCTGAAACACGGAAGGAAATCTACGATGACAAAGTGATTTATGCTTTTTCTTTTTTCTACTTTTCAACTAAATAATATGTGGAAAAGGAATGTCACCCTTGATAATATTTTTGAGGCAAAATGTGTCTTTCTATTTTACGGAATAAAGTAACTGTTTTTGGTGAAGTTATTCTAATGTTTTTTCTTATTAACAGATACTTTGTCGATTTATTAGTTATTGTATGATACAAATAACTATTAAAACTTTCAAATTACCAAAAAAAAACTTCTAAAATATAAAGTTTTAATTTTTTTACAAGTAAATAACTTACGCTTTTGCTGAGAGTAGATAGATAGCAATGGATGTTCCTATAACTTCTTGTATATCAGATCCAATAACAGCTATTTCAACCATTATCCATAAGAAAATCCTAGGGAGCCTCTTATATTGTCGATAACACATTTCAGCTAAATGCAAGCCAGTGACAACGCCTAGAAATAGGTGCAAAGATGACAAATGAGAATATTAATCACATCTACACTTAAGCTGTTACCTATCTTCGTAGCTAAAGTTTGCATAACTAATCCCAGTATAGTTGCGCTCAAGAGCAGCCATAATAACTTATACTTAGCAAGTGTTCCTGACTGTAAATCACTTTCAATGTTCCCTGGATCCAAGTAAGCTATGGACATGAGGAACCCCGGGCCTGTGAAGGCCCATAACTTTTTAAAACTAAATCCGCTCTAAAAGAATTTCAGGTTACCTTGTGAGCCAAGACAAATTTATTTCACAAACCTTTTGTACTTCAGGAACTTTAATTTTAATCTTAGTAAAATATGTATCCAACTCTTCGCTGTCGATGTCGGTATTTGTTTTGCTGTCCTCTTTTGTTTTTACGGTCGTCATTTTGTTACGCTTCTGTTACGAGTAATTCATTTGTCTAAATTATAAACTACAATACTTATAACCGACACTCCAACACTGCTTTTATATCTTCTCGAGACGTTATAATTTACGAACACCAGCAACGTTTTCACAATACATACTTATCAATTCCTGAATGATATAAAAGACTTTGGGTGTAGTGGGGTGACAAAAAAGCAAGTACATTTTCATTTATCTGTTTGATTTTATGCAACATTATGTATTGTTACAACTAGACGTATCAATAAACGATGCATACTTATTAGATCCAAGTAGACACGTTCTTTGATAGTAGATTTTATCAATCACGTACGTATTGGAAGCACTAAAAGTCTTGATATCAAATACGAGTCTGAGATAAGTAAATACCGAAGCAAATGTTCTATTATATGTATCCCTCGAATTTTAATATTAGATTCACGTTACGATTACAGATAAAAGTTTACATTGTATGTATAATAATACAAACATAATTTGCAAAATCACACAAAAATCAATATGACAATAAAATATTTGTTGGTTAAAAAAACAATAACTTTAAATTATAGGGCTTGATATAAGTAAGAGCAATTTTTCAAAGCAGTTTTTTAAAACAATTATTTAAATAATACGCATTTTCACAGAAATAAAAAGATTATAATCCCAAAATTATAGCTAAAAAGAAAATAAATCGCGTTAAAAAAATTATGCAAGTATTTTGGTTTACGAACATAAAAATAAGGTTGATTCCTAACTAACTCAGATTGACCATCATAGTTAGTAGCTTAATCAGTTTAGTTTTATTTAATGCTCTTTCTAGACCATTCATAGTAATACACATTGTTGAACAACGTTGAACCTATACTGCAAAATGTTTTTTTTTAGTGTATGAATTAATGTCACTAATTTATGGTACTTATTTGGTCAACAAAAATGATCAATAATTATTATTTCAACAATATATTTATTTATATACAGGAATAACAGATAATAATTAGATAACAATTGCAAGTTATAACATTACAATAGAGCAAAAGTAATTGAGATACACAATATGTTGGCAATTTCTCCTTTTTTAAAACCGTTAAAGTTGCACTGTTAATTTTTCGAGTCCTCACGAGTTTTTTCTTTAAAACAGCGATAATAATAAAACAGAACTGCTAGTAAATGCTTTATCTTGGCTGTATAATTTCACTTAACTTTTATAGTAATAAAGAAATAAACGAAATATAGGATATGGTCATATTAACAATTTTTTCAGGAAGAAAATGTATGTAATGAAGGATGAATTGTTAGTAAAGTATGATGTTTTAATCGAAACATGAAAGTTAGAATGAGCCTACTTGTTTTAATGTTAGTAGAAGAAACTTAAACTATCTATAAGCCAAAAGGTAAATGCTGATGTAATACCGATTTTGAATGCAGTAAAAGAATGAGTTTGCGAAAAATAAATAGTTATAATGCTGACCATACCCATTCCAGAGTCAGTTGACTTCTGGATGCCAAACGAAAGACAACATAGTTGTTAAAACGATAGCATATATACGATAAACAAAATATTTATTTAATAATCGCTGTAGTCACCTTCAGCTGTATAATGCGCTGATTCTCCATCTCCTTCACTATCCCCTTCACTACCTTCATAAGTATATCCAGAACTTCCTCCATCATGCCCTTCGCCGTCAGATTCGTAAGAACCTCCTCCTTTAGTTAATTGAATAAATAAATGTTATTACGTTTTAACTATGTTCTAGACAAAATTATAATACAAATAAAAAAATACAAGGTAGGCCAAAAACCAAAAACCCATGAGACCGGTATCAGATTTTCGCTAACTATTATAATAACCGATATACCCTGTAAAACATTCGAATTTGATCCACCCTGTACAACTCCATGAAAATATATTCTAGTATGGTAGGAAACAGTTTAGCGATATGGAACAAGCCGACATGGCGCAAAAATTAATCATTAAACTTATAAGTTATTGATGACTTAGATAAAATCTAACCTGCTACGTGATGGTTGCCATCCCCTTCTTCATAATGTCCAGAGTCACCCTCTGTGTAATGTCCACCATCATCGTGCGATTCTGAGTCACCTCCCTCAGTATAGTGTTCATTATGTCCGTCCCCATCCCCCGCGGTGTAGTGACTGCTGTCTCCTTCATCCCTAGCGAGATTCAGAAGAGGTTTATTTATTGAACTAGAAAGTAACAATGCATGGAAATTGTGCACTTACTCGTTCACTTCCTCAATCACTTCGTAGGTGTGTTTTGTTTCTTCCGTGTCTCCATCACCATCTGTATAATCGGATTTATCTACAATTTGGAAGGATTACGAAATAAATACCCAAACTAAGTTTAGAAGACATATTTCGTAAAAGCTATTAGTTCTGATTCATTTACTTTTTAAATGAATGTTTTTGTTATTACATTAAAATTTATTGAGAACTATAGCCTTAGAACGTTTCACAACTAATCGAAGAGATTATGCTTAAAAACCTTGCTTAATACTTTAATGAAAAAATGAAATAATTTCTAATTAATTAAGTGTATATAATCAAGTATTGGTTAATTGTTCTGTTGCACAATTATGGGCAACATTTACGTACTAAACTATTGTTGTATAAGATAAAAAAAAACCTTTACAATATTTAATTCCAATATAATAAGAGCAGTTGACTACTTTTTGTTGTTGTAGAAGATATCTTAAGATTTTAAATATTTTGAAAAGTTCATAATCTACAATAAAGTAAAGCATGAAGCAACATTTAACACAGCTATGTTCGAACTATAATTTTCTTTGTTCATAAAAAATAGTCTACTAATAACGACAGGATTGGTAGAGCAATTTTAGGTACCTCCAAAATCGACAATTTTTAAGGCCCAAGTTTGTGCAATTAAAATATTATTTCAAGACCAATTAATTTATTTAGCTACGCTGTATTCCTATGTAGAATGATGTTAATTAAGTGTGATATACGAAATGATGTAGCATCTATTTTAAATATGATTGTTATTATTTATAATAAATTTAAACAGTATTTGTATCAAATTTGGGAAACATTTTTGAAGAAAAAAAATTATTATCTCATCAAAAATGAATTAATTTTGAATAAGATCAAAAATACTTACCATGGCTATCGTCATTTATCTCTCCTGCCTCTTTCCCATCCTGGTTATATTTCCCATATGCAGAATGTTTTTCGTAACCATATTTATCTCCGTTCTTTTTGTGGAAGCTATCGAAATGCTTGTAACCATCTTGTCCTTTATCACTGGATTGTTTATAAAAACCCTCTTCATTGTCACCGTGTCCGCCATCTCCGTATGTATGGATGTATGCTCCTTTAGCTCCTTAAATTTGTTGTCAAAAATTTTAGTAACAACATATCATCACGTTATAGACATTTTTAAAAAAATGGGAGATTGGATAAAGTAACGTAAAATCAGTGCATAACTTTGTTTACTAATTAAAATTGTTTATTATTCCATATTTAACGATGGTTATGTATTATAATAGCTCATAAAAATACAACGAAGTACGTAGGTATGATCTTAAATGTTCGACTCACATGAAAAGAGCATCCACATTTAAAAAAAAGGCACTAAAAGTGTTATGTGTTCAATTTATGACTTTTAGGGCGAAAGCCTTAAATGTAGTTGTGCAAAACAAAAAGATTTCTAAATAAATTCTGCAACCGAAGTGGTATTAGCTCTGAGGATGATCAAAGCAAAATACGATTGATATAATACAGAAATTCCAAAATTACATATCTTATTACAACCGCCAATACACACTGTTTAGTTTTACGTGTAAACAAAATTTGTATCTCAAAGTTTATTAGTGTATGTGAAAAATGAGTTGTAAGAAATCGCTTAATGTTCAAAAATACATGCACTCAAATTTTATCAAGGACTAAGATTTACAAATTGATAATTGAAGCATAGCGACTTGCATTTAAATCAAATTTTTGTGAATGTGAAACTAGAAAATATGCATTAATACAAAAAACAAGGCGCATCTTTACACGTGGTCAATGACTGAGTATTTTTACAAAATTGTTTGTTCACTGAGGTACACAATTTTACCTTTTAAAAATACTCTGTTACCGGAAATAAAATCTGGATAGCAAGTAATTTTTTTACATGATAAAACAGCTCATGCACACATTTAAATTGATCTAACCGCGTTATTTTAGTATAGAAAACGATTTCGCTCTAATAAATATATGTGCTTAAGGATTGTTATTTTAGAAGATTGTTCTGTAAATATAACAAAATTCCTAAAGTTCGATGTAAAATGATTATAATAACTAGAAACCCCACTCGCGTTTATCGACTTTATACCACTGGGTTCGATAATATAAACAGCTATATGCTTTGTATTGGATTTTAGCAACAAACTATAAATGCATTAGTTTGATTTATCAGGAAACACAGCTAATGTATTAACACTAACAAAGTTTTAATAGTTTATTAATTATAATATCGCATAAACGATTAAAGCTATTTGCTTTAGAAATAATCGCTTATTTATAACTGTGCTGAATACAAATGTAATTATCTCAAAAATGACTGATTGCACATTAAATGTATTCTACTTAGATATCTATTTTAAATAAGCGATCATTGTAATCAAAAAACGTGATAAAATAAGATGTTAATTATCACCGTTTGTTTTTCTGGTGATTGACTGGAAAATAAAAACTACCGCAATTGATTAGTTATGGTAAAACCTCTCTTAAATAGAAATAGATCAATTGCAGTACATAAATTGAGGGCAAAGAGACAAATTTGCTTTTATTTAAACATCAAAATAAATCGATTTTTATCAACAAAAATGTTTGTTCGTACCAGTAAACTAAAATATACTACGCGCTAGTTTAAACGTTAGGGCAATTTGCATTTATTATTGGAAAATAATAAAAAACTGGACTGAACAAAATGTTATATGAGATAAATAGCTTTTGATTAATTAAAATGAAAACGAATCCGGCACAAATTTTGTCTGAATAGTTTCCAGTACACCATGTAAATTATATTAATAACTTATTAAAGTAGTCAGTTTACTAAAGTAGTCATTTTTCCTTCCAAGGTTTTTTAATTTTCAAATTCATGCAATTTTTCTTGGAATCCTGCACAATTTTGCTAATTAAACCCAATCTCTAATTCTTGTAACAACCACGTTACCCATGTAACACGATGGTTATACAATTATAGTCTTCCTGTATGATAAGCGATATTCTAATAAAATTCTATTGCCATTACCTCTTAAAGTGGAAATGATACAAAAAAATAAAACGCCACCTAAATGGTTTTCTCTGTACAATTATTTGACATACTGCATATGAAACTTATATTTGAGGAGATTTACGCTGAGAAACTTTTTTTAAGCACACAGTTTAAATTGAGCAAACTACAGGAAAGTCAATCGATTAAAAAAACTAAGACTCAATCGCAAGAGAAATTTAAGTAGATTAGCAGAAAAACGTGAATCAAAAATGAACCGTGACTTACATAGGAACAAAAGAAAAAAGTGGCAGGCGGTCATCTTCGTTTATAGCATTTTAATAACAAGAAATTGTGTTCGTAATGGTTATACTGAGAACGCTGACAATGTAACAGATCGTTTTGAAAGTTTACTGAAAGCTAAACTGGTGCGTTGATGTCACGCTCAACAGAGCGTCCAGTTAATTACCTGCTTGTATTAGATCCTTTACTTCCGTCGGCGATCGCACCTCACGAATTACCGATTCAACCATTGTGGTGTCATTATTAGCGTTCGCCAGAATAAGATCATCATTGGCCGGAAACGCCTTCACAGTCGCCATAAGCATTAACAAGACGAGCGCCGGCGTCATCTTCGTATCACTAGCACACCCTTCAAACCCCTCAAAATAAACGATCCCAGAAGCAAATATATGGACGGTCAACAAAAGATCGTGTTTTTGCACTAGACGGAATGTAAAATAAGCAAGAAAAATTGCCGTATTTTCAATAAAAAAACGGTTTGAGTGTCGCCAATATGTTATACTCGATATATTGATGTTTGCACGAGTTCTGTTACCGGGCAAACAAACACTGTCTACTTATAAACTGCGCTATTTTGACACTTCTTGGTAGGGGATAGATTTTGCACTTTGTGGTTTTCATTGCATAATGGCCTTTTTTACCAAATGATGTAATAATTATATGGATTCGAAGCTTCATGGGTTAACACCGGCGCGATTCTAAACAGAGCAGAATCTCATTAATCAATTGGTCTGTACCACAACATGAGACCTGCACATTCCGATGAAATTGTAGTGGTGGCGTCGATGCTGATTATATCATATTTAATTCTTCTTGTCTATTGCTACCGTGCCCGACCACTACGGTTGCCACCTTTCCTAATTTTTTAACCAGTTTTATATATTTTATTCGATATAGTTATTTAAAAAAACAGAAATACTGGAAAACCAATCATTTCTTTTTGTGGTCGGTGGTCATAAAATACAGATAAGTATACGTCTGCACGCGTTGTTGATCAAATAATATCACGTAGCCTGGTTGCGGCCGTCTAATGTTTTTCTAATATTATTTATGACATATAATCATGACAACTTACTTGAAGTAAAAGTGCGAATTACAAATCTTAGTTAACTTATTTCGACAAATTTTTGAACAATAAATTAAAAGTGGTAATAAAAATAAGTTTACCCTCAAATTGAGTCTATTATATCCATTTCGTTTTAGCAACGTGACACCCTGTTTAATTGTAAATGTAAAAAAAAAATAGATTTTTATTACTTTTTTCTTATTCAGTCGTAAGTCCCTCTACCGCCAGATGTAAGACTGTTGAGTTGTGTTGTGCTGAATGTTTGTAATCATAATAAAATTCTCCAAGTTACAGCATATCAGTCCAATATAGTGCTAACTTGAAATAAAAAAGTAAAGATCACATGTCCAAAGTACAAATTGTTTAATTTTAAACATTGACAATGCAAAAGTTGGAGGTAAATTTAAACCTACAATTTTTAAGTTATTTTAGGATATATCAGGAACTGGAAACAACTTGCAAATGTTTATCTTCAACAATTTCCGAAATCTTCATGTTCTTTATCATGAAACATGCAACCTGTACACTGTACATATGTTTGTGTATTTTATTGAATTGAATACATTAGTTTACATCTATACTTATAACAATAATAGTTTAGTTCTTAGTGTAAGTCCTCTAAAAATTCGTTTTTTTTCATTACAAACACGCCCTGACCTCCCATAAATAAAAATGCATAGTAGCCGACTTAAAATTTTAGTCTTGAATTTAAAACTTTGCCAGCCACGTTGGGTATAACAGTTTAATCTTGAAAAATGGAATGAAATTTGAAGAAACATTAAGTGCAGTTGCAATTTTTAAAAACAGTAAATAACATTTAAAACAATTGCCATAAAGTTCTAAATATTTTTTTGGTTAGAAATAGGCGCAGTCATAAGAGTTCAAAGTATTTACATAAATATATATAATATATATTCTAACTAACTGCTGTGAAAGCCAATCTTAAAACAGTAATTAATAATCTTTTCAGTATCTAGCACCCCTAATATTATCTCACCCCTTGCGAGAAATATTTTAATTATTCAAATGCTACCTACCTAAAAATATGGGGCTTGCAAATGCAACATTCTCTAGTCGTTTATAGCTATGTAGACTTATATAATGCCTTATAAGTAAATATAAACAATTTTAGTGGGTTAAGAATCATATTAAACAAAAGATAATGTAGTAACAAAAAAATAACATTTCAATTTGTGGACTATTGAAGCATAAACGATACTTGAATATACAAAAATGCAATGGTATGGAAACAACGAATCATTTTTAACTATACGGGTGGACAGTTTCGCTTTTACAGCTATAAGGTTTACTAAAACATCCAATTTCTCGATAATCGTCCATTTTTAGTAGCAAATGGAACGTAAAAACTTTACAGGGAAACATTCGTTAATGAAGGCAGAAAAACTAAAATGACAAGAAAAGTAAATTGTGTTTACATGGAACAGCTCTGTTGTGAAATGGCAGTAATCGTTTTTCTCTTTGACTAATTATTACACAGAGATTTTACATTTTAATAGTTAATGTAAATTGGTTTTTATATAATAGTTCGATTATAACGTTATTCCAGCGAATTTAAGAAACGTCAATTGCAAAATTTGTTCGTCATTAGGCAAAACTGTTCGTTATTTAACGAATTTGTTGCCTGCTCCAAGCTTCAGCTGTTAAAAAGATATTAATAACTGTTTGGATGTGCAAATAAGTTAAAATTTTACAGTGATAAACAGTTATTGTGAGTATATAACTTAAGGCAAATAAAAAGAAAACTTTACTTTAATAAATGTAAGAGATACCAGCTTAATATTTTATTTAGTGTAAAGATATAAGTTTATGTTGTTATTATCGCAGAAACGCCCTGGTCTAATTAACGGAATGTGCGTATATTTTAATAATCTCATAATGTAATTTTATCCCGTAGTGAAATGTGCAGTAAAGATAACTTATTAATAGCAGCTAAGTAATATTATACATAAATTATGCTACAAAAATGGTCTAGGATGCCTAAAATATTTATTATATTGTGAAAGACTGCTTCCATGTCATAAATAACGATTCGTAACATATATATATCTCGATTTTTAGCTTACCATAGTCTCATTTTATGGCGTTATCGCGGTTGTTTTTTGCAAGACATTTTTAAATTCACATTACGTCACGTAAGATCGACTCATGTTTTATGTGTTATAACTAAAAATCTGCATACTTCGGATTTGCATTCAAATTGCCGTTGATGAGTATCAGAAGCTTCTTTCATGCCATGGTGTGTGCAAATTGAACCCGGACGTTGACGCTATGTGACATTCAAAAGCCAGTAGCGAATTTTCATGGACTAATGTCTGCTCTGTTATGATCAAGATTCTGTTACTGACAATACGTCGTTACAATTATTACATATTCATGATTTTATGTTTGCATAATGGAGTAGAACTTCGCGGACAAGTCTACGAGCAATATTGCAGTTTTGTCTACTCAATATCACTACCAACACAAAGCCTTTCTAGTAAACGAATAAATAGTACCTACTTTTTAAATCGCCCAGTTTACATAAAGCATTAGGACTAGGTTTTAAAATACCCTATCAATTGACGCATGATTTACCAGTAAATATCTTTTGCGGGAGATATTTCAAGGAATAAGAAACATTAGATAAACCAAAATTTCTTGTGAAAAATTATGAAACAACAGATAGTAGTAAAAACTAATTGGAAGTCTCCGATAAACTATTAGGTAAAAAATTATTCATTGCTATTGTCCATCATTATTTTGTCGTTTTGTTGTGATACAAATGTGGAAATAATTTTGCAAATTGACGCAATAAAAAGATACTTACACACACATCTTTTTTACGATTTTTTGGTATTAGGATTGGTGGTTAGTGAACATTGCGACCACTTTTATTGTACATATTTAATTACTTATCTATAAGTGCTCTACGTAGATGAAAGTACTTTATAAATTACCAAAAATCATGTGAATAAATTGCCTTCTGGGCAGGAGCTTATGAGCTAAACATAGGTTCAAAAAAGGGGTACATATTTATGATAGATGCGATCTTACTAACTAATGAGTATAAAAAAATTAACATTGTCTTGTGAATGAGTTGAACATAACAAAATTAGAAAATAAGTATTGACGTCTGAAAATGAATCTATCTTATCAACTTTGTAGCGAAAATTTGATGTGCTTAAGTTGTTCATATTAACGTTGACTCGATTATAGCAGATGACGTTATATTATTTAAAAAAAGTTTAATTTTAGCCTGCGTTTAGGGTGCAATACAGAATACGTGTTAAAAAAAATTAAATAATCCTTTAATGAATGCAAAATCCAAATTAAGGAAAGTTCAACAGGACGAAATTCGCCGCAATTTTAAAATAAAAATTGTTTTGAAACTCTTCATAGCCATTTCTCACATTTCATCTAAGTCACAAAGGTTGCTTTTAAAACGTTTATTTATATAAGCTCGATATTAAATTACGTTACCAGTACTAATCAACCACAAACTAAGTAGTTTTATTCAGTTTAATTCGACGTTAATTTACAATGATAAAATTTTTATCAAAACGGAAATAATTTTTATTAACAATATCTTTATTTGTCTGTAGTGAGATTAATTTAAGTCCAAAATATGTTTTACGAAAACAACAAACAATAAAAGGCACACAGTCGCTATTTTTCGATTTTTCGCAACTAAGGAACTTTTGTATCTCGTTTGTTTTAATTTACAAAGTTATTTGCACCTTTTTATGTGTTACGGTTTACTGAATCGTAACGATTTTTGTAATTCGCTTAAAGCAAATAATTTGTAGTTACAGCGTCTTTATAAAAAGTCTGTAATAATTATTAAATTAAGTAGGCCAATAGACGTCATTAAGAATATAAACCATTTTACAATTTGGTGACAAAAACTTAGGCTAAATGATTTACCAGTTTTGGTATTCCCAGTGAAATTGTGAACAGTAACCAATGATAAGCTACTAAAATCGTATATTTTTCTACAGTATTTTCTAATAGGACAACGAACACAATGGAACAGTAAGCAAAGTATTTACAAACCTGTGTTAATAGTTGCAGTCTTATTTATTTATCTATTTATCAAATAATTAAAGAAGTGAGGCTACGAATAATTAAGAGACTAGAATCTTAAAATTGGCTACCATTTTAACAAATTTTACGTATTTATTATTTAAATAAATAAATCACTTAAAAATCCAATTATCTAATTCAGCGTTATCCAAACTTTTCCAATTACGGAAATTTTAACGAAATACCTTGGTTTGTTTGTAAAAAAATCCTGCTTGCATAAATATGTCGTTATAAAAATAAGTAAAACTAGAATATCTAATTTTTACACTCTGGTGTACTCTTTTGTTAAATTTGTTAAGAAATCATTTAATGCAGTGTTTTACATTTTGGTTTTAAATCAGAGTCACCAATTAAATCAGTTCGATTCATAATCACTTGTGCTGAAACCTGCTAGCTTAGCTGTTCCTGTAAATGCATTTCAAACGCAGATATTGTCCTCACTGGATTTTGGAAAATACTGCTAAACGGTTGTTGGTAAGTCATCCAAGTGTTCTAAAATTACGTTAATAACTTCTTCATCTACTTTATTATAAATTTCAGTAAAAAGTTCATGCAATTTTGGGAAATCAAAATTATTCTGTTCAACTGTAAAAATCCAGAACTGTAAATTACTATCAAAAGATGCAATTTTTTTCTCTTGCAATATTATTTTCTGGTAAAAGTAAGTTAATTTTATTGCACTTTGTAAAAATATGTCAGATATGCAAGAATCAACGACTGTAAAAATTTGTTAAAAATTCAATAAAACTTTGCCCTAAATTATGTGACGTCAAAAAGACCAATAACTTACTATGAACTTCAAAAAGCTTCAATGATGCTTTTCCTCTTGGATAGCCATCTTACTTCAGGATGTAATAAAAGTGTGTTATGTGCACTACCCATTTTATCGCACAACATATTAAATATTCTCGATGAAGTGGTGCAGATTTTACTTTTTTTTTTTGCTGCTATTGCTTGTCTATGCAAAAACAATGACTTTTAGTGGATATTATAGCTACTTGCAGAATTCGTGTTTACAACTTCCTTCGTCTTTCCAGCCACGCAAAATAAAAATATCAACTGCTGAAGACAAGGCACAAATAAGAAGACAAAATTGTAAAAGTACGTTAGTCAAATACCATCACTATTTAATTTTATTAGCATTAAGTGTGTTTATACCCACTTAATACCCGCTTATGCAATACTTTAAAAATACCTTACTCGTCTTTTCTTCTTTAAAATTTATTTTCGTAAATTAATCGCAATCTATTTTTATGAACGAAAGAAATGTGCTGAAGACAGTTTACTAAATCTTAATTTAAAAAGAAGTTAGCAGCTTGGGAAATTAATACAAATGATGTGGCAAAGTCTCGTGTTTTTTTCTTACATAAAAGTAACAATCTTATTTGCAAAGAACATGTTTCACGATATACATGAACACATGGCCCACTGTGTAAAGAATGTAGGATATAAAAAGACCGTGAATAGTACATAACACACCTAATTATCTGTGACGGAGCAAAAAAAAAACTAATTTGGTGAAAGATCAATACGCTTTAGAGAATGTATATATTTGCACAACACATAACTCATTTAAATCGATTGACATTTTAGCAAAATAATAAAACATTTTTAATGCTGTTTCCATACAATTTTAAGAAAATAATTTTGAACGAAATCATGTCGATTAAAAATATTAACCACAATTTCTTTTACTTTCACTTGTACACTTCGAAACGCGGAGCAAATGATGCGAAAAATTCAATAAAGAACAGAGAAAAACTATCAATGCCTATCGGTTTAAATGAGGTTTATTAAAAAAATGTCTACTAGGGCGTCGAACTCTGAACAATCAGGTTTCAAAGAAAAACCGCAGTAATTTTATTATTATAAAAAGTAACGAAATTTTTGTATCGTTTTGACTTAAACTATGGTTACCATTTTATACATAAAAATATAACAACAATAATTAACCATATATATTGTATTAACAATAATCCATTGATTAACATGAATAAACCTAATTGAAAATCACTTGTTTTTTCTCGAAGGAGTCTTAAAACTGGTCTTGCATTTCGGCAAGAGATCCTTTGAGAAAAATAAAAGTTATTTTTTATTAAGCTTGTTTATATTACTAAACGAATCACATAAATAGTCCAACAATTTATCAACAGTTCTATAGAATTTTACCTATTTAAAAAACAATTTAAGTAATTTACTACCACATATTTTTTTCAAGTTTGATTAATTTTATAAATATCTTATTAAACTTATCGACGAAAATCGTAATAAATATAAAACATACAAAAAATATAATATTGTAAAAGTAATTTAAAGTTATCAACGATGGCCACCTTTAGAAAAACCATACTTTTTACCTCCATGTGATCCTCCTTTCTTGCCATAATCTGAGTGATGATCGTGATGGGATTTGTGGGAATGTTCTTTGTCAAACCCTTTATGCTCGTCTTCGTAGTGTCCCTTGTCGTGGTGGCCTTTCTTACCGAAGTGATCGTCGTGATGCCCTGACTTGTGTTTTCCGCCCTTTTTATATCCACCTTCCTTACTGCCGTGATGGCTATGATGGTCGCCATATTTATCATAGTGACCACCCTTATGATAATCGTCATAAAATTTGTGCTCCTTGTGGTATTCATCCTTGAAGAATTTATTATGGTATCCCTTCGTTTTGTGTCCTTTCTTGTGTCCCTTCTTTTCTCCAAATTTCGCACCTTTTTTTGATCCTCCCTTTTTATGGAAGTCGCTGTAATGGTTTCCTTGGTCGTGGTGGCCAGATTTTTTCCCACCGTCTTCGCCGTAATGTTTCTTGTGGTAATCGTCTCCGTGATGTTCATGTTTACTTAAATCATGATGATGCTTCGATTTGTAGCCCTTGTCGGCTTTGTGCCCACCTTTTTTGTAATGATCTTCGTGATGATGGTCACCACCACCTTTGGAGAATTTGTATCCATGTCCTGAAGCCGACGCCACTTGATCAAGTACCGGAAATCCTAACTCATAACTACCGTCGTAGAATCCTGCCAAATCTGTATACTTCGAACGATAATCAGTCCTTTGTGCTAACGTTAAACTCAATATTGTCACAATACCACCTATTGCTACTAGTAGCTGCATGTCGCAAGGTACATGAACAGACAACAGACTGATATTCGGCGGTCAAGGCTTTCACTTATATAACCGTTGGTGCACGTTTAATTCCTGGCAATAGCCGTTTGACGTGAAGGAAATAAAAGTAGATCTGTGGTTACTCGAAGTAGTTTTTAGATTAATTACGATTATAGCCGCTTTTCTACTACTAAATATGAATTACCAACAGAAATAAATTTTTTTTTCTTCCAGTGTATACAATAATACGGTGTAGGTACTTAGTTTTTATTTGTTTAGTAGCAACACTATTACATAACAATTTATATTTAATAAAAACTTAAGAGTGAATAAACTAAATTTGTTCGTTATCCATCGCTAAGTAATAAAAACTGTAAAAATAACAAAAAGAAGCATTGGATGCTTGTAGCAGATTTTGTTATTCCTTAAACTAAACGAGTACCTAATAAAAATTGTTATTGCGTGACGTTTAATAAAGTCAAATCTGAATTTTCATATCTAGTTAACTTAAGCTATCATAACTTGAAATTTTCAGGACATGTTTACCATGCTTATTCATAACAAACAAATGGTTCAGGAAATAATCCAATATTCTGTTTGTAAGTAACTTCAAAAATTAACTCAAAAAAGCAAAATTTCTTAAGTTTTATATCGTTTTAAGACACATATTCGCGAATAATTTTTTAACTGCCTAAGATATGGACTTGAAATTTTCAGGACATGTTTATTGTGCTTACTAACAACAAACAAATGGTTCAGGAAATAATGCAATGTTCTGTTTGTAAGAAACTTCAAAAATTAACTCAAAAAAGCAACAGTTCTTATGTTTTATATCGTTTTAAAACACATATTCGCGAATAATTTTTTAACTGCATAAGATATTGACTTGAAATTTTTAGGGCATGTTTAGCATGCTTACTCATAACAAAAAAAATGATTCAGGAAATAATCCAATGTTCTGTCTGTAGGAAACTTGAACAATTAACTCAACAAAGCAAATTTTTTAAATTGTTAATGTCATTCAAAAATTCGCGAATACATTTTCAACTGCTTTAGATATAGACTTGAAATTTTCAGGACACATTTATCATTTTTATTCATGACAAACACATATTACGGGCATATAAAAATTAGGAAGGGTGAAATTACATACGTTGTGATATAATTCTGAACCAAGGCATAGGTAAAGTATAACAAAAAAAGCTTGGGCTCTTCGAAGCCATCACAATACACTTAACAACTGGGTACTTTTTAACGAAAAAAATACCTGTAAAACGTATTTTACTTATTTAATTATTGTTTTGAAAAAAATTAATTACCCTAATTATATGAATCAACCTGGAAACAGCAGTAAAAGCCAAGATTCTCTGACAATTTTATTAGTTTATGAAAAAACTATACAAATATTTATAATATTAAACAATATAACCTATATACAATATAAATTATATATTTATAATAACAGCGTTTTTGGGAGTATTTCCCTGCCTGGGTAATCAGTATACAGTGTTATATTCAATGGCCCCCTCTGAAATAATATTTGTCCTTATGAAGACTACAAATATTGCAAAGATTTGAGTAAATAATAATAATCGTTTTGCAAATATCTGGTTTAATTGAAATACAGACACATGTGTACCGCAGCTGGTCATCCTGGTTACCTTTATTTGTTGTAAAAGTGAAGAGTTTTGTGTCTTATTGAAAACTACAAGTGCCATAAGAGCATAAGTATGAGATTGAATTATAGTAAATTTAAGTTCGTTGCTTATTAGATCACACACAATTTGAAAGATTAAGTATTAGTTAGATATACCTACCTATAAAGATATCCAATGTGACCTGTTTTATTCATAAATATAAATATTTACAAGTAATAATAAATATATAATACTGTTTGCCTGTATACAATTAAAAAAATATTTTTTGAAGAGTAGTCTAAACCATGTTACCGATTTTGGTTCGAGTTTAATGTTATCAGAACATTTATTTCTCAAAACATTACTCAATATAAATGTTTACTTTAAATGTAAACAGTTAATTATTGGCAATAAAATACTGATTATTTTATAATAATTTGTGTAACACAGCGGTGACATATCAGAATCAGATAAATCGCTAAAAATTTATGCAACAAAACAAAAATAACAAGGAAATCTGCAATTATACGTTCATAAATATAGAACTGTTTTTTTTTCTGTGACTAATCCAAGTGAAAGCTACATTGCTTCAAAAGCAACAATGGTTAGGTTTGTGTGTATAATCCAATTATTTAATTTTATCCATAACATTTTTAAATACAATATATTAGTGGTTAATATATCAATATACAAGTAACTATTTCTTGTTGCATATTACAAACACGACCTATTCTTGATAAATAGGTGTTAAGTCAATCAGTTTCACTAGCACTCTTTTTTGTAAACTGTTTTAAGCTGACAAGTGCAATGATTTAGTGTATTTCTAAACTTAAGTCTGGTATTATGCACACATATCTTATAGCAAAATATTTTTTATATCACAGTTTAACAGCCTATTTTATACAACATTATTACTTCATATCCATTTAGATTTCATTGCAACTATTGGATTTTTAAATGAAATTCATTGCTTTCAGCCACTAACATATAACAAAAAATTTTGTTTTGTAGTCTGTAGTTTATTTAACATATTCAATATTATGCAATGTATTTAACAACTGCTAGGTTTGATTTTTATGAGTTGTAATGGAATATTACATTACTGGTACAGTTCTAGTGATCGTATTAGCAGAAATGTTCTTATTATTGTAATAACTATTTTTTTAATATTTTAATAAAATCTACTTCATTTATGCAGTATGCTAGTTAGTTAAACTTTTTATACTGTTAAAACTTTAAACACAAGCACTAACATCAAATTAAACCTTTTTGCAATGTAGGTATCTTAAAATTTGGAAAAAATTTTAACAAAGTTATCTGGAATTATTCCAATTCTGATCTCACCAAAATAAAATTGGAGCACAAAATTTTTATTTGCGCTGTACTTTTCTTCAAGAAATGAAGTACTTTTAGAAAGTGTAGCGTAAGGAAATACAATTGTTTCATTCATACTAAATAAAAAGAATTCAATTCCTTAGCACGTTTTCGCATCCCGTCATCACATTTTAGAACTACATTGTTAATCACAAAGAAATTTATTAACACTTTCCTATATAGTGTTCGTCACTAAGTCGATCACACGTGCTTGAGCTGCTGGTTTCCTATACTGTACACAAATAAATAAACTTGCATAGTAAAATTTACTGTAACTCTAACAAAGAACAGTAAACTTAATTCATTATTATGAACAGCTTAAAAATTAGTTCTGCCTAACTAATAAGAAGATGAGTGAAGTTGGCACGCCAACCGTTAGGGCATATTCTAAACTTAGTCTAATTTTTTAGCGCCCAGTAAGTGCCCAAATGCACTTAAAATACTGAATTGGCCATATCTCGGTGAAGTGGAGCAAAATTAAAATTTTTGGACCGCTTTTGAGCGTATATTATGCGCCAAACGATTAAACCAATTTCAGAACGAGCCACTTTTATGCATTTTTAAGTGTATCAGTTATGGTATTTTGAAGTCACAACACATGTAATGATTCTCGTTTCTTGATTAAACAAAACTAGACTTGATTTTATCAACGTTTTATACTGTATCCAGTAAGTGTTGTATCATTAAAGGTGTAGTTGGTTTATATTTATGTACTCTTGTCTTGTTGCGGTTACACTTTTGTAAATATTTCGTGGATTGAACAGTCTTGTTGCACCTTCTACATGATGGCAATTCAGAACAGTCTGGATCACATTTCTTATCCTAAAAAACAGATATTTGATCCTGTTGTGAAAGACATTATAGCAACATGTAGCCTACGGATAATACTGTATGACAAGGATCATAAATTCTTGCTTTCCCACTAAGTTCAGCTTTAATCTGCCACCCATGCAGATAGAGATGAGGATTTATGAAAAGTTCTCCTCTTTTTAAACGTAAAATTGACTGCCACCTGCAATTTACAAAAATGTTAGTAACAACAAATTTAATTGCGTAATATTTTTTACGAATATCTTTTGTGTAGTAATTGATAAGATAGAAAGCAAAAGCAAAAAATTAAGATGAATTTGTAAAGCTTGCATAAAATTCTAGTAAAACATTTGCCTTTTTCTAAAATTTAATCAAGTAATTGCTTGATGTCCGTACAGTTTAGTTCAAACGAGACTTTAAACAGCTCTTTGCATATTAAATACCCTTCATAAACATTAAAATATTAAAATACATTACCTTGTTGTAAGTTGGAAAAGCCTAGAATGCTGTCCATATTTCCTTAAGATTTTTGAAACCCCTTGCAAAGCTTCTTGAAACGCAGGTGAAACTGCTAAAGCTCGCCAATAGTAACTCATGGCAGATAATCTACTTCCTAAAAATTAGAAATTAAGATGGGTTATTTGGAAACAGTTTCAACAAACCTTTATCTATCAGCCAATGAGCATACATAGTAATATAATAAGGATCGGTTGGATTAAGTGTAACAACTCTTTTCAATAAATGTCCTATGGAAGGATCTTTTGGTCCTCGCAGCCTTGCTAATTCTATGTAGGCTGGTGTAAAATTAGGTTCTAATCTAATGCAACGCTTTAACATGTGTTGCGATTCCAAGGTTTTGTTGCCTTTTCTGAAAAAAATACAATTGTATGTACATCATATTTTATTTTGAAACCAATTTATTTAACATTGAAAGCAAAAAACATATTGGATTAAAACTAATACAATACTATAGAATTTTAACATTTGAATATTTAAATATCCCACATCTAAACGTCGATGGACTTGGGACTAAATAAATAAACTGCCTGTTTATCTGAAGGGTAGAAAGGATCCTGTATTTATAAATGTTTTTGTACACTCATATATCAGCTATTTTTAAATATAAAAATCAATAAATTAAATTCAAAGTACAGCAATCTACTACGCATACTCTCCAATCACCAAAGAGGGCGCTACCTGCTTGAGTTCGAGGATATTTGGCGGCGTAATCAGGGGCGTAGCTACCGTTTGGCAAAACAAATCAAAGCCCAAGAACATACGTGAATTAATTAGTACGGCCCATAAACAGATGCATTTGAGGTCGCCGGCACAACGTTGGGGTCTTTAGACAGACGCAACATGTTATGGAAATATTTTTCTCGCTGAGTATTTCAACAATGTGGTACATAAACAAGGAAAAAACTTTTATTCCTCCCGACATACCACATAAGCTGATCGTAAGTCAACTATTAAGTAGACCAAAACGAAACGTTTAGAATAATACAGCAAATAAATGAAAAAACATTATTTTATTTATTTTCATTTGTTTATTATTCAATAACGTGATGTGCTAAATTAATAATGAATTTCTTGCCATGAGCCCAAAAACTACGCCACTGTGTACTTGGTAGGTATAGGCTATTCGGCGGCATAATTGTTCAACTATTTACACATCAAGATTGGCGATTAGCTACGGTTGGATTACTTGTAAATTAATTACCGCGTCTGTTTAAGACGTAAGACATAAGCACCATGTAGGTGTTTTACCTGTAAAGTTGACCTAAGTTGTAATGAGCATTGACATGGTCTGCGGAATATCGTATGGCCGCAAGAAAATGCTGTTCAGCTTCCACTTCATTAGTTATCAGCGTTCCCAAATTGTTATGTGCACTTGCATACGTGGGCCACAACCTGCAAATTGGCATTATGAAATGGTTATTCAATAATTTTAAGCAAACGCTCGTTTGTAAATAATTAACTCACTTTAACGCCATGTGATAATGTGATATTGCTAGTTCTGGTCGAGCTGAATCTCGCAGGAAATTGGCAAAGTTATAATGCATTTTTGCATTATGGGGTAGTGTTATTAAACCAGCCCTAAAATTAAAAGTACGATACTACTCCGTATTTTAACAGATACTTCGCAAAATGAAATAGGGATCAGTTTTTAAATTTCTGATTTTATAGGAATAATAAGGAGTTGTCCCCGTTTAGCATGGCATCTCTCGGCTTCTCTGTGGCATGCTCCTCATCAAATGTTTGATCTTTTTTGCGTTATTTGCTCCCATTCTTCAATTAACACGTAAGCCTATTCATATAATTATTGGGGTGATTCTTGAACTCGCAAGCGTCTTCTTAATTCGTGCCAGGTATTTTCAATTAGGTTGAGATTAGGATTGTTAAGGTACAGTTCGTCAACATGGGTCTCAAAAACAATTTGCACAATGTGTGGTCAGGCATCAGCTTGCTGTAAAATGAAATCTTTGACATGATTTTGTCCAAAAGGCACAATATAGGTTCCAGAACATGTGTGATGTACCGTTCTTTTGTAAGACTTGCATGTTCCATCACAACAAGCTCTATTCTTCCATTCCAGGCATATGCCACCCCACACGATAAAAGATCCTCCTCCTAAATAACGAGTTTTTCAAAAACTAAAGAAGTTGATATGTTTTTACAGTGAAATTGAAAAGTTACTGATAAAAGAGTGGGTAAGTATCGACAACCTGTATTTATGTTCGAGTGAATAGACAAAGATATTGATGATAATGATCCCTTATCCATTTTGCGAATTATAGAACATACCTGAGCAAAGATTCTCTAGAACGCCAGTCTTTATTTCTTATGACTACCCTAAACGAGCTAGTGGTTAATATTAAAAGTATTAAAGCTAATAATGTTTGCCGATGCCTGCTATAGGCATTCCATAGTAGTTGTACTCCATATACTACAAGCAGTACACTGCCTAAGCTAAAACGTAAAGTTTTCCGTTGTTCGAGAGAGTTTGATAGTGTTTTGGTCATATATTACCTGGGGATGTAAAGCACCCGTTCCGCTACTACAAATCCTACGGTAACTACCAAATTTGTTGCAGGCAGAAATGGGAGAACAAGGAGAAGTATACCGAGTACTAATGGTGTGTGTCTTTGGTGCTGAAAATAAAGACATTTTAATTTCCTAGAAATACGAATAAAAATATAACAGATATATTAAATATAAAACGCATGATAATGTATTTGCTTTAAGTGTTAATCGAATGAAGCTTTTGCACAATAACTTTTTTTCATGACAGATACTGTAAGCGATTGTTTTTGTACTTAAACACCAAAAAAATGGTAAATATTTGTTTTTTTCTCAGCTATTAGCAATGAGTTTAAAGTTTAATATAAATCAAGCATATGCCATTGCTTTCGAAATATTTTATACAAACGACATTTGCATTTTTTTTTAAGTTGTCACGATGTCATAACTCATTTGTTTTGCAAAATATCAGAAACATGTAAAAAGCTTTTTGATGCACTTTATTACGTAGATTATAGTGGAGTTGTCAGGTTTTATTTGTTTTGATTGGCTTCTGAGTTATGACTTGACATTTTGTATTGTTTTAATGGAAACCGCGTTATTTATGTCAACATATTGGTTTTTTGTAGAGCTATTTATTTAATGATTTATCATTTCATGCATTCATAAAAGCTTGAAAAGTACATTTAGCTTTTCAGTTCACTTTGCATATTGATGTACGCATAAGTAGCTGTCTAAATAACCAACACGCATCTATTAAACAATAAATAATACTTGGAAACAATCACAAAACATATAGGTGTAGCTCGGCTAAATCTTATCGATCTATGTAAAAATAAATAATTTAACCGTTAATTGCTTTATATTTTGAAATAATTTTTATATTAGTTTTTTGTATCCAAATTTATAATATAAGTTGTAAACTACTGAAAAACAAACAATGCAATAAATAATACATGTCCGAAGAAAACACAACATAAAATTAATTTATGATGTGGAGGTCAACTATAACTTTATTAAAAAAATATTTTCATCCTCATAAAAAAAAAACTAACCCGACTAACTTAAACCTGCCCACACTGCTGTAACATAAGGGAAAAATGGCATAAAAACATCTTTATGTGTTTTCGATATTCTGAAAAACAAACGAGTTATGAAAATTTATTGGAAAACTGCAAATTTTGTAGGGCCATGTCTTGAATAACCTCGCAGCTGTATTATTGTACAATAGCTTCATTTGATTATAACTAATACTTTTCTGCAGATTCATAGAACATTTTTAACAATGACATAATTGAAATATTGAATATATTTTATGCAAACGTTAATATAAACATTTGATGTCTCATTATTAATAATAGATTGTAAAATTTGACGGCAATCGTGCAGAAAAAGGTTAAATAAACTTATTTATGAAACAAATGAAGTGCTTTCATCGGTTCTTAATCATAATTTAAATGAAGAAACAGTTTGATTGTTAAGCAAATATTTTATTTATTTAAAAAAACCTGCCAAACGTTCTTGAAATATTAAGTTTATTGTTGTATATATCGATAACAAACTTCAAAATTTGGATGTTAAAAAAAAATAAGTAGACGTATAAAGGCAAGCTATTTCTCAGATGTTGTTCTCTGAAAACGATGAGAAAGAAAGAGTTTTTAATATAATTGCAAAACAATATACTGAAATGTCATTTGGCGCAATAAATTTATGTTAGATAGGGTGTCTCCATTTGCATGGAATTTTATTATTGTACTATTTTCGTCATAGCAAGGTCCCAGACGAATATAAAAACAAAAACTAGCTAACTGCGAAAATCTTAATCTGCACCTACATATTATTTAGTACTTTAACTGTCATTTAAGGTTTAATTGTCAAGATAAGTTGGTGAAAATCCAGTTTACTAATATCTTGAAATATTGGAAGTAATAAGAAAATTGAGTTAATTGGGAGCATTGTCGAGATATGATTTTAAAAAGGGTTTTGTTCCTCACGATACGAGTCCACCCTTGTTAAACACGGGCGTGTGCCTTCATGGGTTAATAAGCTTTGAAAACATTATTTATTTTTATTTAATGAGCTCTGTAGCACCAAAAATAATAAAACCAAATGCTAAGAATATTGGGACACCCTGTATAAAACGTATTTGGAATGCGGCACAGTTGTTCCAAAAATATTTGAGTTGTAGCTTTGTGTCGTAATTTATTCGCTTAAGTATTTACGCAAACACAATATTTGTCTTTAGAGTGAGATAAAGTAATTAACCAAATAGAAAACCAATATTGAACACTTATACATCCAAACAGAGCTTCGCTGCTTGGATTAAGCTATCTAACTAACTGAACACATGGTTGCTCCCTTTATTACGTAACCAGGTGTAATTTTGCTGCCGCAACAATTGCCAGGTAAATTACATTTTCACAAAATACCTGTGCCTACATTAAATGCTTGGTAAACCTATACAAAGCAGAGATTATTAGTATAAATTATATCACATTCATACCCAGAGGCTGTTACAAAGCTCCATAACATAAAAATAGCCTGCTGTTATTATTACGATACAACAACAATTTTTTTACCTTTGAACAGTTTTCTAAATATGAATTTAAAGCAAACAACGCAGTAGTCGGCGAAATAATTATTAAAAAAGGTTCTCGGTTGTTTTTGAACAACTTAAAAACACTATAAACTATAAATATTTATTAGTAATCGTGCTAAGTAATAAATTACTTCGTCCATAAATCCAATAACATAATATACTTCACATTATATAAGTGTGTATATATCTGCAACTGAAATATTCATATTATTTAGCATTATGCGTTATTCGTATTTTAGAATTTTAAATTTAGCCGCTCTGATTTCAATAGACAATGTTACCAAGGATAAGTTTAAAAGCTTTCAAATTTGCAAAGATACGATAAACAAATTTGTTGTTTTAGTAAACATGAAATTAGCCTTTATAAGAGAATGTTTGTAGTATAAAAGAACAAAGTAAACAAATGCCGATTATAAAATATACAGCAAAGATGTTTCATTATAGCTAAAACTGCTGTATAGTACGATACACAATGTGTGTAGTCACACGGAAAATTGCTTTCATCGTTTAAATTATACTTATATATTTTGTTATGAGAAATTTCTCTTGTATTAAGATATCAGCTTATGCTGTTTAGGAGCAGAAAAATGCAAAACTGTATAATATTACAAGGATTTAATATAATTTTTAAGATGAGTTTATTTTTATAAGGTAATTTTGTTAAAACAAGACTTTCTTTGAGGTTTTTTCTTTATTAATTATTTTGCTAAGCATCAAATTACCAGTTTTTTTTTCATTTTTGTAATCAGTTGTGTGTAATGTGTAGAAATTTACAGTTATACAATGGTGTTTACAAATAACTTAATAAAAAAAGGCAGAAATAGTTCTTTCGTAAAAGGATTTATTATTTATCAGGGTTATTTTAGCTCATTTATCATTGGACAATAAAATCCAACGGTAAAAAACACTTCAAAAAGTATCGATAGCTTTAAAAATTCATACTGTATTACACCTTTCTCTACTATTATCACTTTTAAATTAGTTAAGATCTGCTATGAATTAGTCTCAAATATATGTATGTATGTAACCTTATACATAATTAAGGGTTGTCTGGTTATTTTTAATTCTCTTTTTCAGTTTTATGATACAAACTTACTGTTGTCAAACAAATTATAAAGTAATCCGCAATGTAATATCATTTGTCATAACAATTCTTTCATTTTTCAGACTTGTCATGTAGCCTTATTGGAAATGTACTTTGTATGATGAGAAATATAAATTATAAGTGGTCTAAACAAGACTGAAAAAATATCGATTTATTTGACAGTATTTAAGTTACCTATTGATCGATTAAGGACTGTGTATTGGTTTTACAGACGTGCATTACCAAAACTAACAGTGCAGTGACTTCACATCTTATTAATTATAGTAGAAAATATATTTAATCGTCGTACAAAGAACTTACCTCAAAATCTGTTAAGCTTCTTAGCGTTAAAAGGAATGCACAGCCAAAAAACAAGCAAGTAACAACATTTCTTAAATCGGTAAATGACGTGATCAGTGGAACGGATCCCATTTGCCAATCGTGTGACAGTGTTGCTGGACATAGAAGAAGCCACCAGTTAAAAGCAGCCAAGTAGCAAAATGTAAGTAACCTGAAACAAATTATGGAATTAGTTAAATTCGTTCAGTGGCGCATCTGTAATGCAAATTTTTGGTTTAACATTGATTTGTTACTTCCACATAGCGAATTTCATTATATTTTAAGTGACATGGGAGAATTACCTTCATCACAGTCGTTGATTCGGTATCTAAACACTTTTACCGTTTCACTTTCATTTAAGTTACTATTATGAAGGTGTTGTATTTAGCCACAGTTGGTTAAACATGTTGGACAGCTTATATATAACTGGATTTACGGTCGGCTATGTATTTAATCCTGCTTAACTTATCGTTCGCACATGGTGCCAACTATTTGGAACTTGAGAGACGTTAATTCTATTAAACGAAATTGTTTTACCTTCATTAAATTTTTAATGTGGGTGTTTTTGTAGCGGAAAAAATGTTAGTGTAACCTGTGCCTTTTTTTATGGGGTGGATTTTTAAACTAAGTTTGTTATCCAGCCATTAAATTGGCCATTTGTACATTAATTAATATATAAAATTAATATAACGTTGAATGGTAGGTATACATATATTGAAAAACAAATGAGTTGCATAACAATTTTTGACAAGGTATCAATTTTATCTTTGAGCTAATTAATTTCAAATTTTACTCTAAGATGTTTCTTGTCAATATAAGAAACCAATGTTCTATATTTTTTTAAATAATATACATACATGGTGTCCCACATAAGAGGGATTATTCGATAGCTTTACTACTAGTAAAAAAATTTATGGTATACGGATTTAGCAATAAAACAGGATAATATTATTTGCTTATACATATATTTTCCATTTACTTGAAAGAACATCCTCTCAGACATATAGGTAATTGAGATTGAAAAGTCAAACTTTATTCTTGAAAACTAATAATAGTTAAAGGTTGCCAAAACATAATTTTTAACTATGTTTGTAATATAATTATCTACTATTAAAATTTTTATATTTATTCACAAATTACTAATAAGTTTCTCGTCACGTAATGTATTGGACTTTACTTAAAACATTTTATACGAGTTTATCATTCAACGTTACACAATTTTTGTAATGTTCGCTATAAAATTGAATGCGGGTAAAATACACGATGAAAAATGGTTTTGCTAACGAGATGAACTTTAAAATTTGATTTACTCCTTGGCCTTTTCTTATTTATAAAATCGATTAATCATAATTTGAACAGTTAACTTAAACTGATTTTTGCTAGATTGCCCTTTTTGATTTTATAAAAAACAGTGAGTACCGACCAAAATTAACAACTTCAAAAACACGTACAGAAATGTTCATTAAACAATGTGCGGTAAGGTGGAATTTGTAAAGTATTAGGTATAAAAAATAATCTAAAAGTAGCTGTTTTGAAAAAGCGGTTGGAAGTAGATGCACGATTTAAATTTCACTTATTTTTCCCCAATACATAGTAAGAGGGTAAATGCTTCTTAGAAAATATCTGATTATTTTATTTTTAAATTATTGGACAGGAGACTGACCTGGCGCAAACACAGTGGGCCAAGAGGAAGCAGCTTGGCACCAAACTTAACCAACTCAACTAGATGACAAGACGAAAATCTCAATTGTCTATAGACAAGCTCCTCGTATAAAAGGCCATATTGAAACCTATCTGGACCTGCATCCAGCTATGGGGAAGTGCTAGTACGTCAAATATTGAAATCATCCAGAGATTCCACAATAAAGTTTCACGAATCATTGCTGATACCCCCAGGTATGTACCAATATTCGTAATACAACGCGACCTTCAATTAAACTCAGTGCATGAAGAAATCAAAAACCTTAACATTAAGTATCAAAACAGAATTGAAGTGCACCCAAATAAACAGGCTAGAAATTTACTAGTGAGTGCCGGCGACAATGTAGACCGTAAGATCTTCTTACAAGATTTACATGACACGAACTAACTGTATAGTTTAATGTTCTATCTTCTTTTAAAATTTTAGTTTAACGTAAAAAGAGAATGGAGAATTCTCTACATGTCATTTTTCATTTTCCTTTTACCATTTTAAAAACATTTACTTATTAATTCATAAATATTATTTGGCATCGTTGCTGCTCCTCAACAACACTCTCTAGTGATTACAGTCCTTAAAGACAGCCTTAAAACTTTTGTGAAATGATGGATACGCTGGGCCATGGGTAGAGCAAAGAAACTTACGTCAGGTTGATGTTTAAGGTTTAACCTTGAAAACAGAGAGCAGCATTGGAAAAGGGGTAATTCGGGAGCTGTGTAAACTATTTTGGAAAAAAAAAACAGGAGTAAAACAAAATTTTGCAGCGTTCCTAAAATACCCAAGAATACAGGCCAGTTCATGAAAGAGTCAGAAATTTGCCAAGACCATAAAATGATTTTTCCGGGTTCAACATTTTTATTACCAAATAGACCAGTTTTATGATACATTTTCGTTTTGAGTGAGTATAAATTTAAAAAAATAACCAGTATTATTTTGGTAGATGTAAAAATGTCTTGCTTTGTACTTTGGAAGTCCTGAGGAAGGATTAAAAATAAATCCGAAATATTGGTGATCAATAAATGGTTTTCTTTAATGCCCGAATGAAGCATTTAGTACTGGCCACTATTCCTGTTAAATTTTTTATGGTGTCTTTATTTATACAGCAAGAGAGGCGTAAGCTATAGTCAGTTAAGGTACAGAAAGGAGCAAGACGCTCAAGTTTTGACACAAATCGGCTAACGAGATACTTTTAAACAAATCAATGCAACTTTGCTCTCAGATACATAGCGCCTGACGAAGGGTTGACCTATTAAATCGCGATTTTATGGTTTTATATATGCTCTGGCTATTACAAAATATATAATATCAGATGAATATAGAATTTTATGATAGATTATAAAGCTGGTTTATGTGCCGTATTGGATGGAAAATAATATCCTGTAATCCGTAATGCTGTTGTACGTATATTTTCGTTAAAATTGCATTTACAATAGTTGGAATGGAATAGTAGTCAGAACTGTTAAATTTTCGTATAATTATGTTTTAAAACACCGATTTTATTGTACAAAGACTTAATTTTTACGACAATCTGCGATGTAGCTATACTGTACCATCGTTTATAAAGCAAACATCACATAATAATTATCTAACGTGAAGATGAGCTGAAGTATCATCCAGTGCTACATATAGGGAGATCAAGTGCCTTTCGTAAGGTAGCAAGTTATTGAAAGCCGATATTGTAGCAAGGGGCGTCTATACGTTCTGTTTATTCAGTTCCTCTTAAATCCCATCGTCTTTACTGATGTTAATGTCAAACATAAAACCAGCGAACTGGGAGAATACTGTGGGGTACCGACAGACCGCAATGAAATGGCAAATAGAATTTAGCTTTTAGTAGCTCACCCCTTTTTTAATGCTAATCCAGGGTTGCAACAGAATAAAAGTTTATCCCAAGATTTATGATTTGATCTTTTGATATGTCATGAAATTACAAAAAAAAAGTTCATTCGTATGTTTTGTTAATAACAGGTTTTTTTTATGCTCCTTGTGATATGGAGACAGAGTACCAAGTTATACGAGGGCCAAGCTGAATTTATTGCATATAAAAAAGCGTTTAATATTATATTTTCCAAGATTTTATTTGAAACGTAATTCCCTTCGGAAATAATATACTATACCACTCATGATTTCCACTACTTAAACGCTTTCAACTTATTTCCTTTTTAAATTTCTAGGGACAATAGACTAGTAAAGATTGTAAGAGACAAATCACTCGCAGGAAGAAGAATAGGCAGAACAAACAAGAGGTGCAGTGACTGTACAACATAGTGTTTAGAGAACAGGACGAATTAATGCCTATAGTGAGGAAAGAAGAAGAAAAAGTATGAGTAGATACATTATTGGTATATATGGTGGAACTAAATAACATCTTTCGATTTTTTTAGGAAACTTGGACTTTTTTTACAAGAGCAAATAATTATAGCAAAAATGCAATCTTTTTAATTCAAAAATAAACGTTTTTTAACAAACAATTATGTATATTCGCAACTATCGTATAAACAAAACAATAAAAAAATAACGAACCATACATTTCAGCAATAAATAGAATAAATTATTCATTTACTATGTGTTTAATGCAGTATAAAAATATCAAACGGCTGTGAATAAAGCTGTCAATAATACCCAAATTACTTTATTCAACAAATTTGGGTAAGTGAAGCTTCTTTTAAAAGTGCTGGAAGATTTAAACCCAAGCGCCTGCTTTGATGGCGGTACGGGGGCAACATAAAACACAGCAAAAAAAGTTTGGAGTAAAGACTACATCTCCAATGAATTGTGACACCAACATCTAACTTTATAACTCTATAACGCATTTATATGTGGACGAAAAGTCCAACTTTTTGGGTTAAAAGTTTGCGTTTTACAGAAAGTTAAATTTTATCACACAGATCGGTTATAGTGCTAAAACGAATCCAGCACGGTTACACCTTATTTTAAAACTTAAAATTAAATATTATTTGCATTGTATTGTACATAAAGTTGTAATATTTTGGTAGGAGATATTTTCATTCGCATTTAATCAATTTCAAAAAGTCATATAAAAAAATTACCTGTGAATTTAATGAATCTGACAATACAATTGTGTTAAATTTGTCGTATTTTAAATAAAATGTACCTAACAATTACCCCATTTTCTTTAAATCTAAATAAATATTAATATTTTATTAGATAGCATGGACAAATACTAAATTTAGTGACGTTTTGCTACTAATATTGATAACATCTGCCTGCGTTTTTTTGTAACTTGCAATGTATTTAAAGTTCTGTATCATTCTTTGAATAATAAAAACTCCTGAAAATTGGTTTAAATGACAAAAAGCGACAGAGTGTTAATATTACAAGAAACTAAAGATAAAATTGACAAAAAAAAAACTTTTACAATGCATTATAGTAAACACTAAATTAATTTAAATTCAAATACACTATCACTCTGTTAATTAGCCCAAGGTGAGATGAAAAAAACGTGATGCAATTAATAACCGCGTTGTATATAATTTTGGAAAATGAATTCAGGAGTGTATGCTACATAAAAAAGTGCAGAAATTAGTCAGTGTTGAAACAGATCATATTTTTCTTTCGTTTCTGGCACTGCTTACGTAAAGTCGTGTCATGAAACGATTTATAATAACATCTTCAGCCAAATAGCACCTTTATTAATGAGGGCGCATAATTAATACGCCATCCACTCCAACAGTTAAAGCCATTAGCCTAATAAGTAATCGGATTGTGAGCGAAAACAGGTGAAGTCTTAACATAGGTTTTCACTCCCGCGGGTGCTGTTTTTAACCAACAAACCTATATTTCTTGCCTAACTACCCATCCTTTCTTTCTTTGTTATTTTACTCTGCAGAACAAAGTATAAGTAACTTTATGTGCTCTACGTTTCTCATTTAAAGGTGTTAAATGTATTAAAATAAAATAAAACTGGCTAATTTTTGAGTTTTTATGCAATTTTACACCCTGTATATTCAGTAATATTTAAAAAATTAACTCTTTATTTAATTTTTTAAATAGCCTATGCCTTTGCATGCACTTTGTAATATATTTTTGAATATTATACATTTTTAACGTCTGGCACATACACACACACGGACGTCATCGCGAAAATAGTCATAACGGGTTCAGGGGACCTAAAAATGTATCATTTACTTATTTTACTTACTAAATAGATATTACATGTTTAGGAATATGGCTTCAAAGTTCTAAGAATATCAAAATCATTCTGTATTTGATGTTAGTTGCAAAATTATGAATACAAAATGCTGTTAAGTGTTATTGGCCCTTAAAAAATATTTTAAGGCAATGTTGTACAAGGTTTACTAGTTGCCTTTATTCGTTTTAAAATTTTGTTCTATATATACATCTTTTAAAATACCCGTTTAAGATTGTAAAAATTTTAAGCCATTGATGATGTTTTTCATTTACAAAAAGATTTTTCATAAGAAGAAATTAATTATTTAGGCAATTCCTCCTCAGTTTTTTTTTATATACACATCAGTTTTTGCGTCTTTTAGTTAAAACTGCTAAAGATGTTTAAAGGCGAAAGTCTCGCAATTTCTTTAAGGGACTTTAATATTTATATTGTGAATTTAATATTTTATAAAATGCTGTGGCCACCAGATGACTTTCGACATGACACATATACTACACACATACACATAGGTACTTAAACGGAAGTCATTGTGAAAATAGTCAAAAAGCACTTTAGGCATTGGGCCTAGGACCTACGACCATTTTTAGGATTTTTAAGGCCTACGAGAATTTTTGGGGCATACGAAAAAATATCGGAAATATAAAGAAAAAAGTATATACCTAGGGCTCACGACAACCTTAACGAGACCCTGCAGGGGACCTCAAAATCCGTCGAAATATGGAAATCGAAAATTTTCGCGGTCACAATCGTTCTTCATACTACGTATGGAGAAAATGAATGGTCAACATAATTGTTTCAATAAAAATAATATTTTCCGATTATTTCGAAAGGTTTTATTACCGGATCATTTAAGGTTGCTTTAAAAATATTATGTTCTTTCAGTTTTAGTATTTTGCACTCAGATTTTCAAAATATCGATTATTTGATGTCTGCAAGGGGATTTAATTTAATGCTCAACAAAAACCCGATACTGGAAATGATATTAAAATAGATGTTCGCGTTACCTATCGATTACTTTTAATTTAATGAAACATATAACACGAAACTGCAGCAAATTAATGGGCGCGCAAATAAATTGCCGGCAAATAAATTGCTTGTAACACACGTAGTATTCCCGGATTACTTCCATACAACCAATTACGCGTATAAAACTACGTTATAGTTTATAAAGTTTAACTTTACCAATTACGGCTTACTGTCAGCCCCATGAATCGTGAAAAAATAATATAAAACTTGTTTATTAAGCCATGGAGAGGGTGAAAAGTCGAACCCAATTCCAATATTGATATAGCTTGGCTCGAACTCTGACACTAAGGAGTCCCGGCAACAGGGTCACACAGAGCCGTGGTTCGCCAAAACTCAATACAAGTCGTGAGGCAGGATGGAATGACGCCATACGTTTATATTTCAAGTAGGTCTTTCCCCGACTTCTAAAAGCTGTGTTTATTTAGATTCCAATCATTTGAATTTATGCAAACCATAACAACACGATCTAGCGCAGGTAATGAGACAACCTTCATGTTGATTTTACTCTTGGAACTCGATCACTATCCAATGCGAGTAAGGAATAAATATTGTTTTAGGAAGATGGGAAATGTTGCCTTAAACGTTAAATAAATGATTTAAATTAAACGCAGGTTCAAATAGCAAGTTTGTGATATTATAACGCGTAGTTATTTCACAAAAATAATATTTTAATCAATTATTTCCATAATAAATTAGGAGCCAGGTAAAATATATGTGACAAATGCTCGTAGCATTTTAAACCCAACAAAATTCAGGGTATTAATTATAATTTTAGTATTTAGTGCAAAAAATTACCTAATTGGCCGATTTATTTAATGATCCTGTTCTAGATCTATCCGACTTCTGTATGATTACTGGCAATTTATTTTTCTATTTTCTACAAAGTTTTAGCGGGCCACTATCAAATATAATTCTTATAGGCGAAACGAAATTTTATGTATATATCATCTTAAGGGTTGCTGAATGATTTTTGTAAGGTGTTTGGGGTCCACAAATGTTCTTTCGCGAACCGAATATGGCCCGCGGGCCGTCAGTAGGAAAGCCATGCGCTATACATTATAAATCCTAAAATCGTGTATGCTGCGATCTCTATTGGTGATATTTTCTACTAATATTTTGTACCAGGAGCACATAAAGGAGGTGGCAAGAACTCTACAACATATGCGACTGTTACAACCAACGTGTTGAAAAGCAACAAACAGTGCCTGTCATATCTGGACTAGATATAAGAACCAACGTCCAATAGAAAATCTATCTCCTTCTAACTCATCAACAATGTATCGTTCACTTGATGTTTGTATTTTCAGCATGTTTACATTCATTCAAACATAACAGCTGATCTTAAATCATTTTAAAAAGTTAAATTTTGGCCTTAATAACGTCATTCAGGATAAAATAAGAAACCTTTGCCTCATAAACCTAAGTAATCTTTCAATAAACGCAAAATTCAAAACATAAATTAAAAAAGTTCAGCATTAGAAACACGCGGTTATTTCAAATATTATAAACTACTAATAAATTTTCTCATACCTTCGACTATTTTTTAAATAACAATTATTTACCCTCAGTATGTTGAAATAATGACTAAAAAGTTTTTAATAAAATGCGTGAATGGAATTATATGCCATTTTCTTAAATTTACTGCAGTCTTTGGCGAAAATTTTGCAATTGTCCCCATACTATCTAAAAATTTCAAAGACATCCTAAATAAATGCATTTCTAGCTAAAGTTTGCTCAAAAAGGCCTAAAACAGAAATGTTTACAAAAGTAGCAAATAAAGCCAAAAAAATCGATCTGAAAATAAACGAACAAATATAAAATATATGAAGGATAAGGTTTAATACAGATCAACTTGGAGATGTTTTTAAGGTAAAATCTGCGAGTGGGCAGAAATATAATTTTTAAAATGTTTAATTGTTTGGATATGTCGTTAACAAATGAAAATAATAAAGAAGAAGAAATTAATAATCGACTAACAAAAGGAGGTAGAAGTGCAGGAGCTCCAACAATAACGATAAAGGTAAAGAAAATTACCTGAAAAGCAAAAATTAGAAAGTCCTTTAAGGTTCTGAAAAATATAATTTCTTTTTTATATTATGAATCAATATTATTTGCACCTTATGTTTATTTAGGTTTTAAATTATACAGAAATAATAATTTTTGTTACACTTAACGTCAAGTATATACAAAATTCTTCAGTTTTTGAATCACTTGCTATCGATTTTCATTAAATATCTAACTTAAACTATATGCAAAGAAATGTATTGTCATAATAATTAAACTTTAAACGTTTCATAACGTGTTAAAACAACGTTTTATATATTGTTCAAACGATCGGCAATGCATTACATTCTAAAATGAGTATATGGAATATACAACAGCCTTCGTTGTTAACCAGATTGTTCACGTTTCAACGAATTTTATGGTGTAATATCTTTTTTATATCTATTCATCGCTAGTAATGGTATGTCATCGCCAGTAGGTGCCTGTATTAACGCTAAATTTTAATATCCTGATTTACGATTTCCATGAAATGTGGGGATAACGAAATTTAGATCTGGATGTTATTTTAGCGTTAACGAGGTCATCTGTATTAATTAAAATGACTCGAAAACTTAAAATAGTACAAATGAAGCATAAAAAAATCCCCAATAATATGGAGTTTGTGCTTATTAATAAACGTCAAAGCATAAACACCAGCTGTATTGATTATAAAACCAGTAATTTTATTAACAGCTGAAAATAACATTAAACGAAATTTCTTATGTGAAATATATTAAGTCTATACGTTATGTTAACAAATATTGAATAGATATTAATAAAGTGTGTAAAGTATATTTACGCGAAATGGTTAAAGATACCCTTTAAAAGGGCCGAAAAAAATTATATGCTTGTAAATATGTTGAATATACCTTTTACCTAATGAAAACTTAAAACGTACGTCTAATTTTCCATAAATAATTGTTTATGTGTAAATTTATTAAACATATCATATTACTAAAACCCCCAAGAGATTTTATTCCGCAATTATTTGGTAAATACTACTTTGCGTAATGTACAAATTAAAATACATATTAACAAATAGACAAATACAATATTAATTTAACAGAGTATAGCCATGATTAAAAATTATTGAAAATATTGCAACTCTGCAAAATGTTTTTAATAACATTGTTTTAGACCTAAATACAAATTTCATAACATTTTATTAGTCTTACCGTAATAATGCAACGTACACTGATAATAAAGAGCTTAGGTTTATTGCATTATACATTCAACCACTCGAATCGTGTTTTGTTATAAGACGTGTAACAGTTTTGTAAGTCGCTGCAAAGTTTTATGAAGCTTAAAAGCTCTTAAAGCTTTCTGTATGATTGTTGAATACTTAATAATATTAGTTATTTGTTGCTTCGGACAACAAAAATAATGAGGCTTAAACTTAAAAGTTATAAAACTGTTTATAAATTCGGTATTTAGTGGTTTATTTAAGATTTGTCCTAAACTTTATTAATTATGTTCATTCGAAGCACCATAACAGGTGGACCATACAATAAAAATTTTTATTAACAGAGGTCAGGAAAATATTGATATAAAAAACAAGAAAAAAATCATAATCTCTTAACAGGCAAGGAACTAAAGTAATTGCCAAATTAAGCAAAACAATTTAATTGAACCCCCTACTTTTACAATTTTTTATTGATACTAGGCTCACTACACACATTTTACTGAATATAAAAAGTATTTTGATCTATATTAAAGCTAAAGTAAATGCAGTTTCACTCCTTACTTAGACGGTCATAAATTTACTTCGATTTTCCACAAATATGTCACGATTACACTGTGCATTAAAAGTTATATCTCACCGCGGAGCACGTTTCTCAGTTCCTCTTCGGGGTTCCAGTAAAATTTAGACTAAACTCCATGCAAATTAGTTATGTAAGAGTTCGGAAATTTACAAGAAGCATATTAAATACTTATAACTTTTGCTTACATGTTGTTAAACATTAAATAGGAAATATCGCTGTAAATACTAATGCACTTAATGACACTCTAAAAGTTAAAAACGGGATTGTTCGATGAGAACGCATGATTTGTTAATCAGAGCTAATGAAATGCACTTAATTTACGCAAGGCTTTGCAAACACAATATCTCTTGAAGTTAAACTATGTACCTATGCTTATTTTATCAGACAGAAACAACATTAAAATGAATTTATTGGTTGTTTGAAAAACAATTTACGATAGTATCAGGCCAAAGAATCAAATTAATTGTTACAGTGAACCGATAAACTTGTAACAGTCATTTATTTCTTACCGTGAACAGTAAACATGTAATACATGAAATACACATTACATCGACGTACTACGATTTAGCATTTAATACTCCAAATGGATGCGAATACTGACAAGAACGTTAAGATAATTGCTTGCAATGTTTATAACGTAATATTATAACATTTTTCTAGATGTATTAACAAATCGTTTCCAAATTGGTGTGTCTGATGGTATAAAGTTACTAAAGTGTTGTTTTAAGCGCATGCAAGAAATTGGCAAATAGATCAACAGTAATTTCGGTATGGAGTGGACTTAATTTACCATTTTTAATATCTTTATGAGTTATATATTTATCTTTTTAATCAAAAACTGTTGACATTACATACAACAAGTTTTATAACACTGAAGTCAGAAACAATAGCAAAAAAATATCGCCCAGTTCTTCAACATTCCTGAACGTCAATCAACCACGAACAATAATTACAACTTCACAGTTCATTTGCGCCAGTTTCGAAAATGTCGATGAATTTAATTGAATTACTACAGCAGATGAAAAATTGATCCATTATTATGATGCAAAAATACGAAAGCAATCAATAGATGAAAATCTTTCGGCTTAGGTTTTATTTTCTTTGATAAAAGTGGACTGAAACTAACCTTACTAATAATTCTGAGAAATAAGTGGGGAGAAATAGCGAGACACAAGTCAGCAGTGGCGTACGCAGGGTAGGGGATTAGGGGGATAAATCCCCCCCGAAAATTTGAAAACGGCTGAAATTATAATTACTGCATTTCCAAACATAAAATACAATTAAAATATATTATATGTTTGTACATTTTACTAATAAATGCCATTTTTGGGTACGTTTGACCTTAAAAATTTAACAAAAATGCCTATAGCACTGTAAACCGGGAGGCCCCCAGCACCTTTTCCTTACAACTCATTTTTTGTGTCTTGGCCCCTAGGTCATTTTCTAATTTTACCATTACCATGCCCCGTTTGAAATAAATCAGTATTATTTTTGCAAATTAAAACAATATCCCCCCCTGAAATATTTTTCTGCGTACGCCACTGCAAGTCAGAGGTGTCTTTTTTGACAAAGCAAAGTAGGTTTTTAACTAAGACACTATCATCCTTTTCTATCAACCCTAAATTTCTGGAACAATAGGAATTTTTTTCGAGTGCAAAAAATTACAACAAAAACTGCAATCAATCGTAGAACTAATTTTTGTCGCCATGTGAAAAATTGGCTTCAAATAATTAACACTCCATATAAAAACTTGTTTCAAGTTCCAAATGATACATTTTAATCGCATTTTACATAACGAATAAAAGTTCCGACATTCTACTGTAATTCTACAAAAAAAAAAACGCGCTGCATTCGCAACACTTTGCAATTAAAGCGATAATTCCTACCTTGTTAAAAATAAATTACGAAATTTTATGAAACGGAACGAGTTTAATTTTTCTAAAAAACAAAAACGACCCAGCGCTCGCAAATGAATGTGTTGACTTTGAATCAATTACATTTCGTTTATAAGTGCAGAGCCAACATTTAAAGTAAATATGTTAATACGAAGCGAATGAGTTTAACGGTAAATAACGTGGTCCCACCTAAAGCTTCGAAATCGACAAACGGACATGATGAATACAAATATTTGGCATAGGTTACAAAAGATGTGTACCTATCGAGTCAATTCAAATGTCGAAGCGGAATAAAAGGGAAGATGAATTCTGGTCCCGTCAGCAGATTCGCTATCTACCTGCTGCATATTTGCGTATAGTCGAGTGGAATGACGATTGCCAGTTCGAATTTAAAATTACAGAGTTGGGTAGAGCTACAAGCAAGCTAATAAAACAAGGTAAACACTGTTTTTATGCACTGCTAGTAACTTATTTGTACTACTCTTATATAATTGCCCTATAACGATCAACTCTTTTTTCAAACAAGTAAAAAATATGTACAGAGAAGATGTGTACACTGTGTATCGTACAAGGTGCTGGAGGAAATTAACCCTGTTCAACAGTGTGTTAGTAACATGGATGAAAATATGTGCTTCTTAAGTTTTTTTTTGTGGGGTTGAGCTTTCAGTGTTGAAAAGGTTCCATCACGAAAGATTTTTATTATTAATTATTTTTATATCTTTAAAAAAAGTAGGTACATTACTTAATTAAAAAAAAAAAAAATTTGTGCAGGTACACTTTAGCATGGTAAATTAACTGTGCTATTGCAATATTATTTGTATTGCAAAATAGGAACCAATTATCACTTATGGCAATCTTTGATACAAACAAATTTTGACACCGAAAAATCGTACAAAACTTATGTAAGTGTAATTATTGTTTTATTATGTCAATTTAACTTACCTAACGTGTAAAGACGGATGAAAAGCTGTCGGATTATCTTGTTGCGAGAATTTCGGAAGGGATCCTTGCAGAATGGCCAATCTTAACGTCAACAACAAGCCAAGCTGAAAAAAACAATAATTTTTTATAGGTCGTAAAATTAAAAAAATAACTAAAATATCAATCATGAGGCGTAAACAGAATAAACAGAAAAAGATTAATTACGTTGATAACTTCACGGTTTATTATCGTTTTAACGCCCTTTTATTAATATTTTACGCCTTATAACCGTTGTCTTTTCATTTGCTCTAAAATAAATATTTTATTGCATCGTGAAAAATATAGTGTTCTACATAAAAGCGTTATATCATTTTTAATGCGTTTTTTCAGGACAATGCACAATTTCGCATTACTGTAAGCCGAAGTATTGAGATATTGCCTAAATAGTTTCACTCCATACTTTTTATACACGTACTTGTTGACGATATAGAGATCGTACGATTGCAATTTTGATATTTTATGAGAGATAAACAAATAATTCAGTAGGTGCATGGCCAATAACAACGTTCACAATTTCCGCTTTGGAAAATACATAGCCGGACTCCGCCTGACCTTTTTAAAGAAAATAACAAACAATGAAATGTCTAGAGAGTAGCAGGTCAACGATTTTAATATTAGCTTTATTATAACATGAACTGCACGTTGAATATTTCGATCATTAGAGTATATCATGAGCACTTTTATAGAAATATCGATATTACCACAAATTTACTTCTTTTCGTTTTGGTATTGCATTTACATAAAAAGTATTAGTTATAAATTTGAGAAAAAAGTTATAATACTTACAGAGGTAAGGACTTTGGCTGTTCTACTGGCGAAACGCTGTGTTTCTTTCGTCCATCTTACTTCCACAATTGTCCTAGAAAACAACGAAAATTCATTACTTTATGCACTGCATAACATCTTGTACAAGAAATCAGCACTTACTTTTTTATATTAGGCCAATTTTTGTACAGATCGTAAGCTAAATTTACAAGGAAGACTGTAACACCAGTTTCTTTAGCGAGCATACTAAGACCTCCTAATAAGACGCTGGTCCATATGTGACACTTTCCATCAGGATGCCTGCAAAGAAAAATGCGCCATATTAAAGCAGATAGCTGACAAAACATAAATTTACATTACTTTATTAACAGTGCTCGACAAACACACATTTAAAATTAGTGATAAAAGAACTTAGACAGCTTCAGGTATGGGAATGGAAGAATCCTTAAAGCCAGAAGAATTTACTGAACTTTATTTTTAGCCTCCAACGAATTAATATGAAAGTTTCTTAACTTGTATGTAAAACCGTATTATGCCATTCAAAAAATCATGCGTGTCGTAAAGGTGCTTTAAAATCAAAATAAAAGATAAATAATACACATGGATGTTATCGTTCGAAGAGCTCCTTAGGGCAATGTACTTGGATTCATTCCTTATCTACTACAAACAGCAAATTTATCAAACATAAATAAGAAGCAACGTGCACAGTTTTATAAGCACCGGCTGAAAAATTCTTTTATATGGGAACCAATCTGCCAGCTTCATGCATTATTTTATTAATAAATTCGTTTTCGACTACATAAATAAATATATAAGGACTAAAAATTTTGGTTTAGTTGCATATTAATTAATTACGCGTTCATAATATATTAAACGTGTATTTAAATTATGTGACAATTCATCAACCTTTAATCCTCTCCAATATTGTAAACTGAATAAATACGAATCGCGTTTGTTCGTATTTTATTTATAAAATTAATTACATTAAAGTAATAAACGAATGTGGTACTTACCGCAAACAAAAATAAAACTCATGAATGTGAAATAAAATTAATATATTTAGTTTATTTGACACAAAATAAAATTCTGTAAACATGTTATTAAAACAGAAGTTCAAATGTTGTTTGCAAAAACAAATGTGTTAGATGTAAAAAAAATATTATGTTAATTCCTTCATTTATTGCACTTTAATGAATATATTTGAAATTTAACTCAGTTCCTGTACTCGTATAAGGATTAATCTTAATCTAGATGAGATTGGTTTGTGGTAAAAGGGACTTTAATTCAACAGCTTTTATTTTTTGAATTAAGACGGTTAAATATGGAAAAGTTTACTAAATACAATACTCCAAAGGTAAATTCATTAGAGATCTCTAAAGACCGACAAGTATATATTAGATCCAGATCTGGTGTACTGCTTCAGGCAGTTGTGCTAGTGATCCTTTTCGATAATGATAACAATCGGACATCCTCTTCTGGCAAGCGTATAATTGTTGGAGAACCCTTTCATGGGTACCAAATTTGGAATGTTATTATTCGAAATTGGGGCATGACTTCAAAGAGCAAGAAAAAAATTTTACCCTCGTTAGCTTAACTGCCTTTGGTATCCTTGAATATGTCCAAAGGATAACAAGCTAAGTTGACTCCCTTTGTATTTCCGTAATAATTAGCAATAAGATCTAATGCTTCATTTTAATATTAATTAGTGTAATTCGTTTTTGTTATTATCGAAAAACTATTGCCAATGAGGTAAGAATGTAGAATGCTTCATTTCATTTTTCATAAAAATTCCCTACAAATTCGGCACGGTCGACGAATTTGTATTATTTTGCAAAAATTAGTAATTTAATATTTGTTAATTTGGTACACAATAAGCCAATGCGGTTGTAATTAGAATTTTTATCTAAAGCAGATGTATTAGTGCAACTTGCACATCGTGATTTATTAGATTCATAATAGGACGAAATTCATTAAAACTTTTAAAATTGTTAGTTAAACTTTTCCGTTGAGTACTTTTAAATTGGCAAAATTTTACATATTGCGATAAGTTCCAATGAACGGTGCTTTCAAAATTTGCAGGCTTATAGCTTGAAAATATTGACTAATTCGGAACACAGCTTTTAATATCGAAAGTGCATGCACTGAGTTTAAGGACAAAACAGTCACAAACAATAAAATTATTAATAAATAGTACCCTCGGCGCTTTATTTCAAAAACAGGTTAATACCATTTTCCGATTTTGATGACCTAAATGCTGGAATTAACGCATTTGCTGCAATTAAGTTTATCGATTTCGTGTTTCAGTTAAATATTACTGTTTAATTCAATACTATTGACACGTTTTCCACACACGAAACTCATTAGTAAACCAATAAAGCATCATTTGCTGTTTATTGTTTGAAATTATACTGGTGCATTCGGCGTATGCATTTGAGACGGAGGTGTTTAATGTGCTCGGGTTTTTAAAAGCTTGGTTCTGCTAAATATACAATGAGAAATTTGTTGAATGGATACCTCGACTTACTTTGTTTAGTGTGCATGATTTCCCAGGTGTCCAGGAAATCATCTTATTTACATCTAGGGTACATAAATAAAAGGCAAACTGGGAATAACACCATATTTTGAAGTGAATATTTTATAATATCTTATCAGCACTTAATAGTCTTCTTACTACGCTGCACCAAAAAAAAGTGAAAAACAGTCAGTTAATTTTTTAGCTCCTAGTATTCTTCTTCATAATTTACTCTTAACAGCCTGCTGGTTATATATAAGTAAAGCATATGACTGTTTTGTTCGATAACATTTAATCAGGTTTGAGTTCCAATCCCTGTAGCCAAACCTTGTCAAAGACCTGGTACACACAAACAACAAAATTTTTCTAAAGCGTTCTTAATTTTGTCTATTGCCCTATGCTTATATTCAATCGCCAAGTGTTTTTTCCGGAAGCCAAACTGAACTTGCGAATCAAGTAATTGGTTTCAATAACGGGTTTTAGACGATTCAAAAGTAATTTTTCGAACATAGGCAATCTTGAAATAGGCCGATAAGATGTTTTATCGTTACCTGGCTTGTCTGGTTTTGTATCATTACTACATTCGTTAATTTCCACTGCATTGGTACAAAATGTTGTTTTTTTCTCTGTTAAATTAGCTACTAAGGCACCTGATATTAACAATTGATTTACAATTATATTATTTGGGCATTTTATAACGGACGACAAACCGCCATGTAAAGTTAACCTTAGTTGTGATTTGTTGCTAGCTATAATTTAGTATATTTGTAGAGAAACCCAGAAGGAGAGGGTAATACAATTTATTTGCAATATTTTATTCATGCGTAACACGGTTCGGAGAACGATTCATCACAATAGAAAATGAAATATTTTATGGCAGTTCTGTGATACAATTTTATACCACTGTAACCTTTACCAAGTCAAAGAGATGCGTGGTCAAAATATAAGTCGTAATACTTCTTATTGCTTATTTTTATTGTGCTGGGTCAGAGAACATGAATAAAATATACAGTAGTTCTCTACTGAATCCAGATGCTTAGGTTATTTTGAGCTGCTGTGCACGAAGATAGAGGGTAATGCAAGTGTTCGACTGCCAATATATTTCCATCGCATACAAGACGTGCAGCTAAACAAACTTTTAGCTGCTTGATTTACAAAAAAAATCGTAAAAGACTGGTAAATGGACTTCTAAAATGTTTGTCCCTGGAATGAGAAATGTATCAAAGTTCAATAATTAATGAATACGTTATATTTAAAACATATGTAATGATATGCAACTATATGTATTTATACAAAATGATACTTGATAATTTAAATCGACCTAACATGCAACAGAGAGGTTCTGAAATGAATCTAACGTACCTAAACACAATCGTATGTGCAAAACAATAAAAATATTGTAAACGAATTCAATTTTCTTTCAAATACTAAAGACTTCAAGTGGGTTAGTTACTAGCAACTTACATTATTATCACATCTAACATGAAAATTCATAATTTCTTGTATGCAGGAGATGGTTTTGCGTAACAAATCAGGGTGGAAATTTACTGCAAAATACTAACCGTGATATATGATGCGGTTAAGCCATAGCCGTGGGTAGTGGAGCAACTTAAAATTCTCGGTGAGTTAGCGTGGAGTAAACAAACCCCATCGACATAATTCAAAAGTTAACGAACAAATCGAGACCTACCAGTAAACAGACAATTCTAAAAATTCCACCGAATTATTACCAACAACAATAACCACGGCTATTAGTAACATAATATAGTTTTGTGTATTGTTCTTGAGAAGAATTAATCTTAAATCAACTTAAAAAACAAAACTAGACGAAGCGCTTAGAATAATAAGGCAAACTATGACATTTGATTTGATTTTCATTTGTATATTTTTGAATAGCGTGTCGTGGGAGATTAACTATGCTTCAAAAACTCTACAAAAGCATGTTATTGACCTTTATGAATACAGTTTAGTATTGGATCTAACAAAACGTTCTAAAATCAAAAATTTAATGCGAATCTAAGCAAATCGCCAAGGAGATCGTGGTTTTGCAAATGGTAACAGACAGCGTTAATAATAGTATCGGGTGCGTAAAATGCATAAATTCCTCCACTGTTGAACGTGATCCCGGTTAAAACGACAGTTTAAACTCATAATTATTTGGGAAACTTGGAGATCTGGAGCGGAAGGAATAATCGTACCTGGATTTTATTGCTAACATGAACTTGTTCGAATTTCTGAAAGAGAAACGACTGAACTTCCACCCCCAATGACACCTAATCCATCAATTTCATGTAAGAACTTAAAGAACCCGAACCATTCTTCACGTAGCGGTCTCTATCATTCCTCGTTCCTAACGACTTATCGCCATTTTATTTGTGGCAAATTCTACTGTATATGTTTTTGCTCTCTCGTTATTCCGGCTTTTTGAAATCATCTCTTCAGTGAGAGGCTTCGTGTGGTTCTTGTGGTCATTCATCTTATTAACAGGGTGACAACGGTTTTTATTCAAAGAGTAGCGAGTGACGGTGCGTAAAACGAACACATGCCCCAATATATTAACTAGAATCTGATCAGTTTTTAGTTAATACGTCAGTGTGAAGGGTATTATAAACAATTTTTAAAAAATATTTAAACTTACCATTGCAAACAAAAATTAAACCTAACACCTTAATTCCCTAATACATTTCTCTAAAAGGTTACTTAAATAGAAATAAAACCCAAAAGAACCTGCTATTTAACCTTATTCATTGTTCAGCAACTTGCCCATTAACACGTAAGCAAAAATAAGGGTTACAGACCCAGTAGATGAGATTTTTGAGAAGAGTAGTAGGATGTAGACTGATCGATAAAATCAGGAACAATAAAATTGGAAAAGGCTCAGGAGTGAAAGACATAAAGACCAATTAAGATGGCTAAAACATCTACTGCGTATGCAAGAAAACAGGTAAGCAAAAATGGAATAGAAAACGAAGTTTGAGGTAAAACGAATTAGAGGAAGACAAGGAACAAAATGAGAAAACGAAGTGAGGCATAGACTAGAAGAAAAAGTAGTCAGCTGGAGGAATGTGTCAGAGATAGAGAAACATAATCAAGAACTATGAAAACATTGAAGGGTACAAGAGCACGAATCAGTCAAATAATCATACAGCTACGCATGTGTCAATAGAAAACATAAAACTGCAACTGAAGAAGAGATTAGTCTTGAAATTGGTATTGTTATTCGATAACAGATCGGTTGTAAATACTGATTTAATTTTAATTAAGCTTCTTTGTATTAAACATCCCTTCTTGCTAACGTATATCGATGTGCACAGTTTTAACATACCAGTCAAATACTTTTAGAAAGGAAGTAATAGCTAAACCATAATGTAGATATGAATATGTGTGCCCAATTTATAGTTGTATACGTAGGATTGTGTATTCGCACTGTGAAATTATTAGCCATTTCGCAATGTGAACAAATTGTATAACCAGAAAGCATACATGATCTGAATTGCCTAATTGGTGACAGTGAAATAATGTGGAAAACCAAATCTCATTCGAACGTAAAATATTTCGCAACATTGCAGCTGGCAATTACATTTTGCAGCATTCCAGCCCGACATATGCATAATACAAAACACAATCAATTCTGTAGTTATGAGTTTTGTCATAAAGCAAGCTTTTGATTATACGCAATGGCAAAAGTTAGGTTTTTTGTGTCGTTTAAGTTTAAATATGTTTACTTCGAATGTTAAAAGAAGAACAATTTGTTTTTGTATTTTACGATAGTCTTACTTACAATTCTTTTCAAAAACAAAAACATGTTTTGTAAATTTTAGTTTAATTATTTCCATTTTCACTGCTTGAGAGTAATAAAATTCTTCTTGCACTTTTGACAAAAATCAGAATAACCATTATAAAGTATCGTTAAATAGATTACTGCAAAATATAAGTTAAAATTCGTTTATTTGATTCACTTTTAAACATTTTTACAGCAATGTTTGGACCGGTTTCTGACCTATCTATGCATTTAAATGCAGACATTTTCACTGATTGGGTTATCACTACACACACACACCCAAGAAGCAAGAACAACCCAAACAATGAAAGCATAAAGATTCTCCGCCTCCAAAGCTGGCAAAGAAGGTTACTTCGGTCAACATTATTGACTACCTTCCACGGCTGGAACTAGAGAGCATTACGCTAATTTATTAAATCGATTAAATAAAAAAAAATTTGAACTTCGACCGAGTTTGGCGATGAAAAAGATGCTCATACATTATGAAAATGCACCGGCTCACTCGTTCACAATTAAAGAACTGGGCTTGAAATTGATTTTTCTTGCACAGCACTCTCAAAGTTTGGCTTCCTCTAACTACTAACCGTTTTCAAACAAAAATTGTCATCAAATGAAGAGGCCATAGTTGCTGTAGACGCTTTTTTTACAGACCTCCGGTTGGAACATCATTGGAAATAATGCATTGCGCCTCGAAAGGATTACGTAGAAAACAAAACATCATTCTTAACCCATTAAACAATTGCTTCTATGCCCGATCGCGAACGTTTTAATCCATCCACGTACTGTTAAGCCATAGTTCATTCAAAGAATGCTAATGAAAGGTAGGTAGTTTAAATTTAAATTGACGTCACACATTTTGTGCACCAAATTTTGTAAGCGTATCTCAGCAGATTAATAATATAATTAAACAATAATGGTCGTAAAACCGTACGTTGCCAGTTTACGCCATAACATTTTCCATAGAGAAATATTTTATTTCTTCCTACAGTAAGAATGTTCTGTAAGCTCACCATTAATCTTGCTCAAGTTTATGATTTAGTTTTCCTGAATGATTTAAAATGATACATTTCCTCTGGGAATCATAAACTATGTTATAAAACTGAGGTGTAGCAACAATGTTGACTTCAATTTAAATAATTTAATACTCGTTGTACTGCCAGCAGCGACGTTTACAAACCGTTTTAACTTTAACAACAAACAAAACAGTAAAGCAAACTAATACAACTCAAACAAAAAAAGTATGCATTACTTGATTAAAAGTTAGATTACTTAATATTTATAAGTTAAAACAAAAGTTACGTAGATTTTGAAGGATCTGCTGTCGAAATACAATACTCTCGTCTCCTAATAAGTTGCAATCTTATTTATTCATTTGCACACACATAATTGTCATACAAAGATCTAAATTTATTCTGAGCAAAGGTTACATTAGTAAAAACATTAATAAAAATAGTGCTAATTACACAAAAGGATAAATTTTTTACGAATGTGAAGAAATTTACAAAATTATTTATATTCAAAGTTTGTGTTAAGTATCACAAACCTAACAAAATAATAATCCAGATGTGAAAGAACGCACAAGATATACAAAATGAAACCATACAAACAAATCTGGACTTGCAGAACATTCGTACAACACAAAACATTTAGAGGAGTTTGATTGTGTAAAAATGTTAATTTAAGAAGTAAACTACAATAAAAAAGCTTTAGTAGAGAGTCATTATAGGTTTTAAACACAATTTTTTTTGCAATACTTGAGACGGACATGGTGTTTTAGATGAACATTGGATGACATTGTTTAATTCATTCAAGAAGATCAGTACAATTTTAGATTAATATTGCTGCAAAAAATAATCGTAGCTATGACAGCTGCATTTGTAAAAATAAATAAATAAACAATACTGCAATTGATTTTTTACATTGTTTTGAACAGGAGTCTTGAAACTGGTATTGAATTTCGACAAAATTTCTTTGGAAAAATAACGTGTGTATTAATTAAGCTTATTTAAAAATAAAAGTAGTACGCGATTATATACTCAATCCGATTTTGTTACAACTATTAATTAACCCACGTATAATAAAACAAGATAACGTTTAGCACCAGGTGGGATCTGTGTAATGCCGTATATTGTAATAGGTGAAACCAGGTGGAATATACGCCAGCTAATGTTATTTTCAATGGGCGATCAGCAAACACGCAAAAATCTATAAAACTCCCGGGGTGCAAAATTAATTTAGCTTGTGTTGTAGGTACTGGAATTCCGTATTTTTCAATTAAGCCGGGCCGACGTGAATGGTCGCCAGCTGGCGCTGGGGACGCGAGATAGCAGAAAAGACAACTCGTATGCGCTCGGTCAAGCCCTGAAAAACTGGAATAGCTTTTGTAATACACATTTGCATTTTCAATTTCCCTTCGTATGTGCTAACGGATCCGTGGATAAATTTACGAATATGAAGTCAACTATGGATGACGTGAAAATTTGGAAGCGACAGTTTCGTGCAAACAAATTTCAATCAAATTTTTAAATCGTTCTGAGATTTTAATAACATTTGTAAAAAAAAAAACTCTGTTAATTAAATAAAGGGGGGACGTGCTTTTTCAGTTTTTATTGCCGTGATAGTAATTTTGCAAATATTGACAAACAAAGGTGTTGAATATAAATTACCACATTTTGTTTTGTGTGGCAAAATTCGTTTGCATCAGCGAATTTGTTATATATGTGCCAGTTACCGTAACAAACCTTATTATCAGAAAATCAGGGAGTTGAGCAGTCGCTAGCAATTACAAATACAAATACTGTGATGTCATGACATTTATTATTTATATTTTACTCATTTCCTTTATTTTTCACAGAAACCACTAGAATTATACACTTATGATACCATTTACTTAAAACTTTGAATATTTTCATATGACTTAATTTCAGCTCGACTAGAGCAAATTAAAAGTTAGAATATTATATTAATTAGTTGAGTGAGGTGCATATCAACAACATAAGTGTTTGCCCATCAACAATGACTTTCTGATATATTTATACATGAGTGAGACATTACATAAGATATGTGCCTGTAGGGAAAAAAAAAGATCGAGACGCAACGTACAATAGGAGATGAAATTAGGATTTTTTAATGAAATAGGAGTAATTGTTTGTATTATAATTATCATAATAATTGTTTTAATAATTTTGCGATTGTTCTAATATACAATAAAATAATTGATTAAGTAATCTTTAGTTTAGTGTCATCCGGATTCATAAAAGCTTTTTACATTAATAAACTTCTGAATATTTGTTCTTAGTACTTTAAATGGTAAGACAATCGAAATACTAAAACAGGCGATGGTCTTAGTTTGGTCTCGAACTAGTGAGAGCAATGTATCAATATTCACATAAGTTGCGAGAGAGAAACGTTTTTGCTGACGTCCCCAAATTAATAAACCGTACGTCACACTAGAGTCAAAAAAGCTGTGGTTGACACATAAAAGTACGTGCTGGGAATCAATTTCTCTTATATTTCACGTTTAAGGATTAATAAAATCAGAAAATGCTAAGACTGTCAATTTTTTAGGCTTGAAACTTTATCAAAATCAGGTTTTTGTTTCATGATGATTGTTACCAATAACAACTTGCAGAAAATATGTAATAATGTTTGATTGTCACGGTTGTAAAATAATAGAGTATAAAATATTTAGTCTTATGAGATTGAAAATATAGAAATTTACTAAGCAAATATATGATAAATAGGGTACATTGTAATAAAAAGCATTATAGTAATTGCAATGAAAGAAAAAGAGCATTTAAATGGGATGAGTGACTTTAAATAACGCGCTTAGATGCAACGCTGAGAAGATTAATCTTCATGTTAAAAATTATAACGATACAAAAAATACTGTACGCTACAAATATGCTAATTTTTTACGGAGCACAGTTTAGAAAACGCTGTTGTATTACCTAAAAAAATATAAAAGATGAGTACGTCGTTAAAATTTAATAGAGATATATAGTGTAAATCTCATTTTTAGCTTTAGTGCTAGAATGGTTATTAAAGAATTAAAAAATGGAAAGAGCCATAATTAATACATAAAAAAACACTAAATATTTAAGATGAACTATTTAATTTAAAAAAAAAATGAATTAAAAGTGGGAAGAGAGAATTACAATTTGGAATCTGTAATAGTTCCAAATCTTATGTTCTAAAATCAAAAGTTAATGTTGTTATGGATCTCTTCTATGATTTTCAAAAGACAAAACCTTGTCTGTCAACATTTTTTCACGTCGTATATAAAGAGACAGATGCTTTTCGAAAAATTCACTATGTTAGGTACGATGACAAAAAATAAACTTGAACGTTCCTTGATTACAAGTAAAGATTATTGTTTATAATCTAAAAAAATCTGTTTTTGCGTATTGCGTCGATTTAATTCAAAATCCCTTACATCTGCTACAGTTTGAACTAATTTTATTATATTGACAGTACATAAACATTCTTGTTGCAAGTTCTGTTTTGTAAACACATTTCTACACCGACAAAACAAAGTAGATATTTGAGAGAGTTTGTTGGGAGAATTGTTAATTCCATTTCAGCAATGCAACTAGCCCTAAACATACAGAAAGTTTGGATAGCTAGGACAATTGAATAATACAACGGTTACCATACTTTAATTAAGTATATATCGTTAATAATTGTTTACAATTTAAATAAAAGCTTGCGAAATTAATTAATATTTTCATTTTGGGTAAAGGGCAAATAATGAAAAGTAAACAAAAGGTATATTACTGAGAAAATATGGTCTTTATGTATCCACAGGTTTGCAGACATTGTATCAAACGTTAATTACAATAATGTGCATTTAACTTTGTTCAGCAAATACGTTAAGCAGAATTAAGGCATGGCTGCATTTGTTGCTTAAGTTTGTGTTAAAGTTGTAAATTATATTAGTCAATTCGGTTTTATTATGTTTTTCTTTGCAACATGTCAACAGATTGTTGTTACATTACATGGTATATGAATCCTTTGTAAATTCTTGTCTATGACAAATGAGATGAAATGAACTTATTTCTTGTAAATGCATTTATTCTGAATAAAAATGATCATAAAAGAAATGATTGGTTGCAACAAAAGCAACTTGACAGTAAGGCTACTTATGAAACAATTTTGAACTGCACGTCATGTCGCTTGAATACTTAGAGAGTTTTTATGTAGTAGTTAATAAACTTGTTCCATTTAACGTTTTTCTATTTCAACGACTCGAATTGTTTCATAAGCAACATTATAGTTGAGTTAATGCACATTTTCCATCTACATTTAAAGGACTTTTGTCGTTTAAATAAAGCTGCACTGAAGCAAGTTAAAAATATAAAAATAACAATTTGTGTAATATATTGAAGTATTATTACCCGTGGTACGCCAGAAACGACACAAGGAAGAAGACACAGGCCAAGACGTCTGCTCGTCCCACAATCCCCGTCACCTGCAACAACAATAACCACTTAACCTCACTCGTACTGGCAAGTATTCTACAATCAGCTTTTATGAGAGAGCTCAATTTTGTAGCATCTAGAATAGATGTTTATAAAAGAACGCAGTATCAGCTGCATGCTACAAAAATGTGTGGTAAGAGATTTTTTGATATTAAAAACAAGTTGTACTCGAAGCGACACTTATACGATAAGCATGCAACTTTACTTTCCGGATTTTTTATACCGATTTAAGAATGTTATCAAAAAATTTCGGTAATAAAACATTTATAATGAATATTGAACCTTTTTTTAAATTTTAATTGTTTAAATGTTTAAAACACAATCAATAATAGTAGTAGGTATAGTACTTTGTCCTAATCTAAATTTTTGACTAATTCATGAAGTATAAAAAAATTAGGACCGAGAAAAATGAACAACAAAATAAATTGGGTTTAAAGAGGCAGCAAAAAATGTCATGAAACTGTGAGCATTATTCAGTACGATATTAAAAATTTGTGTATGTGAATAAAACATACTATTTTTCACATTTCTTTTTTTATCTATAACTTATCTTAAACAGCGGTAATTATTTGATGAATGGTAATTTCAGATGGACAGGCTAAAGATGATGCAGTTATTTACAGGGCAATTCAAAAGGTCTGTAACTTTTCATTAAATGTTTTTTTTTTATTGATTATTCAGTAACAAATGAACAGAATACAAACTTTGTCGAAATCAAAATTCGAGACCCAAATATGCAATGCAAATAAATTTTAATTACAATTTTAAATAACATTATTAGTAAATTCTCGGCTCTGTGCAACTTTTATACGCTTTCAGTATGAGCTCCCAATAATATTTAGGTCAGTGAATTTCAACAAAATAGATTTTTATATCATGTTGTGGAAATAAAGTTATTTAGCTCAATATAACCGTCACTACTTTAAAAACAATCTTATTGTCGTGTCATACAAATTATATGCTTTTATAATATACAATTAATATTAACTTACAAAAAAAAAAAACATGATGTCATGAACACATCTAGTTTTGTTTAAGAACAAAAAATACGCAGTATTTTAATCCTTTCCATTAAAATTATTATTTTATATTTAATACAATTGCTTAACAATAACTTTTACAAAAAAGGTTTTGATCTAAATAATGAATCCTATGAAGAACTTTGTAAGCTGGCAAGTTAGGATAATAAAGATTATATTGCACATATTTTTTATGTTTCCAAGCGCATATACGTACTTAGGACAGTAATAAACTGGGTAGAAATAAAGAAAATCGTCATTGTAGTTTCTGACGTTAAAATTCAATGAAAAAAATATCTCATCAAATTAGGTATGAAATAACTTATGAACAATATATTTGCAAGTTTTGTAAATAAGATAAAATGATTTGAAAACGTCCTCAAATGTATTTACAGATGTTCTTACACGTTTTTGAGTCCCTAAAATTAACCCAGGAATTAGAAAATACCACTTCGGATTTGTTTCAACGCGTTGAATTAAACTTCTACGTTTGCTGATTAACCTTATTCTCGCCTACAGAAACAAAAATAGCTACTGAAGTTTATTTTCCTTCACTGGTTTCCTTTTTTTCTCTGAAAATATGCAGTTCGTGTCTGTCACTCCTATATCAAACAAGTACTAATGATGGTAGTGAGTGCATTATATATAAAGCACATTCATCTGTAGTTTTACATCTCTTGCATTTTCCGTGTGAATACGGCTGTATTCTTCGTTTCAAGTATCTCTAGAATCTATTGTTTCTGATTCCATGGCCTATTCATACATTAAACTATTGTTGATAAGCATGCATTGTGAAAATACTGCACGTAAAAATTTATATATGTGTGTATATAAACCAAGACGTTTTAGCCCAGGATTTTACTTAAGTAATTAACACTGCAGGTAATTATTTTCTTTTTATAATAATTTTAACATATTCGACACTAATTCTCAATATTTGCAAAGCTAACACACCTTTGAAGTACTCGTTTTATGTTTAGGGTTTCATATAAAGTTTTTTTAAGACTCCGTGTTTAAAAGTTTGAAGTTCACTGTTTTAACTCATCGGTACCCTAGATATTTGCGTTGCGTGTGTACACAAATACAATCAGAAACGTTCACCCCTTATAAATCTTTCCGAAGCTCTATTTATTTCACATACATACTAAATAACAATTAGAGAATGCAAATTGTGCCAATATTGTGACCTAAAATATTCAAGGAGAGATCAATTTAAGTTAACAATTGGAGTTCCAACGATAGTTTTGTTATGATCAAATATTGGCAAACTAAGCTTTTAAAATTGGTCTTGCGGGCATTATAATTTCGAAAAAAACTAATCCAGAACAACGACTTTTAATTTAAAAATCAATGTGTATAATTTTAGCTACTCTAACATTTCTGCGTAAAATCTTAGTTTATTCTTTTTGTAAACCTATTGAAACCTAAAGTAGGAATGTTTTGATACAATTTTCCAATATGTAAGCAGTTTGCGTCTGTATGAACCGATGCAGGTAATTTCGAGTCTCTTGTAAGCGTGTTTTTTATTTCTTGTATGGATACATTATAGAATGCACTGTATTAGTTAAAGGAGCATCTGCCTTTATGTTATTATTGCAACATATGTTGACCTACCAATATAGATATTGGATCTTTGCCGAGCAAACCATAAAACGAAAGGGAAATACATAAGGTTTTTACGATTTACGGGAAAATGCAATGAACCTGTTAGATACGAAGCTTATAGCTTGGCTTTCTTTGACTTATGGTGAATGAAATCGCATAAGAAATTTTATTAAGATATAAGAATACTATAGTAAGAGAGGCAATTAAGTCATTACACAAACTGATCCGCAACCAAAACTATTTACTTATAGAAACCTTTATAATTTGCTTAAATTCTTCATTTTTGGTCAAATCAAAATCAGGGGAAATTAGGAAAACTTAAAAAAAAAGACAAAGCAACTAAAATCAAATCAAAATACATGGAGTTGAGGGGTAATATAGATCATATTGGGGATAACATCCAGGAAGGGAAAATAATGCAGTTTTGAAATATATTCAAGGTTTGAATATCTAGCTGTGCCGTTAACAAATTAACATGAGAAAGAAAAAGAAATTAAATAGCGATTATCAGAAGAAATTAAAAGTGCCAAAATCAAAAAATGTAATAGAATGAAAAAATAAGAAACTCTAAGTTTTAATAAAGATCTAGAGACAAAACTAGGATTATGGGAAAGGTGGATGTTTAAAATAGTACTAATGGAATAGAAAAAGAAATTAGAAGTTATGAAAATAAATGGTTGACCAAAATAAGAAGTATTGCAAAAATATGAGGATTATTAGGGCTAGGAGATATCAGTAGAAAAGAAGATCATATAATAACAAAGATTTTATTATCAATAGAAAGTGAAGTAGGCACGAATAGAAAAACCGCGAAGGAAATGGATGGAGACAGTACCAAAATATCTTAGGCAACTCCAGGTACGAAAATGAAGAAAACTTAAAAAAAAGAAATTATTGGAGCATTGGATTCTGCAGCGTTGTTACATGTAAGTAATATTTTTTAAGGTCGATTGTAATATTTGTTTGCTGATTACTTGTTCGCAAGAAAAGGGCTTTATTTTCAAGGGCAAGAGTATAGATACATTTTTCATATAACCTCGGTTGTTGTCCGTAAAACATACATATATATCGTGCGTGTTGTCTGTGATTTGTTGTGAATACATCGTCTTACAGTAAGCCGTTCAATCAAGTAAGGATACAGCCTGCCAAGCAACCGTATATGTTACATATTGAGAATTCAGTATGCATGTGAGTGGATCAGATATCGTTCCTTGGGGACTTGGGTATTGATATATAGGGACCCGCCTTGGCTACTTTCAATACAGACACTCATGTTAGATTTATATCGTATAAAGCCACGACGTTGAAAGCTTTGCTAACTGTAAAAATTTGATATACAGTATGTTTGGAAGCTCGAAAACGCTGATCGTGCGAAGAGGAACAACGTCGAATGTTTAAACCAGGTTAGTATTACACGAATCTGAAACTTCATTTGACTGATTCTACGACATCGTTTAGCAAAGACTTTCTATTATTTTGTGCAAGGTGTTTCAGAGATTACTTCCAACACGACATTTCAATTATATTTAGAACCAATCTCTATTCCTCTCTATTATTCCATTGTTCATCTTCACGATCTTTAGAGCTCACTGCTTTTGCAACTTCTTCTTTCAGAGTTGTCTTGGGTGTACTTCTTTTCCTGCAGTGTTCGTTTTTATCATTAGCTGCATATTAATCTGCAAATTGGAGAGTATACAAAAAGTTATCATTTAGGTCAGCACCCATTGGTCGACACTTTCTTTTTCATTATTTTTTTTTGAGTCTCCGCATAATTTAAGCTATTATCGTAAATTTGGTTTTTGAACATGTGATTGGTTTTTGTTTGTTCGTTTTGTCGCCTACTAAAACCACGTCATACCTATTGGCTAACCCTGTACTACTAACAAGTTTTATTTAAGATACTGTTTAATACAAAAATGTTTACTATAATAATATCAATGCTTTCAACGTGTTTTTTTCCTTGTCTGTTGCATTTTATTTTTGTAGCTCTAAGATATGCAGATTTTTCTTTTTTAGTGCTGTACGTCGGAGGTACAAATTTTGGATGCAGAGTGTATCACGCAGTTTATTTAAAATGCAGCAGTATATAAACCACAATTTGTACAGAAAATTTCTTATATTTGTTCACAAAAGGAAATTCGTGAATATCGTGAAAAGGAATACGTGTGATGCATCTGAATCAGGATCGGGCAATTTAAGGATGCGATGCTCGTGCCGTTATGCTAGACGCAACTGCTTATAATCCAATGTAATCTTTTACTGTTTCGTTTTGTCATCCATAAATAACACGCTTGTTGCTACATTGAACAGTTTTGATTGGCGATTGATAAAACTACAACGATTCGAGGAAGAATTGTCGGATAAGTATTGTGAACGTACGTAAGATTAAAAGCAATTATTAATGGATACTTTAGCTAAAGAATATTAACGTTAAAATAAAACAAGCACAATATTTAAAGTAAAAATGATGTTCATCCATATACATGCATTATAATTAGTGTTTTATAACATCTGACGGGAGATCTTAAATGAAATAATTTTTAATTATTCCAATTTATGTTAATAACTTATTCAATCATATGATGTAAGCGTTCCATAAATATTGTCGACATGATTGTCTTTGACTATTCCATTATGAATTTAATCACTAGTTTCATTAAAGAACAATTTTAATAGCAACAACAATTTGAAGCAGTCTTATAAAACAGTTATGGTTATCTAATTTTATTGATACATGGGTTTATACATCTGTAGTATAAGCAGTTTTTGATACAAAGATAAAAACATATTCTTAACAAAATTCGTGCAATGCTAAATTTAATTTTAGCCTTGGCTCATTGGTATAATTATAAGCCAAGAAGGGTTAATTTTTCCTTTGTAAATATGCTCTACTTTGCTAATTTAACAGGCTCTATGATAACATGTTCCCCATGTACCAAGTATATATCTGTCCTTATAACGAATATTGCTAGTTGCTATCACTTCGTTAAAAAGCTAAGAAATCTGACCAATGAATTTGGTACACGCTAAAACTGACTTCAAAATGACGTAAGGCAGTCAAAACATAAATGTTCAGCGTTTAAAAATTCTTGCAAAATATTATACACTAAACAAGCAAACTCTTTTATGCAATAAAAACGTTGCTGTGGGTATTCAAAGCACGTTTTCAAACACTAATACTGGTTTGAAACGCAAGTGACAGTTATATGGAGTAAAGGTAGTGTTAGCAATCCATATGTCTACAAAAAAATGTATACGACATGTTTATTTTTTGACAAAAGCCTAGCGAGAAAAAAGTTTGGAGATGTGTGTTCGGAATGTTTATTCTGCTAAATAAATTATTGACTTACACGAAAAAAAATTAAATCAAAAGCACGTTGGAAAGTAAGGTACATAATTAATAATAAAATAACAAAAAACTATAGTCCTTGCGATAACATTAGAAACTTTAATACACTAAAGTATACATTTAAGGAAATAAACTTTTTTTGGACGTATGTACAGAGTGGTTCAAATAATTTAATTTTAAAGGTTCTTCTGAAAACTGATCTCTACTAGTTTAAATAAAATGCATCCTCAATAACAGTGAAGTAATTTTGATTTGTAAATGTGTTATCATTTCTATTTTCAAATTTCAGGTATTAATCAGTTTTCGCCAATACAAACTAGCTTAATAATTATATGTACATACTATTCAGTCCGTTGATCGAGATATTGGAACAAACCTAGTGATTATTTCTGATTTGTTGCGTGTTGGTTTACGACTGTGGCGTTCAACACAGTACATAATCATAGCGAAGCAGTTTGAACTAACTGTGGTTATTATGGGTTAGTAGAATTTAACAATTCACTTCGATATAATCGCAACACCCCGAGTAACAATGCAAACTTGAGTGAATGTTACATGACATGTCAAACAACGCACTATAGATGGCTGACGCTACTCACAAATAATTCAAGTCAATGACCACATAAAATATAAAATAAGTAAGTCAAGAAACATTCATGAATATAATTTTATAGAGAGGCACACAATTTCATTAATGTGAATGAATCAACTTGTATTAATATTATTGATTTGTTTATAGAAATTTACTTTAGTCAATCAACCAATATTTTTGTCAGTGAAGTTGTACAGACAGCCAGTTGTAACCAAATTGAAATTAAGAGAAAATTAAAAACAATATTTCGTTCTATTGGACATTATCAGAACTACTCATTAAGGTTTTACAGAAGTTGGTTGTTATGCAGGGTATTCAAAATGGATACCAACTTTTTCTGTTTTAATAGAACACCCTTTATAATGTTGCATTTTTAGAATACACAAGTTAATTATGTGACAGTTATGTTGTGGCCAAAGGCCATGGTTTTACCCTTCACTATATAAATCCTTTACCCGGCACCTCCACCAAATTTTTTGATAATACAAAAAGTTTAATTGCTTTTGTAAATATTTCCGTTCCTAATTAAGATAAAATTTAAAGCAATGCCGACTTGAAAACGACGTGTAAAAAGAAGTTTATCGCTCATACAAGGTGTTTAAATTTGCAACCAACCTAAGATTTTTAAATGGAACACCTTTTATAGTAGGTATTATATCGAAATCTGAAATTAATTTTAAGTTACTACGTCATTTAATAAAAACTTTCGATTTTATTATTAATTCCAAAGAAAAGCCCTCAGAGAAGCTTTATTTTCAATTCGTGAACTTGTATACTGCGTATTCACCTATTTTGGACATAACTTTGGTAGTTTAATTTGGTTATTTATATTGAAATTCTAGCATTTACTACTATCCTTTAATACTGAAGCAAGAAGTCTCTGTTTGTTATAACAATCAATAAAAACATATTTAATTATCATATATCAAATTATTTTTTCATGGTATTGGAATTTGCTTCTTACCTAATAAATATTTTACGAACAGCTCGTGTAGAATAGTAATAGCATGAAAGAAAACTTTTTTAATTTTCCGCCTATATGCGTGACTGTTTTGTGATTCTATTTTCTCTACCTGTGGTGAGACGATTAAATCGAAAACACCTCAGTGACACGTGAGTCTGATAACAACAACATTTTGTTTTATATGGAAGACTCGTTAATTACATGGAAAATATGACATGCAAACTTATAATTCATTAAGGTTAATTGTTTGGCAAAGTTAGTTACGTTTACATCCATTTTTGTATTTAAAATATCTATCGGGCATAAATGTATTTAACTTTAGAAATATCTGTTGACTTTTCATGGACATTTAAATCACTATGATACCATCACGAAGGGGTGCTGATAATTAGTGTGATGAAAGAAATTAAAATGAACTAGCGAATCTTTTAATTTGTTTAATGTAATATCTAAACATACCTACGCGCTGACAACAACGGTCTCGCAAATATAAAAAATAACCTAGACCAACTTTAAATTGATGTTCCATTGTATTCTTTCATGTGGGTTACGCATCTGAAAGCTGCGTGATTTGCAAAATTCGAACGAAAAAGTGAATCCTTGATAGGATAATGGGATTAGGGAAATGGGGCCGTGAAAAATTTCCATTAATGCACACGCTCTACATGTATGCTGTATTTCTACATGCAAATCAATGTCTATCTACGCTAACAGTGGAACCACAGTGGATGGCGGTGGCGGATGTGTATGACACGAGGTGGAGAAAAGCTTGATGAACGTTCGTTGCTGAGGATGCCGTGTTATGACACACCAAGGATTGCAAACTATAAAGGTTAGTTCATTGCTACCTGTGTATGGTGTGCAACACACTACAAGCATTAATATAAACTTGTGTTGCACACTTTTAATTAAAAGTAGTGACTTATCTAGTTATGACACAGAATAGCACATAAAGATGGGACTAATTGTCTAGTTCAGGGGCGCAATCGAGTTTTCATATACAATGGAATATTAGTCGCGAGATACCTATTTAATTCTCAAATTTTCGAGATAACTTCGAGAAGAAACCGCTTTTATAGAGACTTAGTTTTTCACGTTTTTCTCTGTAACAGTTAAGATTATTTTCAAAAACTTTGCACCATTTTACTCGCAAAGAATGCGCATATAGGCAGCTTTTCATTCGCTTCTCGTTCATTATTTCCTACTGCCAAAACACCTGTATCATCTGCAAATGTAGCAAACATAGTTTGTTCCGTTTCTGGTATATCGTATGTGTATATTAAAACCAGCAGTGAACCTAAAACACTGCCCTGTGGTACACCAGCTCTTATTGTTTTCCGTTCTGAGGATTGATCATCGCATTTGATTCTAAATAACCTCTCATTGATGTAAGATTTTAACAATAATAGCAGCACGTGAAAATATTTTTCTCGCTGAGCTTTTCAAGAACGTGATCCTTCTTAACAAAAATTAAAAGCTAACTAAAATAGGTGAAACAAAGAAGCAAAAATAAAAATTCTTTTCAAAAACCGCTTTTTTATATACAGTAAAATTGCCTTATATTTGTTTGTATTACGCTTCACCGCGTGTTGAAAAAAAGAATTTAAAACCTTGATATAATCAATAATTTATTAACGACAAAAAATAATTAACAACGAAAACAAGATTATATTTTTAAATGTCGCCCATAATTGACTGCTTTAATATTCAAAAAAGTAACAAATCGACGTAATGTTAACATTTCCATCACGAACCCAATAAAATCTAGAAACGCGTTGAATTTAGCGAGAAGTAATTTATTCCAAGGAGCGGAAATACATTATGAAAAACATATTAAGGCAATGGCAGTCGGCAAGCAAGGAGACTTTCAATAAATACAAACTTAATTTAACCGTATTTGAAGTGGGCTTCCTATTCTGTTTCGAAAATGTTTTGATTGGACGTACCGATTAGGTGAAGTGTTTCCGTTCGCTACAGAAATTAAGTTAGCAATTTAAGCCCACGTTCAGATGTATTTGCAAACCCGCAACCACGGCATTCGGGGAACCTTAATAAAAAGAAGTATTTTTGCTGAATTTAATTAAGTTGAAAGATTTTTATATTGTCTTACGAGGGTCAAGCTAAATTTATTGGGAATAAATACACGGTTTCATCATTTCTAAAATTGTATTTAAAATATGTTTAAAGTTTTAAGTCATTCCCGTTAACAGTAATATCCAATCCTTAAAAGTTCCCAACCAATTTTTTTTTCGAATTATTTGTTAAATAATCGTTAAAGACAGTATTAATTTTCTCTTCAGACAATGTTTCAATGTTCAAAAAATGATCAAAAGTCGCACGTACCCAAGTCAGGTGAACGCGGTAGATGCTCTATTACTTTTATCTTCTTTTTAAACATTATCAAGATGGAGTATAATCACCTTTTCTGGAACTTTACTGACTTCTCCAAGCAAACATTTTTCTGTGTACCATTTCGCTGTGACCGTCTTGTATAGTAAATAGTTTTTAATAAAAATTTTGATTGTAATATGAATAGGCGATTGTTGAACAAGAGCTAACGACACGTCCCGTGTTTCAAATAATTGTTTGCTAATCAACCTTTGCTTGCTTAATGTATAACAGAGGTAAACCTATCCTGTTGATGTCAACAAAAATTAATCGACGAGACATGTTGGAATTGTTTTGAAATGTTACAAGGACCTGTTTTAAACCAATAAACCTCTTTATTAGTATTGCAAATTACTTTATGTTGAAAGTGATGCAAGTCAATCTTGAAACGGAATTAATTTTAGCCCATGTGATAAAGTTCCAGTAAAAAAAGTTCTGTATTAGTGCTTACTTATAAACTCTTTCAAAAAAAAAAACGGCTTATGTAAAACCAATAATTTTCTCGCACTCAGTATTTACAAATTTTTATATGCTGACTTGTAATTTTAGTTGTCATTGCTTATTAAACGTAAAATTTAAGAATTCAGCTAATTTATCTGAAGTTTTTACGTCCTCTAAATAAAATTCACAAGATAAATTATAGTTAAATGGCGTTTTTCTGTACTAAAGAATATCTTCAAATTCGTTTTTTTATTGTCGAGTTTAGTTTAATAGAGGTTCTTAACGCTGGGTATGACAAATATGTATGCAATTATTCAAGTAAAACGGACAAAAAAATATGAAGAGAAAAATTCAAATTTCGTAGATGACAAAATAATGCCATCGCTATTTTGTTTAAACTGTAACAATATTATTCTTACTGGGTGCTTAAAAGTTATTTATTGTTAAAGACAATCATGTTAAGATTGTGTTTATGTACTTATTAACGATTTTTTGTAAGCAAGATTAGCACATGCATTATACTAAAATTATAATTTAGTGTTATAAGTTTAAACGTTTGGAAAGCCTCTTCAAATTCATAAAAATACAGGTAACATGTTTCCCCCAAGCCACAGGTTGGTAAAACATGCCCTTAAGATTTTTGTGTTATATGTTTTGTGTTTCATTCATACTGAAAAGAGGAAATGCTCTTTGTTCAAAAAAAGCTGTAGTTGTTGGGTATATTCCAGTTTAAATTTAGCTGGAGCAATATCATTTCTTTTTATCTCTAAATAAAAAATGTAACCGTTTTCCGTTGTTGAGGACAGTCTGACATTTACGTACTTAAAATGCTAAGACTTGTTTACAGATATTTGTTACTTATCTTACCTTTGTTCGTTTAAATTTAAAAAAAAACAAAGGCCTGTTTTAAAATGTATTCATGAAATTCGCGAGGATTGAAGCTCGTTCATTTTAAATTCGTTATTTTCATATTTTCAAACTATATGTTGGAAGCTCGGTTTTTAATTTTCAATTAAAAATATACATTTTCCCTAGAGATTCAATAGTGTACCGTTATTGTAAGGAATATGCAGACCAGCAAAAACTAATAAATTATTCTGCCAACATGGAATATCCGATCCATAGAACCGGAGTGTAGTTTATTATAAAACAATATTAGGAGCAGAATTCTCTGCCTTTCTCTACAGGGACATAGACTAAACTAGCTCTTCTGAGCATGACCGCTGGGATCAAGTATTGAATGTGGAAATTTATGTGCATTATTATGATTAAAACAATGCTCCACCTGTATTTTAATCAAACAGAGTATGCAGCTTTGTTTTATAATTCCATGTTTTCATTTTTTCTTGTAAGCATGTAATTTATAAAATGGATTAAAAGTAAATTGTTACAATTTTCCATTTAACGAATCTGCAATAGAAGTGGAAAATGCACACAACAAAAGGCAGTTCATGTGTTCGCTAACTAAAATAAATTGATGTTTAAAACAGGTATTGCACAGAAATTTTAATGTGGTACGGGTGAGCATATGCCAACAAGAACGAAGTACACTCCAATGATTTACCGTTAAACTAGCATTCACAGTATAGCAATATGTTTTTCCTTGATAGTAACTCTTTCCTTTAATATCAAAAAATGACATTAATATTCTAACGAACGCGCTTTACAGGTTCAGAACCACTGATTTACAGTTAGGCGTTAAAGCGTTCCAAAAGCCGCTAATAAATATATTTATTAGTCCATAGTTGATGCATGAGTATAAACCACTTTATGAATCAGTACGTGAATTAGTTCAAAATACACTACTGGAACCAATCTACAATATTAGGGCTTATGCATTATTTAGGCTATAATAAATGTGTTTTTTTAGCATGCCATTTGTTTTTATAGATGTGCAGACTAGCACTTTGCATGTTTCGTGAAAATTTTTAACTCCTTATTTAAATGATTTCCGGGTTATCAATCAATCAATATATGGGCCATAAACAACGTGTGGTTACCGTACTAAGTCATTTGATTCGATTTGGAAACTCCATTCTTCTTGACAAAAGTGCAGTGTCTAGTCTAGAGTCTTTGCATCTTTTTAACGAAAATGTTTAAATCGTAATTTAAATGATTTAAGAGTTTATAATTAGTATTTAGGCTGTAATATACTATTTTGTTATGTTGTATTGATCGTGTGATATTATAAATGATATCTATTTAATCAATGAGAAACAATCGTCCCCACGTTGCTAAACGTCACAAAAATAATTGCTTGTTAAGCTAATGTGTACCCAAGACGGTGGAGCGATGACAGTACGCTATTGGGCACATGCAATAATTCACAAAATATAACAGTCTTTGTAATTTGAAAACACAAGTCTAATATCATTTCCATTCTGGAACAATTTTGTAATTATATTATAAAATACAATAGAAATTCTTTGTTGTAAGGAATAAGCACGTTATATAACGTGATTGCTTTATTTGTAATACTTTTGTTTGGTGTGCAAAATAATAGACAAAACCATTTATAACTGACAACATGTCTAATGCAAAACCATCAGATTGCACGCTATTATGTTTACTGCACAAATGCTAAAGATCTGTAGTTTTAACGTTCAGAAATATAACAAGACACATTTGAGTCGCACTTTACGATGTAAGCAGTATCTTCCGGTATGAATTAAGCATTTAGTTTAGTTTTAACTAACCAATAATTCTAAGAAGTTGAAAAACGTATTGTTTTTAATGTTTGTCCAAGATAAAACGTAGAAATACCACAAATGCCTTTACACATACACTTGAAATAATTTAATTATAAATTATTAGTAAATTTGTGGAGTATGTACATACATCCGCTTATAAACCACGAACAATACTTTGCTAAAGTTGTGTTGATTTTGAAAGCTACCCACAGCATTACGTTTCGTAAGCTTATAATTGTTAACATATTGTTTAGCTAAGGAAACGTCGTAATTGAACTTTGCACTATATATTAAAATGGCTAGCATCATTACATACGCGTAAAATCTACAAATAAATTAAAAATTGATAAAATATTTAAATCGTATTTTGGTTTGTCACATTATAACATAGCATTACATTAAATGGGTGCACAGGCGTATTTACAAGTTTCCACATGTTAAAGAATATGAGCTAATGCGTTACCAAAAATATTTATGTTGAAAACCACACAGCGTATTATTTTGACCATGTTATGCCTTCGTAACTACAGCTAGGGTGTTCAATCCGGGACCGTAATTTTCATCCCAGGATTACAGGATTAGGAATGATGATCCTTGAATCTCGGAATTGTATCCTTGGTTATTCATTTTTTATATCCAGGAAAAACAATAGCTGCAAATACATTTAAACTCAAAGAACAAATCAAACTCGTTTCTTACTTTATCGATTATCGATAAAGGACGAGATCTTCTTTAATAGTTCATTAGCATTGCTCTTCTTCTCTGTTTTAAATATTTAGTAATGGTTTAAACTTCATCTTCATATATCCTACCTTTATACAAAAGATTACATAGGTTATGGTGAACAAGGAAATATTTTTCTTCGCAACACGAGTTTAATTGTCGAATTATTGCTCTCGCAACTCCTAGTAGATTTAAAAATTCCTTGGTGTCCGTTTCATCTGAAGTTAAGGTGACATTTACATATTTGTTGTATTCATCGACAATTTTTATCCTACCTTTTAATATGTTTGCGAGCCAATAGGCCGAGACAATCGTATACATATGTTATGTGGTCGTAGAAAAAGTATAGTACAAAACTCAAGTTGTAAAGCAATTACGCACTTTTTCACCCAAGCTTAATATGCTTCTGACAACTCTTGTTATGTAACATACTATTTTTATTATTATCGACCAAAAAATAAAATAATACAAAGGCTTATTTATTCTGAAATCTAATTAAAATGAAATAATATTGTTGGATTTGTTTGCATTTGAACATTTTCTTTCAAACAACAATTTATTCACAAATAAATAAAAATATTTAAAACAGCTTGATACAGAAATAATTCATCAAGAAACAGTCGTTTTGTAACATTTTCAGAAAACAAACTGATATTTAAAGCATAATCAAAGCTTGATATAATACCAGGACAATTCAAAGTCTCAAAATAAATTATTCCACCAGTCTCATCAACCTAAATTAAATGACATTACTTCCGTAAAAGTAAGCACGAAGTACGTTAATTAAGATCAAAAATTATGAAGTTTTCTTTATTTGGTCTTTTAATTATTCACCCCAAACCTAAAGGACTGTAGGATGAAAGACTTCAATTTAGTTGATGTAAATGAAGCCCCTAATGCCCTGACGTCGTTCTTATGTCAATAACTTTCAAACGAAATTACACTTTTTATTGGGAATTGTAGAAATTTCATACCAATCTAAATTCAGATTATGATATTCATGAACCCAAATCATTTTTATGCCTGTCAGCATTGTCTAACAGTCGAAAAAATACGTAAGAAAAGGAAATTGATCTTTACAATGCAGATACTGCTACAGCAAATCATTCTAGGGTGGTACGTTAATATTTTATACGATTAAAAATATTAAACAATATTTTGGCAGAACCATTTAATAAGAATAGAAAGTAAATTAATTATTATTAATTTGGTAGGTATAGCTACATAGTTAAAGTAAAAGCTATACACGTACAGAGTACCTACGAATTATTTAGTTAAGTGATTATATATCAGATTGAATGCCTGTTTTCAATTTGTTTTATCAATTTTACATTATAATTTAAAATTTCACAAACAAAAAAGATTACTTTTGTTTGAGAAGATTTTTAAGCAAAAAATTTTATACGTTGGTGTATTATAAATTTTACTTGTGTTTAAAAATTCAATTTAGAAAGTTTAATTGTACACAATGCAAAGTCTCAAAGTATAAGTCTGATGCCTTCGTTCTTAGACTGAAGGTATAAGGTAGATTTTTCAAACTGCCGGGATACTAATGACAAAAAGATTATTTGGCGAAGTTGACGCTTTCGCGTTGTTTTTATTAAAACTCTTTTAAATCCTGTATTTCTGTTCACAGTCTGCTGGTTCTTTTGAACCGCAAAGAAAAAAAGGAATTTGAGATGAATTTCTACCTGTTGTCGTGTTTACTAAAGAAAAAGAACAGGTTTAATTAAGTCGTTTTGTGAAAATGAAGAAAAGGTGAAATCGTTAGGAGTTATTGTGATCAAAAGCTTTCACCGATTTTCCAGATTGAATTTGTTCCAGATTATAAATCTATGTATTTAATTACACTAATAAGAATTTGTATATCTATAAATTTATACTAAAACCGTTCTTATGCAAATTAATGATAATGTAAAAAACCACGGATCACCAAATTGGAGGCAAAACATTTTTGAATTAATCAGAACAGATAATAAAAGTCTACTTCGACAAGCTTCATGTGGTTTGTACGGTCTTGTTTTAACAAAACAGCATGCCGTGATCAATATTTTCTCTAGTTTTTTAAAGTATGCTCATATTTCGACTAGTTGGCTATTTGGTTTTCTAATAATAACCAATACGTTAATGAAGTCAATGGATCGATACAAAATGCTAATTAGTTAAAATAGCGTAATTGCTGATTTGAAAAGCTCAAGGGCTAATTCGGAATTAGCATTATCATAAAATGTTCACGGTGATGCGATAGGGCATATTGCGTGTCTGTTTATTCATCGGAGACTTCCGTATTTACGTAACAGTTTGAGCAGTAACCAAACTAAAGGTGCCTCAGGGCACGTCCCGCAGATTATCTATAAACCAACACAAAATTTGCATCATTGTTACCAGTAAATACATTCATAAGGGCAATGAAGTTGGCTAAATGTATTTTGGGAGTTGAGAGGAGCATCAATACCGAGATTACAATAAAGCCTACCACATTATCCTGGTTGATATATGGAACAGGATTCCAAAGATAATCAGATCCGAAAACGACTCGATCGGTTTTAGCGATTGGTTTTATACTACACAGCTCTATATACCGGGGAATGTTATAATCAATTTTGGCTGTATTCCATTGTACGAACTGAGGAGGAAATTTATTTTCTCAAAGAGATAATTAATTGCTCGCGATATTGAACACGACACTAACTGACGTAATTTTATCACTTACTTACATAAAACGTTAAACGAAACGACAAATAATTAATTACTTGCTAAACAGATTTTAATAGGATGTTATTGTAATTTAATGAATCGCTTTTGTGCTGATTTTAATCAAACTTAGCATTTCTTACTAGCCCCGATTTCAAACTAGAGCTGGCTGACTAAAATTCGACTTTCAGCATGAACATCTCGCAAATCATAAGAGCTAGAGGATTGGTTCAACTTTCACGAAATTGCTTAATTTTGTTTTATCCTAAGTCCTTCTACTGTTATGTGCCAGACCACTGCATTGTGCTGATATTTTTTCACGTTTTTCTGTCCTGTGCTAAATTTTCATCTCTTGCCTTTTGATTTTTTTATCCGTTGCTGGTTTTTTGACTTCGTCTTCCCAGGTTTTTCTTGACCTACCTCCTTGTTTTTCTCTTATGACGTTGCTTCGTGAATTTTCCTAGTTACCCTTTCCTCTTTCGTTCCATAAATGTAACCCAACCGACCTAGCTGTCCTTCTCGTATATTTGTTTCAACTGATTTCATCTTTAATAATAAGTTTCATATTTTATTCAATATTTTTTGTTTTTTTTTCTCGTTTTATTTTTTTAAATTTCGTTATGTTATGTGATCAAAATTCCGAGCAAGAATTGGAAATTTATAATCGGTAGGCATGAAAACTGGGATAAACCCATTTTCTGTTTAATTTCATTAGTTTAACAAAAACTGTTTTACATACTACAAAGGTTTCAGATTATTATTTACAAAATTTCCGTGCTGGAGTCGAATTTAATTCAGTTTACAATTTTACATTGAAGTTGATCGGTACCAGACAACCAAATGTTAGATGGAATCACCGATTGGAATTTGTCTAAAGCTAGAAATAAAATCATAAATTTTAACGTTTTTTGCAATGTGTTGGCTAAAGCCACTAATTTCTTAAGGTTAGTAAAATATATATTTTCGTTGCTTACTAGTATGTTAAAACAGCAAATAGTAGCACGAAAATGGGTATAAAATACTGATTTAGAGAACTTATTTTTAATTAACTCGTTAGAGAGAATTTCTTTGTTGTTTGTCGAACATTTTTAATTTAAGCCAAGACCTTTGTTGTTTTCTTGTTTGTGTTTACTTTATATAATCAACTTAAAAAAACAGCTACTCTGTTACAAAATTTTTGCTAAAAGAAACTTGTTAATTTAACTTTCATTTTCTTAAATTTCACCTAAGCTGCTTTTTTGTCGAAGGCATCCAAAGTTTGTTTAAAAAGTATCAAAAATGAACCGTTACACTTTATTAAATTATTTTTAATGTCATTAAAACTGTTTTTGCATGTCTCGTAAACGTAGCTTGTTAACAGATAACTCGGAGCTATTCTAATATTTTAATTGTGCAGCGTTTGTATGAGCAGTTATTTTTAATAATGTTGTTTTTTTAAAAATATTTTTGCCTAATGTTCAAATGCATTAGCTACGCTATTGGTATAAGGCGAACTATAACATAATACTCGAATGATAATGCGAGCTGCTTACAACAAAAGGTTAGCTCGGTAACTATTGCCGTCATACTAATTACTGGCTTATATTACCACCGAATACGAGCCGGGAATTACAGCTGTATACAACTAACTGGTGCGTTATTATTTTCTACCAAATAATTATTGCCGGGTTTAATAAAACCATGTTTGAGTTTTATTCCCAAACGTGTATTTTTTGGTGCAATATCACGTGTAATCGACCGCTGTAGATACTCCACAAATATTGCTCGTTTAAAACGGACATTTCAAAAATACTTCTAATGAAAAGCAAACGATACACCGAAAACATTTCGTTACAATTAAAGACCGGGACATGAATACGTATCGGACAAAAGCGGCCTAAATGAGGCGTCGAAATGACGAATCGTTTTGTTTATTCTGCAATTCGTTTCGTCAAAGAGAACGGGACGCATTTTCGTCTGCTTTTAGATGCTAAAACACCTCTTCTAACAAGTTAGACGGTGTACTTTAGCAAATCGGTTTTCTTCTGTTCATTTTTTACGCTGGTGGTCATACATGGTGGTCAAAATATATTAATAAAACTTGTAGAATGATCAAAATCGAAATATTCAAGTTATCTCAATTAAAATCGTTAGCAAATTTTTCAATTATATGAAGGATTAAATCATTCTTGTGGAAGTTTTATGATTCAAAGTAAATTATGAACACTGGGCAAATGTGATATGCAATTTAAATAACGCGGGTATCATTTTCGGCTGCGTATGTCAACATTTGAACGTCAGAGGGTCAAAATACATTTTTTAACATGACGTGCTCCTCAGTTTATTAGTCAAACGATCCGCCTAAAAATATGTTTAAGCTGTACATGCCCAACCTAAATATGAGAATACAACTCTTATGCACGATAAATGTACATGTTTTGCAATGCTTTAAATAAAACTAAAAAAGATACCATTGTAATGCCAAAAATTCTGTTATGTGTTATTTTTGTTTTCCAATTATGTATTTATGTAAAATTTTATTTTAGTAAGTGTACATCCTATTTATTGGATTAATTACCTATACATATAACATATTTTGAATTTAAACGTTAAAATGTTCAATATTAATTCCAATATGTCATTAAATGAAGCTTTTTTTACACTGTTATCTATTATTTCTAAGAGTTTTTAATATGCAGCTTATTTTAATTATTTATTTACAAATATAATAAGACTCAATTAAAGGACTGATATTGTATGTTAATTTCGTATTTTTGATCAACTCTCATAGTAATTAACATTGTCTTTTAATACTTTTTGTCGACTTTCTCTTCTAATTTTCTTTTAAGCATGCAATCGCTTACTAACATGTAAAAGTATTGCTATACAAATATGAACATTTTTGGACAGTTCAATTTCCCACAAAAGGAATTAATTAAAAATTATTATCAGTTGACATTAGTTAAGGACGAGTAATGAAAAGCTTTGCAGGTTACAAAGCGATATGTACGGTTATGAAGTGTTCTAGTATTCAACGGATTCCCAGACGGAATTTTGCAAACGTCAATAAATTAAAATGAGCTGTATAATTCCTTGCTGTTAAGGCAGTACAGCACATTCTTGCCGACGTTAATAATTAATATCTTTGACAAGATCCGCGTTTTGATTATTAATTTAAATTCACGAAAATTTCCAGGAAATTATTATATTAAATTGTTACTTTTGAGTTAAAAGTGGGATTGTTAAAAAGATTAACCGATGAAGACATTAGGTATTTTTTAGAAGATTTCTTGAGAAAACAAAAATTGTTTCCCTAACTGAATTGGCAATGTTATTGTTTATTATTTATATAAAATATTATTTTATAAAATTAATCAATGAAGACATTATTTTTTAGAAGATTTCTTGGAAAAACAAAAAATGTTTCCCTTACCGAATTGGTAGAGTTATTGGTTATTATTTTTGTGAAATAAAATTCCATCCTTCCATTTAAAAAAGTTAGATATAAAATGTTATTGACTACACCGCCTCTATCGTAACGTGAAAGCTATGAGCTTATCGTAAATTAAAAACAAAGTTGATGTCATAAAGATATATTTCATATGTTAAACGTTCTAAGCGGAAATGTTTCCACACAAAGTTACGTAAAATCCGGTCCCGTATAATGTCGTATCGGTAAATCGCGAACCCTAGGGGTTGCAAACTCTATTCCATCTTGTAAACTAAGACCGTTCAGCCGATACCACCGATGGGCATTTATGAGGCTGTAAGCTGAGAAATAGAGAAATAAACTGACCGCTTCAGTGTGGATCGGGTGAGCAGCAAATAGCAGTCCAGCGAGGGTGGCGAAAGGAGGTTTCAAACTTGCCACGCACAAGCATACACGGCTGAACAGGATGCAGGCTGCTACGTGGAGAGCCACATTCGTCGCGTGGAACCACACAGGTTGCAGACCAAAACATAAATAGTTGGCCCTGAAACAAAATTGCATTCGTTACATAAGAAGCGACGGAAATAAAATGTTTTATGTGTGAGGGTGTATCATAAAGTTATCGGTTGTGACATTTCATACAAAAATCTATTCCTATGGAGAATAACAAATGCGTCCTCTTTGTCTCTAGCGTCAAAAATCTGTTGCGAAACAAACCATTCTGTTTTCTGTTCCTCACATGAAATTAGCAAACGAGAGTCAAGCTGAATTTATTGAGAATAAATTACATGGTTAACCTTTCCTTAGAATTTATTATAAATATTCATGTTAAATATGTTCCAAGTTATATCCTTTAGCAATATACACTTTTCATTTTTAATATACACTTCTTAAAAAGTCCAAAATAATCTACTTTTGGAATAGGCGCTGACATGCAATTAACCAAACCAAACTGTTGCACAATTGATAATTGCATATCAGCGCTTAGCCTTAACTCCACCTAGGCAAAAACTTTCTACCTATCTAGTTTGTTTTGTTTAAAAAATTAACAAAAATCGCACCTTGCGAAGTCAGGTGAGTACCGTTTATCTTTTTTTTAGCCACAAAATGAAAGGTTGAAGCTATCGTATTAGAAGATGCTTCATCGTAGGTAATAGTGCATAATCCTTTATTCTGGAAAATTGCTGAATACTTTAGACAAACAATCGTTTGTGGACCATTTTGCTGGAATTGTCTTTAGTGCATTTTACTTCTACTATATTAAGAAATTAAAAGACCATGTTCTGAAAAACTTACCTTTGATAATTAAACCCCAAAAGACATGAAACATATTTTTTTTAATTCGCCATGAGTTTAGCTTGGCCCTTATATTTATAGTATATTCGGCCTACTCTAGAATTATATAATTTGCGTGACTGCTGTTTGATTTTTTCTTATAGGAGCGCTATTAGATAAGAAGGTTAACGATACGTTCATGCAATTTGTTTTATGTTTTGTGGACGATTCAATAAAATGTTAACGTAGCGGTCATTAGGGAAAATGTATATACAAGTACCGTCGTTCCATTCACCATTTAATATTGTGTTGCAAACGACCCATTCCGACCGCTTTGTTAATACACAACCGACGACAATACCATTACTAATAATACACATGGCTCCAATCCACAACGACCAATTATCATTATTATATTTGCCCACTAGATCCTATAACGTCTCTGTTCCCAAGAGATAATGATCATTACCCCGCCAGCCTAACCTCAAATCCAATATCGGTGTGTTAGCTCTCAAGCAATAAACAATAGAAACAACTACTTCTTTATTGGTTTCTTTCCTTTATAGATACGGTCCTTTTGTTATTTAGCACTACGCTCTCACAGAAAGAGGTTGAAAACAGCTTTTGTGCGTGCTCTATTTATAAGGCGTTTTAGAAGATCGTTCGAAAGCAAAGCTACCGTTTCGGTTGAATACTGGAATTTAATGTTAAATTAAACACAGAATTTATTTCCAATAATTAAGAAGTGAAGACTAATATCAAGACTTAATGGTTCACTTTTAGATAAATTTTCACACTTAAATTTCAATCTCGAAGTGTTTTTACAAAGTACACGCAAATGAATACGTTAAATTATTAAAATATGATAGAATATGAAATGACATTTAAATAGACAGTCAAATTGCACAGCAAAATAATCAGTTCATTAGATTTTGTAGCATATGCAACATGGATTTTGCCTTAATACAATTTTAGTTTCGTGTACATAAACCAAGCTTCAAATAACAGAGCAACAGTTTCATAACAATTAAAAATATAACTTTATTACTTCTTTATGACATAACAAATTTTATATGCAGCTTGCAGTACATTTAGTATCGAGATGAGTAATCGGTAGATCGAATATTTTTAACAAATCTAATTAAAAACGTTTTACACTTTAAAATGTACGTTTCCAACAATTTCCGTTCTTCTAATCTGATACCACTACAATGAAGACTGAAGAGTAGTTTTTGCAAGTGAAGCAGCTGTCCGAGCACAACTATCGCCATTGCTATAACAGAGTTCCAAAGCTTTAATTAATGTAATTACTGAGCCGAACATGGATTTTACCACAAAATAAAAAAAACAGTAGCGTACGTTTGACTAAACTACAAAATCGTTAAACTGCCCGTGGTGTAAAATAAAATTGAAAACCTCAGTTCTTCGAGCAAATATCAAACCTAAAAATTTGCTTACGGAAAATTTAGGAATAAGAGTTTTTGATGTTCGATTTATTGATATACCTATACAACAAAGATTTAATTTATTTAAACAATCTATAGCTGCTATAACATTAACTTAAAGAATGTATCTCTTTATTGAATTTACTGAATTTCCTATAGACAGCTTATATATCTATTGGTCATTAAAAACAGTGATAGGTACTAAAAGAATTCTTTATTATATTCTTGCAAATAACTCACCGTTGGTTTTAAAATTGTGAATCACTTATTTTTTGAATCTCAGTTTTAGGTTTTACCATGCCTTTGGCTATATATTCCGTACAATGACGTTAAATTACTCAAGTGAATTTAAAGTAGAATCAGATATAATTTACATTTTATCGGTTTTTCTTTAATTTATTGTTTTTGCTTGGTATACTGTGAATTTAACAGAGGCAATTGTTCAGAGAGCTGTGAACTGGACATTATAATAATCGTAGCATAGCAAGAGAAATGTTAGTTTGAATTGAGCAAATTGAAAAATCAAAAACGAGTGTTTGATAGTCTTTACTTTTATTTAAAAAAAAAGTGTAGGTGGGAATTTGTTATTTGGCGTTTCATTTTTAGTAGAGGACAAACACAAACGTATATTAAGTTACAAAGTAGGTACATTTTGTTACCTAAAGTTTAATTTTCTGGAATTGATCATTTTCTCTCTTCAACGATGTTGACATCTAGAATAAGGAAGAAATTCTTCTTCTAGACAGAGGCAAAGCGCTTAATAATATAGTAACTTTTGATATTTAATTTTGTTTTCATTTATGTATTTGTATTGGATCCAGTCAGTAAAAATTTACAATACATTCGAAATTCATACAAAAAGAAGAAGATCAAAATAGAATCCAAATTTGAAGACAAAACAACTTATAACTGCAGGACGGTATAAAAATTTAGCCTCATATTTTGTTTGATAATAACGATAAGGTTTCTAAAATCGTATTAAAAGTAGAAACGTATGTAAAAATTACTTTGCAATACTAGAACAAATAAAATAACACTGATTAACATGATATGAAATTATGTGCTTCTTATAGTATTTTGGTTCAGTCGTTCTCCGTTGTACAACCCATCAAAGAAAGGGAAACTTGACTAAAGTAAATAATGAGAAGTTTACTGTATATCCGAAACCCAAATTAAAATAAAGTTTATTTATACATGAATATCAAAACAAGTATTTTAATAAAACCCAAAATTAATCAAGTCAAAAGTTTGGAAAACATTAAAAAAGAAACTTAATTAACTTCACTCCGAAGTATAATAATGTTTCATTTGCATTTTATGGGCATTTTATTGATGAATAAATTCTAAAACTTAAACGTGGCATGCGTAGCACAATTTTCTGTAATTTGAGCGTCATTGAGCGTAATAAAACGGTTTAAATTAATTTAATGTGTAATAAGACATTCTTGCGGGTAAGATGGACCATAAAATAAATTATATTTACTACGTGAGGGATGTTACATACCCTAACCTAGCAAAATATTTAAATAACATAGTTTCGTCTTGCTTTTGCACAAAATATCGCCGGAACGTTTCCATAAAAATGTTCTTTTAAAATTCAGCCAGGTTTTCCTAGAACCAGCAATGAACATCTAGCTCACGTACGTCATTGAGAATGGCACTCACTTTATGCAGGTGTTTTGAAAATAAATTGTCATGCAACTGAATTTTAATTTATTTTATCAATGAGTAACAGCGACGGCCTCTTTATAAAATTATAATTAAATTAATGTGAGGGCATGTAATCTTTATTTAGACTTTTTAAGTCTAAGTAAAGATAAGATAATTAATTATCTGCAACATAATTTAAAGAGCGGAAATACATTGTAAACAAACGAATAAATCTTGGAAGTTCAATTAATAGCTATAATTAAATTTAGAGAGCTATCTCTCATTTTACTCCACTTATTTGTAAAATATTATTGAAGCTTGCTAAATTACAAGTAATTTTTATTCAGAACACAGATTAACTTTCCTGAATAAGCGATTAAAACTCCAGGGTGCTCTTGTTTTCAGTTCGTAAAGTTTATTTGCTCCACTTAAAGGATTAAAATGTGCCAAAGAAATTAATCAATTATGGAATATTTATTACTGTAGACTATTACAGTATGTATAAAATAGTAAGGTTTCCTCAGTCATGGAGTTTTCCATATTAAAAACAATTATTTTTATTTTATTGAATCAATTTACAAAATTGTTTTTACAAATTCATTACAAAAGTCACAAATTCGTTACGGTAAGTATTTATATACATATCGCCCAGCTCTACTTTTGAACTTCGCAGGTCTACCATCTCCAACCAATGGGTGAGTTTTAAATCTGTGTTGTTTGTCATTGTATCAAATACATCAGCGTACAGGAGTTTGCTAAAATTGAAATTGTCAATTTCTTGGCACTAATAGCAATCAAGAGTTCCCTTGTAATTTAGTGAAGGGATCTTTCATGGCACAATTCTGCATGTAATACAACATGATTCAGAAAATAGCAGTTACTGGCCCTCTCAGATATCATCATTTTACGTTTTCCCATTTAGACGAAACGAATCGGTGCAGGATCTTGTTTGCAAGTTTATGGGGACTGGCATAGTAATTGCTTCATTACAATAGTTATCCTAGTTGCTCCTAAATAGAGAGGCGCTCTGAGAAATAGGCCGTCAGAACTTGTTAGCAGCTAACTTATAATCAAACTTATGCCCCGAATCGTCATGAGTATGAGTATTGTAATTTAATATCCGAAACTCGGAAATAGAAATATACATTTCGTTCCAACAATGGACGGGTACTCGAAACGACAATCGCATTACCCTCGGTTCATACACGTTTATGTATTAATAAATGTCACATTAAATAAAAATTTATATTTACATCATGAATATTAATAACCGACTTTCAGAAACTCATAAAACTCGTGTTAGTGCGGTTTATTCAACAGCTCTGTGCTATATTAAATTTTAAAACAGCCACAGGAAATACGTTATCCTGTACCGGATATGTGTTGAAATATGTTTAGCAGAATTTCGAAATTCTTTTAGAAACAAAATTGTGGTTTAGTACGAGATTTGGGATGTTGCGGTTCGATATCATGTCCATGGCGTGGCCACAAATGAAATGTTATCACACAGGGTTAACTAATTTGCATGGGAATTCTTCGCCATCTTTGTTATTGCCAGTGCTAAGAAGTTAAAGAAGATGAAGTTGAAAACCAAAATTATATAAAGTATGCAATTCCTTATCAAATCATTCTTTACAGATACATTCAGAAATCTGTTAAAAAAAAGGGAAGAAATAGGTATCAAATATAAAAAAATGTACTAATCGGGAGGAATTCCTCTCTGTCCCTACATAATAAACTTTTGCTACACAAGCAAATTTTAAAGCCTGTATGGACAAATGGGATACAGCTATGGGGATGCACCAGAGTAGTATTCAGATCATCCAGAGATTCCAGAACAAAACACTAAGGAACATCGCTGATGCACCTTGGTATGCAGAAATAGTGACATACATCGGGACCTTAACATGGACACTGTAACCAACACCATTAAGAAGTTTGCCAAGAGCCACGAAGAAAGGCTCCATCAACATGTAAACGTCGAAGCGATCCAGCTCCTGGACACTGCAGGATTAGTAAGAGGACTCAAAAGAGTTAAACCTTTTGAGTTAGTTTAAGCAAAAATTTAAAAGCAGAGACTGTGCGGTAGTGTGCACGTTAATAATTAGTGTACTTATATTATGTTAGCAAACTAAGGACTACTATTGAGTAAACCTTAGACTAAGTTTGAACATTATTAATTTAGGCTAGAATTAAACTGCTTATTGTCTCAAAGACCAGATTGCATTGTAATAAACTCTACTAGGGTTTAAATTTAAAAAAAAGTGATTAAAAGTATTCAAAAACCTGTTTAAACTTTTAAAGAGGCTTTTTCTTTGACAAAATTTATAAATTTTAAATCAAAACAATTAGCTTAAAACTTCATACGCATATTGTTTACGCTATGTAGGTACACAATCGTCACCACTTAACCGTTTCACATAAACAAACGTTGCTAAACCGTTTTAGACCATTGTATAAATAAAGCTCCTGTAGGTTTTTGCCAACATGAACATTTTGTTTATACTGTAGCACGTCCTCTTGAGACGTTCCTTCGAACGCTTTAAAATCCAATTTATGTACAATAATCCTACAATTTGTAAATGCTTCCGAAGGGTGCAATTCTATTTTTATACAGAGCATTTGTGTAAAATAATAAAGTGAGTTATGGTTGCTTGTTTAGACGTCGTAAAATGAAAAGGTACACAAAGTTTTAAAATGTTTTCGTTCAGAGTTTGTTAATAATTGTAAACTGAATGAATATTATTGACTGTTAATTTTTAAAATTTACTAGTACTGCTAGTGATATAGGTCAGATGCAAGTTTAATTAAAAATTACTTATGTTTGTTTTTTTGAAGGATTTTTTGTCCCAATGCAATACCAGTTTTAAGACTTCCGTATCTTTATCAGTTGCAGTTTTATTAAATTATCTATCTACACACATATAGTTGTCATATCATTGATGGTATTAGTGGCGATGTAGACTAAGAAAATCTCGCATAATCAATCACATACGCAGATAACATAAAAGTTGTGGTAAATAATATATCACAAACTGATGATGTACGCTCTTTTATTTACATAAACCTACTTATTTAACACGATGAGTTTCAATATACACAATACAATACCTATAATTTTATTAACAACGCTTTTATTTCTAACTTACAAAATTTTGGTGACAATACGAACAATAAACTTTGGTAATTTGTCTTAAATAATGCAAAATTTTGGTAAATAGAGTTTGTACTACATTTTAAAAAATGCATACTAGAACACATTTTCATCGACAGTAACATCCCAGTGTTCTTAAATTATAATCGTAAAAGCAACTTGTGTGTTTATTACATACGCGAAATTGCTTAATACTATGTTTCACGTATTTCATGTTTTCCCTCAAGATTACAAACATTTAATTATATAGCTGTAGACCCTCTTAATTGCCCAAGTTTTGCGAGTGATACTTGGCTAGTTGCCCGTATGCATTTACGTACTACACTGATACGTACATGGATACATGACGAGGCAAATCATAGCGTAGAGCACATTTTTAAATATGAAATGAATTTGAGTACATCAAGCATATGATAATTGACGTATGTCGCCGTTATCACCAACTACACTATCAAAATTCACAATGGAACGTAGAAGTTAACAAGACAGCTGACAGCTTTGACAGATGCATCTGCATTGCAGTGGATTAGCATAATGCGTTGCGTTTGGTGGTAACTATTTTATTCTACTTTTATTTAACATTCAAAACTTGTCACAAATTTACTTATGTTAAAACGTGTTTTATGTAACTGTTTAAATAAATAACCTTCGCATTAAAAATATTGTCACCAATTTAAACGCAATAAGTATACAAATATTGTCTGTACTAATACGAATTCAAAATAGATTCTCAGTTTTTTGATAAGCAAACGGTACTTACTTTCCAATTATAACAAAATTTTTACGCTTATGTGTAATTTTTGTTTAACATCTAAAGAATAGTTATTTTAGTTTTTAATTTTTTATAGTACGTTGCTTTCAATAAACATTGTTAGACTACAGACCCAATTGAAGGTTTTACAAATTTGGTATTAAATGATTCGTCAAATACAAATCTTAAATCATCGAGTTCGATAAAATATTTCTTACTTTAGTAGGTACGGTTTAAATTTGCATAATTTTATATTGAGAGCCAAGAAAAACTTATCTTTGGGAACTATTTCCATTCTGGCACCATAATTAAACACTGTAATTAAAATTATGTTCAATTTTAATAAAAACATTAATTTATTTAGTAAGAATGCATAGAACTAAACCTTAATGGAATTTTAATAACTTGTTTTAAAGACCTTAAAATTTACGTTTTATGAACCACAATGCGCATCATTTTAAAAAGAACATTGCAACATAAAGCTTAAAAATGATGCTTACTACTCAATTAAGCTCACTTTATTTCCAAGATAATGAAAATGTAGCATTTCTTTTAATACTTATTACGCTTAGTGACATTTATGCAAGTGACACGCAAATAAATGCACTTTATGGGTTTAACTTTTTAAATTGTGTGCAATTTTTACAATGGAGCAATTCAAATAATTTTTATTTGCGTCCTTGTGTTTCAGTTTCGTTCTTTCACTTCGAGTAGTCAATTGACTGTTTCAAAAGTTATTCATAGAACTTGTAGTGCAGTTAAGAAGTTTACACATTGAGTGGTGTACTATCTGATCGTCAGCGCTGTATGCCTTGGGAAATAAGTAAAATGTAGTTTAAACATGAGCTTACTTTACTTAAATGCTCGTCTCAACATATAAAACAAGAGATATAAAAGCTGATTATACATTTATATGTATATAAACCTACATAACAAATTTTTTTCGCAAGTGAAAAATAATAAAATGAGTTGTTTAACAAGGGTCAAGCGTAATTTATAAACTTAAGTTTGAGACTAAATTTTATTTACAAAAATTAAGTGAATAATCACGGGTGTACAGATAAAAATTCAGATGACATTATTTTTAAATTAAGCTACATTTGTAGTTTTCTGGTCGATTTATTTTTTGAAGCCATAAACAAGTTTATCGTTCCAGGAAAACTTAGCGACTGCTACTGGCCACTAAAAAAGCACTCAACTAGGTCAGGAATACCTTTAATCTGCCATTTGAACTGCTTCTTCCAAGTTTTTAAGGTCAATCAGCTTTTCTTGGGTCTCGTTCAGAAATCCAAAACATATTTTACGAAGTAAGCTTCTGGCAAAGGAATGGACAATCATTTTTTGCAAGAAATCAGATAAAAACTTTCTAAGCAAGTTTAAGAAACAGTTACAGCGCCTAATGGTTATTAATACAAAAATATATAGAGGGTGTTTCACATTTCGATGTGACACTGTACTCCGTAAATTATGAAAATAAAAAATGAAATGCCATTGATTGCCTTATCATTCTAAACGTTATGTCTTGGTTTGCTTTTTTATTAAATTTAAGATTAATTTGTGTGAAGAACGTTTTTTTTTTATTATTCTAGAATCTAGATGTACTACAATTACGGAAGAGACCTTAGGAAGCAAATATTGTCATTACACACCTATTTAAAGTACCTAGCATAATTTGGGTTTCTGTCTATGGGTCTTGATGAAATAGGGCGCCTAATTCACTAGCACCGTTAGACTTTGTCTACTTTTGCTGTAAGGTTGCTACGCCCCTGAGCGTAGGATATATCAATTTAACGCTAGCGAACCTGACAGCCAATCTTCAACGACACATAGTATCGATCATGTTTAATTAGTTTAAGCACGACTACATGAGGATAAGGTAAAGTTCATTTTACTAATGCTTTAGTACGAAAGCACGAAAAGCAGTTTACTAAAAGGTACAGCCATAAAAAGATTATAAATTATGCAAGTTTGTTGTAATATGCTTTGTTATTGTGACGTGTATGCACTCAGCTGACACAAGGAAAGCTCCATATTCAAGTTATTGAAAAGTGCATTAAACGTTCTTTCGCACGCTGCTTGGAGTATCTTGACAGCGTTTGAAAAATATGCTCGTGTGTGGCAATAAACGATATAGAATTCCGTAACTAGTTCAGCTGAATTACATGGAGAATAAAGGCACCGCATGACAGCATAAACCCATTATATTACACTGATATTAACATTTTGAGTCGTAAGTTTATTCATTTTGCTTTTCGGTATAAAGGTTTATTTAGTAATAAAAAATTTGATATACTGCCAGTTAGTGTAGTTATATTCCATTACAAAAATATTTACGATCTAACTTATTTTACATAAATTCTGTATCCTTCGACAGGGAAAAGGTTTTTAATGTAGATATAGTGTATTTTGTGCTATACCAATTGTTATTTATTTGATAATTTTAATATTGCTAATAAATTATGAAACTTTTTTTTCCTTACTTTGTTTGGTTTACACAAATAATTACAGGCATTAAGCTTCACGAGATCTTTCTACACTAAAACATTGTGGCAAACAGAAAAGGTATTTACTATGAACTTTTGTAAGCGACTTTTGGGCGTTTACCAGACCTAGTTTTGTAATTCGATTTAATGATTAAAATAGCTACAAAGTATAATTAAATTTATAAATTAGTTTACAACGATATCCATGTTGCTTTGTATTATCCACAAAGATTTAAATAGATTTTAGTGAAATTAGCACGAATTCGTTATGAATAAAATTAGTGAACTTTGTACATAAAGATAACTTTGAACGTTGGTAGACTGGCGCAGAAACAATTATAAGATAATAACCAACAACAGTTAACTCCTGTAAAACAATTTTAAAATGTAAACTAATTGCATTGTTCGCAATTACACAAATTGTTAATGTTTATCATTGATACGTGTGTAAGCATTAATTCGCATGTGTCTCGGCAATGAAATTTGGCGATCTGCCGTCACGAGGCAACAGTAATTATAAGTTGCTAATGCAGTTATAATCCCTAGACTTCACGTGAAAGGCCTAATGCACGTCCCATTATAGCTAACAAATGTAGTTAACTCTTCTTCGCTACTCTCGGGATGGCGTAATTACTCCGGAGACTGACATTAACACCAATATATCAGTTCTGACCAACACACACTACGTCAAAAAGATACTCATTTTTAAAAGCGAGCTATAAATAATGTAACGACTTCCTATTTCGTATCGTGTCTCTATGCCATTTTGTATTGGAACTAGGAATGCCACAAAAATGTTTGAACAACGAGATAATTAGTAAAGAGTGCTTCTGTTTAATGCTGCGAAAATTTGATTGTAGCAATTTATGCTTGGTTTCTCGTTTCTAAAGTTGCTAGCCTGCAGTAGGAGTTTCATGGGCATCGACAAATATTTACTACCACTGAAAACCTTGCACATACTCAGTTGTTTTTAAAACATTAAAAATCCGCTATTGACTCCAAGATTTCTTGATTTTTTTTTAAATTTTAAGCAATTTGCAATCTAGTTTACAAAGCTTCCAAGTTACGCGTGTAGGGGGAGCATCCAGCGATTTTTCTTTTTGCGAGGAGAGATGCAACTGCATCTCAATAAGCAACATAAACACAGCTTATTGTTACAACACCCACTTCAAAGTTTTTAAATTATTTAGACAAAAACGGTTAATAATCTGTGAATGTAGATTTGAATACATTCAGGTCGGAACTTCCAGCTGTGAAACGACCACGATATTGGCAACAAAGCTATTCAAGTAAAGGGGGTAACGACGTGTGTGTTTGCATTGTAGTAAAGCAGGTCGAGTTAGGGGTTTATGTTGACTTTAACATTTTGAAATATTGTGACAGTAAAATAAACGACGTCATTCTGAGTCTGTGAAATCTCTTTTCTATTACTTTAAAACTTAAGATTACGTTCATTTTTCCTCGATTATTAAAAAGGGATTTAAATACTTTTAATTGTCTCATAAAAGCTGCATTTAAACTCGGAGTTAAGTGTGCCTCATTTATCTAATTAGTCAGACATCATATTTGGTCGATTAGCGTTTAAGTCATTAAATGAGTTAAATTTGCTAGTTTTATGAACATTTAAGTATCTGGAGAATATTATAAGATAGAGGAAATGAAGAAAAATGCATAAAAGGACCACTAGCCCTATACAAACGAACGAGGTCTTCAGAGAGAACCTGAACTTGGGATCTGTGCAGCACAGAATCGAAGAAGAGTAGCTTAGATGGTATGGGCACATAATGAGGGTAAAAGAAGAAAGAAAGCGTAAAAGAATAAACGATCAAGGGTAAATAAATGGAGGAGGGATAGACCGAGAAGAACCTGGACGGAAGAAGTAAAACAGCGACAGAGCAACGAGGAGTCAAGTGGCAGGAAATAAAACAAAAAACGCAAGAAAGAGGTGTATGGAGACAGATATGGAAAAAAACACGCAAAAACTCAACTCCAACAAGCCGTACACCATAAAGGTAGAACGACCTTAGGATTTAAGTAAGTAAGTATTTTTGTTTTCTTCTTTCAGAAAACGTCATTAGATAATCAATATAGAGTTATTTTGAGTGGGTAAAATGGAATTTATTCTGAAGGTTTCGTGAAAATAAAATTAAATCAATAAAATATTTGGCTTTAATAACGTAGTAAAACGTTATTAGAATTTCAAAAATGACATGATTTAATCTTTGTCGTAAATTAGACTTTGTGCATAATTTTTTTTTTTTTTGTGAAAATATACTGATTGTGTGCTTTCGTGACAACAATTCAGGCTATTTGTGTAATAAATCAGAAGCTTTTGAATTTATTTAAAAGCAATCGATGTTCCAACTTTTTTTATCGTGAACGTCAGGTGTGTTGAAATAAAGCGAAAATGTAAGTTTAGAGAGCAAATGAAAATATTTAAATAAAACGTTTCGAGCAAAAACATTACTTTGTAGATTGTTATGATCTTTTTACAATATGTTTTAGTTTATTACAAGGTACAAATTTTTGTTTAAGCCGGGTTATAAGTCTTTGAATCTAAGATTAAATACATAATTTATTACAGAATACGATCTTGACTTTTCGCAATTGTTTATTTATTTTAAGCTGCTAATGATGTATAATCTCAGCGGCCAATTATGCGTAAGACACTTTAAATACTTTACAGTAAGAATGTTAAATAAATGCAAATCAGACACCAGTTCGTACCATTTCACATTTCATCAATATTCAGTTAGATTCAGTTAGTTGATTCCCAAACGGTTTTCAACGGAAATTATGTCAACATCCGTTTAACCAACTTCACGATCCACTATGATTTGTTTAAAACATATACACAATGTAAAACTGTAACAGAATTCGTACGCTGAATGAAGTTTATTATCTTAGAATCGGCTTCAAAACGAAAACGTTTTTATTTTATGCTTGTTTTAAATAAATAGTGACTCCGGCGTACCACAAGGTAGTGTGTTGGGACCAACGCTATACTTAATATATACTGCTGATCTGTCAACCACTCGTCCAACAACAGTGACCACCTTTGCGGATGACACCGCCATCTTGGCATCCCATGTGGATCCTATCACTGCCTCTAAAAATCTACAACATCACTTAAACCACTAACTGTTTTATCTTCTTTTAAAATTTTAGTTTAACGTAAAAAGAGAATACCCGATGGAGAACTCTCTCTACATGTCATTTTTCATCTTCCTTTTATCTCTTTAAAAATTTTAAGAACACATTGTTAATTACATAGAATTATTTAAAAAACCGATAAACAAGCTTTAAACTCGAAATGGACAAATGAGATTTAGCTTTGGGAATGCTTCAAGCGAACGGATTTAAGACGTAGAACCCAAAATAAAGCTCTTCGTTCGATTTTCAATGCACACCGGTATGAGCCAAATAAAGATTTGTATATCTTGATATAAAGTTACCTTAAGTCACTGAGGAAATTAAAAGATTTACCGTAAATTACGAAAAGCATCTTTACCAACATGTCAATGTAGAAGCATTGCAGTTAATGGATTTAGCCAACTACACCAGACAAGTGAAGAGGATCAAACCACAAGACCCCTTCAACCTTAAAGCTTGGTCGTAGTTTATAAGTGCTTGGAGGATTGTATTTATATAAAAGTAATAATTTTCGGGACACAAACCTCAGGGATTATGTCTTTCAGAAGCTAAATAACGAACAACAAAATAGCTACTAAATATTTGTCAGGGCGTAGTTGAAGACTATTGTCTATCGGCGATTAAAAACAGAAAATAACCATAACATCTCGACTTCAAGTTTTGAGTTTTTTTCCCCGAATATTGTTTGCAACGACAAACCCGATATTTAAAGCGATAAATACCAATGGAACCAGACCGGAATCAAATGGTGCTCGTAAAAAGTTTACTGAACTACTCGTCGGGATAAACGGCTGCATATTTTGGGAGTTTTTAAAGCCGCGGAACTGCGGAAATCGTTGGGGTCAGCGCCGTTGATCCCTAAAAATATTTTAAAAGAAAATGGATAGACCGATATGAAGTTGAAGCTCTTTAAAACAAATCAACTTCGTAACTTCAATACAACTGATTCAGCTAGTCGCTCCACCGAGATAGAATTAATGAAATGTGGACCAATGCATTACACAGAATAACCATAGCAAGCTTGAATAAACGACTTACAAAGGGTAACTCCTTGTTTGCATAGCAGACTTGGCGAAAATCAACAGATAAAGACGGTTATTAATTTACGTTTCGGTCCTAACATAGAGATACTTGAGATGTAGAAATAACATTGCGGTAGATAATTTGCATAAGGATTTGTTTTGATAAGTTTCGCTTGAAATATGCGAAGTACATCAAAATATAAGATTAAGATTTAACAGTTCTCATGTAAATCCTTAAACGTTACAAACTTGTTTGAGCAACTAAACTGAAGCAAGAAATTTATATTCTACACATTTCATGATAAATTTATTTGTTTGATAAATACAAGTTATGAACACAAACTAGAAATATATTTGGAGTTAAAAAAATTTGGTAAGATCAAGACTGCTAGCTTTTAGCTAATGGTTTACAAAGCAAGATTTAAACATTATAAACTGTATTGCACTGCAATTTTAAAGTCCGGTTGCACAAACGACAAGTAAAAATACAACATTTTAATCATTTTCGACTATTTTTACTTAGTCTATATGTATGGTATTCTCGAAATTTTTCACAGTTAAGTAATTATTATACTTGTAAAGCATATTTCATTGCATGTTTAGGGGTGGACAGCGATAAATATAATTTAAAATCTACGGGTCCACTGTCTTGTGAGTTTGGAAAGTGCTGGTTTTGTTTCTTTAGAGATCATTTCATTTGCAACACACCATCATTATTTTAATAACTTTATAATTTTATTTTTGAAAAGTTGTTTAACAAATCCCACATATTTGATTTTAAAGTTAAGGTAATGTTACTAACGTACTTTTGTAAGTCTTTTAACATCTGTTACAAATGAGATAATTGTGTCCTTGTAGAAAACGTTATGATTGATTTGATTATTTATAACGTATGTTATGTTTTACAGTTGACAATTGCTGTAACCCAACTGATTCCTGAATATGTAATCAGATTAAAGCCTGTTTAATGTTGTTGTTACACAAATGCAGTAATTCCTGTGTCAGCACGGATTTCAGAGGACGCAGATTTATATTTATGCAACAAATTTTTTGAAATAATCTTTTTTACGTACGCTCGATTTAGTTTAGTCCCGCCAGGATCTAGGCCAGCGACAACGAATGGTTTCAGAGCCCGACCCTACCCTCCATTCAACGAAAGTTATGACATTGGAAGAGAAGCCTTGGGCTGAGCGCTTCCTACACCGCATTTTACCAGCAAGTAAGTTATGTTCTCAAACGAAAGCAATGCAAATAAATGTTTTAGCGCCTTTTAAAGTAATTTGACTACACAATGACACGCGGCAGCATGTTGTGCCATTTACACAGGTGTGTAGAACGTTCCACAAGTAACTTCATCGTGACACGTGCGATTGAACTGTGTAAAAACGGATTGTGCTAGGAAATTTAACGACAAATATGAATAAATATGACGACTACAAACGAGCATAATAAATAGTTGTAGGTTTAACAAAATTATGTTTACAGATACGTAGCTCAGCTTTTGAGAACCTTAGACAAGAAATAATTGTGTGCCTCGAATTTTTATAAATTCCAAAAGTTTGTATTAGTTATAGAGAGATTTCGCTATTAGACGTGGTATATAAAATAATGACAACACTGATAAAAAAGAGAATGGAAGTAATCATTGACTCACAGATTCTAGAATACCAGGAAGGGCTTAGAAAAGGAAGAAGTACCACGGACCAAATATTCGCAATGAAGAAAATAGCAACAACATGTTATGACCTTGAAAGAAGTAGGATAGATCACAAGCAGAATGGCAGAAGCACCACAAAAGATAGGATTAAGGATTAACGAAGATAAGACCAAACTACTTAGGGACACTACTCACAAACAGAATGGAAAAAGAAAAAGACAAAAGCTTGAGGATACTGAAAGCTAACAAAAGTGCAGGAGCCTTAAATAACCTAATAAGAACAAAACATTTATCTAAGAGCACCAAAGTACGTTTGTATAAGACAATACTGAAACCTACAGCGATCTATGGGCGTGGGACGTTGGTACTCAACAAAAATGCATAGGAAGTCCTAAGGAGATGGAAGGGGAAGATAATTAGAAGAATAGTGGGAAGGAAGAGAACAGATGAGGGATGTATAAGAAGAAAGAACGAGGAGGTATAGTTAGTAGAGTTAAAAAGTTTTTCGCGTTTTTACATTAGCGAAATTAATAGTAATTTCTTTAAAATCAATTCTATTGGCATATTTACACTCAAAAACCAATATCGTCACACATTGTATAGCCTACTTTAAACAATAGCATTTCTATTATAATCTTTTTAAGTCGTAATTTACCAAATAATTTTTGGGCAAAAGCTGCTGACAATAGTATGTATTATGCTGTAAAGTGTTAAGTAATAAACCTTGTTTAATAGGTGTGACGAAATTACAATATAAAACCGGTAGTTGCAAAAGTCCTTTTTTTATCAGTATAGAACAGTCAAGTTTTCATTGGCAGTTATGCGTACTATTATTGCAGTTTTGACCTGATGTAACTATAAACAACAGAAAATATCATGTGCTAAAGGACAGGAAATTGGAAAACAGCAGATTATTTTTTATTATTTATTTTACGGACATAGGGAATATTTCACGAGACATTTATGACATTTTTATACGTCGTTTTATGAAGTATACGAAGTCACCTTATATACGACAGGTTGTCTGTTCTGTGCATAGACATTCTTCCATTCGTCTGCCCACATAACTAATAAAATATAGTTAAATACGACTTGCTGATAGGTAAAAGTATTTTCTTTTTGACAAAGAACGAACAAGAAACGAATAAATTTATTGTTGTAAATTGATTAATTTACTAGAAATCGTGAATAAAACTTAGCTACGCCAATATCTGCTTCAAAAAATTTAATTATTTAATCTTTTGCAGCTATCAGCTAACATTTTCAGTAAAGTACATCTATCAAAAAACGTTGAATCATACTCGCAATGTATTCAGCATTTAAAAGACGCTGATTAAAAAGAAGATAATAAATAATTCAAAGGAAAAGGAAAGACGACGGTGTGCTTGTCATATATCGTAAAATCTTATGCGCAAACAGCTTTGCTCTCAAAAAATCTCTCGTTTTGCAATGTATACCATTGTACATCTGTCAGCTTCATATTCAGATTTTAGTGCCACTCCAGTTAACAAAAGGAATATACTTTGAGTGTTGTCTTTAAGCCACAGGAGCTTAAAAAAGTTTTTATTTTTCGGAATATAATGCTGTCATTTCGATACGTACTTTTTAAACATTGTGCCCACGCTAATTCAATGGAGAAAAACGATTGTTATGAATTTATCCGAATAATTTAGAATGAAAAGAAAATACTATTCATCTTTTACGTGTCATCTCCAAATTAGTTTTGCTACAACATGTATTGGCATGCCTATTTGGGCAAACTATGCCTGAAAAATTACCTCCGCATATTTAACTACATCAAGCGTACCAATTTTCCGTTGTCTTCTCTTATCTAATTTCAGCAGATTTTCAATCCACTCGCAAACACATTTTCCCAAATTTTACACCACGAAAAAATGAATTTTGTACCTTTCGCTCATATCCAAAGTTACATATAAAATAGTAAACTTTAATATATACGATAAGAATTTAAGTTAACAACAAAAATTATCGTAAAATCAATTTTAGTGCTCACACAACATTCATTTTAGTCTTAAGTATAAGCTTGGACCTTTAATAACTTAATATAGAAGGCGTTTTACAAGCAATTTAAGTGTAGCTTTTACAACTACGTAAACTATACGTGCAAAGGCGAAGAAATGAATCGATGGGATTATTAAAAATGAAATGGATTATTTAGGGTGTCTTTAAAATTTTTAGATAATGTGGAGACAATTGCAAAATTTTCCTTAGAGACTGTAGCCAAAATATTGTAAATTTAAGAAAATTTCGTACGATACTGCGCTTTATTCGAAGTCTGTGATTAAATATTTGAAACAGAAAAGAAGACCAATGGAAATTAACTTTTGAAAAGGGCTTGTAACTTAACGATAATGGATAAATCAAGAAACGAGGATATACGGGCCTGGTTGATTTGTTATTGTCATGTGAGTGGAATACCTGCACACAGTATTCCATCAAACATGGACATTGATTTCAACTAGAAGAACATTGTGGAGGACCAAATAGAAGACAGATATATAGGGCAACAGTAGCGATGGACAAAAGTTGATTGATGAGAAAACATTTAGTTTAGAATGCGGTGGACAGCAACCAGCTGGATGGGGAAAAAACCCGCTCTATAGAAACTTAGTAATTTAGTCTATGCACAACTTTTTTGGACTTTTATTTTCACCTACATTACTTAGATTTTATCAAATATCATCGAGAAAGAAACTTTCCCAATAATGTAACATGCTACATGGTACGTCACTCAACAAGGTACAATAAAGCCATCATAGTTTATCATGATTTCGTGCAAACACCACTCATTAGAAAAGGAGTTTTATTTTTCTTTAGATCGATACGAAGTGCTAAAATAAATAGATGAGTTTTAATTTTTAGTATTAAAAAACGAATTTATGTGATAGGGTTTAAAAAGTTAAGTTCTTAAGAATAATTACAGATTGTTTATACTTGATCGTCTCAATTTTAGTAAAATTATTAACTGTATAATAAACACTTCACTATGAACTTGAACATACGATAAACTAATTCAAGGTTGGAGAATGTACACATCGTTGTACAAAACTTGCGTGTTTGATGTATGTATAATTAATAATGTTTCATAAGCAACCAAAAATGCGAATATTAAATATATTATCTGGTTATTACTGAAGATAAATAGCATAAGCACTCTATAAGCGCGCAGAAACTTCACGAGTTAAACGTTAATTAGATGCTTTATTGGCGCTTCTGAAAGATTTATAAAGCTCTTCTGTAAAGTTTTAATTTTCTTCTTGTACAAGAGTTTTCACCTTTCGCAAATATAAATCTAATGACTCGTAATTTGATAATGCTGTAATATGATGAAAAATGTAGTCTATAAATTTACTGATTCTGAACATAAATATTCTTATATGGAAGTTATATGTAGCTTACGAATGCATAAATCTGTCGTTGTAGGAACTTAATATTGTTTACATTTTGGCATAAACAGAAAAAGACTACCAATACATAATATATTTGAATTATATGTTCTACCGGGTGTAAAGAAAATTGAAAATTACTCCATTTATCTTTTGATTTATAATTAAAACGATAGATCACTGAGTTTTTTAATTGGATTTGGATGAAAGTTAACTGGCAACAACTACGGGGAATTGGTATTTGTTATTTTTAAAGGAAAGTGCTTTGTGAGTTGATATTTTTAAATTCTAAAATAATTATTTCAAGCGCAGTAGATGGAGACACATTTCCTTGAAGAAATAATGAACGCATCAGAACTGGAATTTTTATTATATTTAAAGAAATTACGCAGAAATAAAGGCCGTAATGTAGCAGAAATCTCCCGTAGATATAAAAGCCTTTCAATTTCTTCACGCACAATAACGTTTAAACGCACAGTAAACATCTCTTGAAATATTTTTTGTGTTGCCAAGGCTTTGTTATACGATTAGGAAAAATATTAAATTTATATAAGATGATTTTCATTGTTACATTCCAGACTAAATTATTAAATAACGTGAGGTTTTTTAAGAAGCTTAGGAAAAAAGTATTCTATTGAGTTTAAAAATATAAACGTAAAAAAAAGAATACAATACACACTCGATTGTCAACTTAAAAGACGAATTAAATGGATTTTTTTTATGTTCTTTTGACTGAAAAAAAAATTAAATATAGATACTAATTTTTGTTAAGCAATTATTTATTTAAAGTATTATTATAAACATCAAATAGTAAACTCGTTCGATTTTCTAGGCTGTAAAATATGACTCTATAAGTAAAACCGCTTCAAAAACAAAACAGAAACCTTTCACTATACTAACTGAAAAATCAGTAGAATGTTTGTGAATAGAGCTAGCCAAGTCACAGAATAAAAGTTTTATGAAACAATGTCAATACCAACTATAACCCAAGGCAGGGAGACTTGAACAATAACAAAAAGAAATAAACATCGGATACAAGGTACATAAAAGGTATTCCTTGGAGCAATAAAAGGGCAAAAAATAAATATAAAGCTTAACACAGAATTATGTAATGCGCTACACAATCTACAGCTTATCAACATAATTAAGGAATATAGAACAGCATGGATAAAATTGGACAACATCCGTTTATCGAAGCAACTATATCTGGTTGGGGGAAAGAAGAAACTTAGGCAGACCGACGAATGCATGAATGGAAGAAACAGGAAAATGACGTCACAGGCACGTGAGGAAGAAAAAGAAGTCCACCAAATACACCAAATACAAGTACAAATTATTTTGTAAATTGCTTCACATAGCTATTTATATTGTAAAAAACCGTTTAATTTGTTTAAAACAAGTGACCATATTACAGAGGTATGATTAATATTATTAGCCAGCGATGGCCATGGTAAATAAATGAATGGGATTGCAACGGATAAAGAGACAAGAGTCCTGAAACTGGTCTAGCATTTCGGCAAAAGATCTCTCCAATAAAGTAAGTGAGTTTTCTTAACCTTATTTTAATAATTGTCACTTAAACAATCCAACCATGTAAAATGTATATATGCAGTAAATATACTTAGATGCTTTGTACATAAAACCCAATACTAAATTTGACTTTTTGTGTACCTTTCGTTCTGCATCATGCACACCAAATATTTTACGGTTCTTTTTAAATAAAATCTTATAAAATGAAATTGCTTCAGTACTAAATAGCAGATATTAGAAGATGCAGTATTTCTATTACGCTGTCGGCGGGATCCTGAATTTTTTACAGTTTAATAAAGCCAAAAGGCCGGAATTGCATGATTTTATGGCGACAGTGCGACAGCCGTTCGTCTGGATGTTGCAATCGATGGGCGAACGATTAATAAATATATAATGCGAACCTCGTCTCTTCGAACAAACATGGGTATTCTACGGGGAAATCTAGTATCATCCCGTAGGTCTAATTTTACCTCACGTCAGCGTATATTCTTTCAAAATCAACTTTGTAATGAAATTCCAAGTATTAAATTACTAATGTGGCAGTGTTAGGAAGATTTCGCTCGCGTCAAGCCTGCAGAAACAAATTTCATTGTGAACGTTATTAAATTTTCAGCAGATTGTCAAGTAAAAATTGCTTTCATAAATTTATATTCGACAGGATTAGGTAACGTAAAATCCATAAAATTCATTAGAAATATACTAAATAAATCAAGTGAGCTTGAAGGGACAGATTCCATTTGCCACGGATGTACTGTCGGGCCAACACGAAACAGTACTATACGGTAATGGATTTTGCTCATGAACGTTTTATTTGTTATTCGCATGAAAGAAAGCTATCTATATACCTACAACCACATAATACACGAGAACCAAACTGAATTTATTAATAATAAAAACACTAGTAGACCGTGAACGACAAAATTCGCACTTTTATATTATTTAGCTCTTTACCTGTTTATACGGAAGTGAAACGTGAACACACAAATAAAAATAGTAGCCGAGTGAATGCAGCAGAATTCTAAAAAAAATCCAAGGAAAAACCAAAAAGTTAGAATCAGAAATTAAATATATAGAGAACAATTAAAGATAAAATCATTTGAAACAAAAATACAAGAAAGACAGCTGGGATGGTGGGTCACATTTGTAGGATGAAAGAAGAATGGTTAAACAGAAAAGCCTATGAATCAAGATCACAGGGTAAAAAAAAATAGGTAGACCGAGAAAACCTGGCAAGTCGAAGTTAAAAAAGCAGCAACGGATAGAAACATCAAATGGAAAGACATAAAAAAGCTAGCACAAGACAGAAAAACATGGGAAAAAGTCAGCACAAGTCCTACACCCAACAGTAGAAGGACTCGTGGCTAAATGAATAAAATAAACCTGTTTGCAACTTGCCAATGCTTATTTTATCAGCTTAACGCGAGAAAAATTTATAATTATAATTTATTACGATTTAACCCTCCGGGAGTCGCGGTCTAAAAGTTACAGCGTAGGTCGCGTGTATCTGAGAGATACATATAGTAATAATACATGCTAAAATGCAATAAAACTTTTAAAAAATTCTGTAAATGTAAGGTATGATTATTTATATATTTATTTACATTTACAGTCGATAACTTATTAATAAAATATATAAATAATAATTTTTTTTTTAACAAAATAACATAAACATATACATTGAAAAGAAATAACGCCAAACAAGTCTTTTTAACAATAATTATCAGAATTTTCAATTGTTGCATTTGTTAAACAATACAATTATGTATTTATTTATTTCCGTTTATAATGTAGAACTAAAAAGCATTAATAAATATAATTAATAAAATATTTGCAACATAATAAAAGAAAATATAAATAATAAAATATTTCTAACAAAATAACGCCAACATAAATATTAAAAAGAAATAACGCCAAAAAAGTCTCTTTAACATTGATTAATCAGAATTTATAATTGTTGGATTTCTTTTCTTGGAATATAAGTACTGTTCAGGGTCCGTATCTTCTAAACGAAATTCAACAGAATGATTATCTTCTAAATCACATCTAATATTCTCATTCTCATCATCGGATTCGAGTAACATTCGCTGAAGTTCTTCAACATCTAATGAATTATCTAACCGACATATTTTTTTCAGCCATTTTCAATGGTAAATTAAATAAACAACCGACTGACGCCGGAGGTCGCGGTTTCTCTCAGAAACAATTTAGTGTCGACTGCCACAAATCTTTATAAAACAGAAGCTATTGTAAAACTGCTGACATAAACGATACGGCATATCACTAGTAATAGACCAATGCACAGCTAGTCAGGTGGTTAAAGGTATACACCCAATGGTTGTAAAAATATTCAAGAATAAACTTGCCATGTATCTGTCAGATCAGGCGCGACCTCCCGAGGGTTAAAGAAAAATTTAAGCTTGTACGAGTGAACCGAAACTTTAAATAGAGTTTTGGAATTTCTCATACGGTAGCTTTAACCTTTCAGGTTTTGCTACAAAAAAATATACAAATCAAAGAGCATTATCCTTGCTCACCTGACTTGGTCTTGTGTTACTTTTGTTAATAAAAAAAAACTTACTTTAAACATTTTTAAAAGAGAATCTTAGAAAATTTTACCCGTGCTTTAATCTTTAATAAATTCAGCTCTACCCTCGTAAAGGGTTGCATTACTTTTGTAAATGTTCGTGTCACGAAAAACTTAAATAAATATGTAAATAGTTCGATTATAATAGTTTCATGAATATATCATTTATAAATGCGTGCTGAGCCAATAATTCACCCACTTTTAGCTTTATCACTTGCAGTCTATCGTCATGGTGTTTCAAGTCGCTGTACCCCACATGATAACTTCAGGCCCCCATAACACAAGAATTTACGAGCTCCGGCATATGATCCGAAAACTTTGGTGCACTTTGCTAATACATTATGTTATTTTAAACTACCAACACCAACACTATCAAATGTGAGTTGTGATTTACAATGTCTTGTATATGCCCCACGTAAATATTAACTTGTAAATTGGACCTGCTTGTTGAGCAAACTTTATAGAAGCCGTATATTTGGTACACGAATCCAATTTAGACGTATAAAGCAATAGTTTAATATGAAAGCTCGTAAGATTTTGTGCTGCTAACAGTAAGATACTACAGTAATTGGTTCTACTATCGTTTGAGAAACAAATGGGAGTAATAGTTATTGTATATTTTGCTTTAGAAGTGTTCCTTCAGCGAATTGAGTTTTTGTTTACTTGCTACAGACTCGTTAAAATGTGTTTGTGTTTATAGGTATACCAAATGTCAGGTGTAATGCATGGCTAACCAGTACTAGTTGGATAAAACTTTGTTTGGCTTGAGGCCAATGTGCGCATGTTGCTGGGCAGAATAAAGTGCAGTGGTGACAATAAATTTAGTTGAGAGTTGGAACAATCCATGCAAAATGTTGGAAATTTTGCTGTTATTGTATCATAAACGAATATTTATTTTACTTTACACTTGTTAATATCCAGCTACAAATTATTGTGCACATTTTTACTTTCGAAACGGTTCAATAAATGTTTGAATATATGTGTAGAAACTATTTTTGTTGTACGAAATTAAATCTACATATCTTCTTTTTTTTACTTCAAAAGTTACGCAAAGTGCCTGTTCCGCCTTATTGATAAATCATTGTTCTTCCCATCTCTTCGTGGCCCTTCCTATCTTTCTTATTTCGTTTCGTTTGTACAACCTTAGCATCTTTGGTAATCTTTGTTGTTTCAGTCTGTTTATGTGTTATTTATATTTCCTTAGATATTGTTTTATATTTTCTCTCATATTTTACATTTCTAGCTTTTTTTGTTATAATTATCTTGGATACCTATTTTTTATTCTGGTACATCCTTTGATTCTTCTCAGACATCGCTTTCTGCTGTCCTTATGGATAAGATAATGGTACTACAGATAGTGATGGTTATCTTAGATCGTACAAATGTTTAAATAAATTATTGAAAGTATCATTTAATTTAGCAAATACTCCTACTATATATTTAAAAAAAAGAATTGAAGTTAAACAGACTGATTATATAAGTTACTATTTTATTCGTTAGCCATAATTTAAACAATACGAATGAAATTGCTATTAAAATTAAGTACCTAAAGGGTTAAATAAAAACAAGTAAAGGGCGGTGGAGAAAGTTTGATTTATGTTACACTTTGATTTTTTTTTAAATAACTCTTGAGCTTTAAGAGAGAGAAGATGAAATTACTACGATATTAATTGCAGTTAATTACAAAATCGCTTTATTGGCCACTCTGGTTGTCCATCTGTAATAGGTTTTTAAAATTATCTCCGTCACTATGTTATATCCAACTTAACAAGATCGGAATAACTATTTACTTTTGCCACACAATTCAAATAGGAGTGACACTTTTTAATGCTGCAAAAAGCAATATAAGATAAAACAACCGTAAGAATGTTTATTAAAAAAAATCGTATTACAAAAGCAGATGGCCAAAGTGAAGGGAAACAAAATGTTGGAACTGTTTAAATTTGGCTTTATTCGATTTACATGCAAGAAAGTGTCTAATTCGTTTTGTGTTTACATTATTGATTTAATGGAAAGTTCACATATTTTTTCGTGAACGGACATACTTTGCCGAGGGAGTAGAAATAATAAAAAAAAGAAGCAAATAACGTGACTCGCTACGTATCCAAGAAATAATTTAATTGATTGTTGTGGAGCTGTAATACCTACACTGATTAGATTAAATAAAGCGTAGCTCAAATTTTAATCCTCTGTATACAAAGGTTCTTGAGATATTAATTAAAAACTAACTTTTAGTCCCCTCTTTAAGGGAGTTGTAGTTCTCTCGGGAAGCAATTTAGAGTGTCTTCATTGGAACTTTTCCGTTTAAAATGAACCTATAAATTACCCACCAAAGTTTGTCCGCGTAATTATGAAACACTCTGTGTTTTATTCATGTGTTAAAATATTTATGCCAGGTTATATTAATTTTTAGGAAAATTAGGAGTGCAGAATATAGCAATAGTACAAGTATAGTTTGTTGGATATTGTACACAAGGGATGAGCATGCTCCGTGCACGGATCATCAACCAACGTCTTTTTGTATTATGATGTCTACAAACGTAAGACAAGTTTTGTAAAAATCATTAATTATACTTAAGACCGTCCACCAAATACCAGATTTGCCTTCTAAGTTTGCAATGAAATTGAAAGTTTACATACACAACCTTTTTCCGCGCAAAAGTTTGTTGGCTTTCCTTACACGTTTATTTGCAGTTCGGAATGAACTGCAATGAGTAAAGCATACCAGCGTGTTAATTTTGCTGATTAGTTACTCTTCGTATCAGCCCATGGTTGTTTAGAATTGCTACGGAAAGTTGTATATGTCGTTGGAAACTTTCGTATGATATTTATATAATATGATGATTACTTCCTAGACTCGGTCGCTTTCGTAAATCGCAGCTGAAATTTTCAGATGCCCGAAACCACTACAGTACCAGAACTCTTACATATATTCTGTAACTCAATTACTAAGTTTGCTGCGAATTCATTCGGCATGTAGTTCGCATAGGTTTATTACGTTAAAAGTTAGAGCGAGGAGGCTACGCCGACAGACACGGTTACAGTATCGACATTTTAACAGGAACAAAAAGAGACAAGATGTAGAAATGGGCTCATTTGCATTTGCGAGTGCGGATTCCGCAAATTACAAGTTGTACCTTGATGATTTAAAGTTCATTTCACGTTGAGACTTCAACTGCTTTTTGTTTCGCCGACAACGTAGCCCAGTTTTAAAGTTTAAGTAACCCCGAAATTAGTTTTAGCCAATTTTCATAATAAGACTCTATGTTTAGCCTGAGGGAGTCGTTAATGTACATCATTTTGTGTTTTACATTTCTTAGGCCGCTGCATTAAATAGAGCGAATTCTTATGACTAAAGATAACAGAGCAGTTTCATAACGTTTTTTTTTCTGACGAGACAAAGTTCTAAAATGCTACAAATACATGTAATAAGTCATGAAAGTTTTCATAGAAGCTTTCAATAAGCATTTATTAACGTATTGGTGTTCCTAAAATAAATAAATTTAACACGCTTAAATACATTAGCATTAAGAAAATTATATGGCTCGGTATTATTACAAAAATTACATTTCAGTGTCTTCTTTTAATACCTACATAAAACAATAAATATTTTTTACTAGATTACAGGACTAAAAATATATTGGATATCAGCCAAGGACAAGAACCGACTTTAGATTGCCAAAATTCACTTTTACAGATACACAAAATGCCTGGTACTACGAAGGGCTTAAAATCTTTAATGAATTGCCTATGAAAATTTATAAAATTTATGTGTAGGATACATTAAAAATGTTGTAAATAATGTTTTGAGAGATTGTATATACTGATAAATTTATAAGTAGAATAGAAATTATATAAAATTAGCCACAAAGCTAAATAAATAAAAATATCTTTGTATAATAATTAATTATTATTATTACTACAATTATTATGAAAATAGCAACGATGTCAATATATTGTGCAACATAAGCTGATATGTTCATTTATGATTTTATGCTAAATAAAAAAAAAAAATTTTTAAGAGTTAACTTCTTGGCAATTATAAATTAACACTCTGGGTATAAATAAACCGAAGAGGAAACGCACAGAATAAAAACTAGGGGCAAACGGCACTGCAATTAACGGTCTGAAAGTACTGTAGCAGAAATGGGATCGTCTGCACCAGATTATAAATGAGCCACTTTCAACTGTTTTCCACATAAAGTTCCAACACAACTCTTTAAACATCAAATACCGCGATACGGGTAAACCAAGGTAAATGGCTAATTTAGTTTAGGTTAAATAAGCAAATTTACTTAGATTCACAAATTTTATACAGTCGATGGAACATAATGAACTGAAAATTCGACTTTCAAAGCTATTAAAAAACTACTTTAATACATTTTTTAACGACGAAATTTATTTTAGAATATACAAAACGCTTTTATTACAAACAATTAATATTAAATGCTATTAAAACCTTAATGCAACAAAGTTAAGTTTCACTTTTTGCCTTCGAACAAACAAAAATATAAATACCATGCAATTACACTGCTTTAATTGTAATAACTTTTGATATGTACAGGGTGGCTACTAAATATCTACTACTTTATCCCTTTTTATTACAGGATTTAAATGGCCGTTTAAGTTACAGTGTTCCTAGAAAGTTGGCAACACCAACATATTTCATTTCGTTTGTTATTCTATCGGACTTGGCTAATTCAAGCGACTCTGTGAATTAAAATACCAAAATTTCATGTAAACCGGTAGATAATCATCACGTTATATAATCCCCAGTGCAAACAACGAAAAAATGGACACTCTTATTTTTCGGAAGTATTTTTATGATTAATGTTGACCATCGAACCCTGGTAGTAGGTTCTAGAAGTTCCTAATTAATTTGTTTTGAAAGAAACTTATTTAGAGTTGTTTTGGAAGCAGTGTTAATTTCTTAATGCTGACTAGTCCAACCGACATGCAGTAAATTGTTTAACTTTTGTTGAAAAGTTGTTTGATATTTTTTTTATAAAACAGAAAGCACACAAGTATAATAAATGTTTGTTTATTACTAGGATGATGGAATATTTTAAACGTCAACCAAGGCCAGTAATAGAAATTTGTATTGAAAATTATCAGTCACAATTATTTTATGTTGGAACGATACGTTTAAGCTTGGTATCGTGTACGAATGAAACACAAAGATCTTGCCTTGAGAGTTTATTTTAAAAGCTAATGATAAATCTGTAATCCCAGACAAAGATATTAGCAACGTGCAAGTTTTAAAAGCTATCGACGTCTGTAATTGCCATCCGATAGGCTGCAGGTCATTAAAAACGAATTGTTAGGGATTGCAATAAGAAAAATCTTTTGTAACCGTACAGTCTAACGATGATAACAATAAAAAAACGAATAATATGACGAATATGACTCTAACAAGCATCTAGGACTTATAGCTACGTTGATGTGAATATATTAAAGTGTAAAGTAATAAAAACATAATTAGCAATTAGCAAGTCTATGTAATAAATTCACAAGGCTCCTGTCTTCTGCACAGCTGACACGTAACTTGTGTATTCGCAAAGGGCGTGGTTTGAAAAAACTGTAAAGTTGATTATCATTTCTCAAAGTAGATAACTTACATACACACTCTGAAACAACAAAGGGAAATAAAACTTGTCTTAATGTAGCGAGAAGAAAACGAAATTAATAAAATACGAGAAATGCTTTAGGCTTGTTATTACTAGTTGCTTGCCGACATTTCCATGGTGAAGCTTGTGTTTTTTAAATGTTTTTTCAGTCAGCACAAAGCGAGCGGAATATGTTTCAAGGTAAGCAAAACGACGATCGCTTTTAACGACTCTGCAATATTTAGCCAGTTATTGTTTTCATAGCAGAAGTTACAAAAGAACTGTATCTAGTATTTTCTGTCGTGGTCATAACTTTTATAGTACAAAACACTGTCTTTATATGGAATACATTTATTGTGGTAATGCCAGACCAATACCTAGAATGTGAGCGCAAAAAACAGCCGAACTACAAAAATTCGCGAAATTTAGCATCAATAAGTTGCAGCTGTGTGGTAATAAAGCAACAAGATTTAATCCTCAGCTGTTATAATAATACTCCATGATCACCTGCATTTAAAAAAAAAGTTGTAAGTCTTTTTGGGTCACATTAGCTCTGTGAGCTTCAAAAAGTAAAGCATTTAAGAATTTTCCACTAAACTGTGAATTTGCTCAATAAAAGCAAACACAAAATGTTTGCCTAAATTGTGTCAAGTAACAATACATTCTTTTTTTTTATGTACCTACCCACTAAACGAGTCGTGTATGGAGTCGCGAAGATGAGCATTTTGAATTCATATATTAAAATGAAGATTAAAACCCTATCGTGTTTACTTTCACCACACTTTAAAGTTATATTAGGTCTATATGGCACCTTCATCACAACTTAAACACAGCATCCCCATGTATTTCATCACTGAAATTACTTAATAAACTACGTACAACTACTGTTGGTCAATAATTTAATTATCCTCCGTGATACATAAGTAACTGAGCTATGTAGTTCCAACTCCCAGTGGTATAAGTAGTGTTGCCCAAGACAATTTGCGAGATAATCCCTTTCTATATTAATCATCTATGATTTTCTCATTTTGCTGTAAACAGTGCATTGTCGTACTGTTTGAAAAACAGTTTTTATAAATGTTAAGCAACAATTGATATACGTAATACGAGTACATCTTGGAACGGGCGTGCGAAGATTTATAAAATTTAACTAATTATTGTTAATGAGCGTATAAGGGTTTCTTCTCGAGAATTCCTTTTCAAGAATTTCTCGATAAATACATGAACTCGGTATTAAAGAGTAATATTTCATTGTAATATAACCTGAATATAAACTGAATTTAAGCGAGGAAATGTTATTTGTATATATTATATGGGATTTCTTAAAGATGTCTTGATAAATTAGAGGTCATTTTTGTTTCTCGAGAAATTAAAACTATGAAAAAATGTTAAAATATTAAACGTATGGATCGGGTTATCGAAAATAATTATTGCCTGCTAATTGCAGATTAAAAAAAAAAAACCAGTTTATTGGTACCTCAGTTTAAAACGAATATATCACTGACGTTTTTGCGTGACGTCTAGGTTGTTCGGTCATTTCGTTTGTAGTTTGCAGCTTTTCGATTTATTTTGTATCTTCTTATTTTAAACAAAAAGCTTTGTTAACATATTTGTCCTTAAAAACTTTAACAAACTTTTTTAAATTGAAAGTATGGTACATCTTTTTGCTAAAACAAGTTTTATTTCTACGCCACTGGTTTTTCTCTGTGTGTTACCAGCTGTTCAAATAAAGTCTTTAATACCAAAGCCATCAATCATTTATGATCACCTGATATATTTTTGAATAAATAAATAAAACTGCAACCGATGAAGACGAGAGATTCTTAAAACAGGTAATGAATTTTGACCAAAGTTGTTTAATAAAAAAAGGGTTTTTTAATTAATTAAACTTCTTAATAATAATAAATCAATTACTTATTATATTTCAACAATTTATTAACTAATGTAAGTTAAAGGAAGTTTAGCAAATAAAAATTTCTATCCAACTGCAAAAATAGTAGTTTCTGATACCTGCCATGCAACCTATTCGCCTAATACATCAAAAAATAAAAACGCAACGCTAAAATATCACGCGACAATGGTAACAGAAGCGATCTACCCGAAAATATAATAAAAGAGAAATTGCCTCTCCAACCCACGAGCTTATGTCATCAAAATCAAATACTGATGCGCTGGAACATCTGATTAGCATATTTATCGGTTTCACCTGTAACTCATATAAAATACTCTATCTGTTACGTTAGTTGCCCGTGACGTCGGCAGAAGTGAGATCGACTTTCATATAATTTACAATTTCCCTTAGCAAGTAATGAGGATCATATTTGGTTATATATTAGACATCCATAGTACATAATTCACCGGAATAATTGGTTAGCTTCTTATAAGGATTATATTACAGTGGCTCAAAAAATGGAAACTAATGCGGAAATTTGCATTTGGTTAGCGCTCCGTTATTAATTTAATAACGTTTTTTCTGTCGTTTTTGAGAGTTTGCTTTTGCAACAGACAATATACGGTAGAAAAATTGAAGAGCCATTCCGCATCGGGCATTAGGCATGCCTTTGATCTATGTTATGACTTGGACATGAGTGTTGTTTCATAAAACTTGCAATTTTACACTTAGCAAGTAAGCAACTATTATACTTTTAAAGCAATAAAAGATGTAGCTTGTCTGTACAAAATGTATGTATTCATCAATTTTGATGTAATTAGTCATTTGACTAATTACATATACAACAACCTCCAACTTTCGACTTTAACTTGTGTTTTGTAAAATAATTAACCACAAATCCCCATTTTGTGTGCATATTGCAAACGAAAAGTTTAAATAATTTTGTTGTTTCTTTTTTTAACAACTGTTTGCTATATATAATTAATTTTGTATTTCAAGCACTGATTTTATAATTAGTTTTGAATTATACAAGTGTATTGCAGGACTAAACGCTGCAAGCTATAAATTAAATAGTTATATACACCCAGTCTATACACTTAAGGTAATAATAATAATAATAATAAAAATCTTTATTGTCCACAAAACAAAGAATGCCATGAGACAAAAAGCTGCTGATCAAAGCAGCAGAACATTGAATAATACATTATAGACAACAAAAAAAAGAACAAATAACAAAACAAGCCGTTAACAAAACATCAACAAAAAAAAAAAAAAAAAAATTATTTATAACAAGATTACAGATAAAATAAAATATAGGGACAAAACCACATCCCAAAATCCAATGAAAATCATACATCACGATCGAGATATTCATCTAGTGAGTAGAAAGCGTTTTCAACTAAAAACCCTTTCACTAATTTAGCAAATCCCTTTTTCCTGATTGCACCTTTATATGTAGGAGGTAAATGGTTATACAATTTTATTGCAGTATATAGAGGTGATTTTTCAAAATTGGTTAGCCTATGCAAAGGAAATGAGAGATCACTACCATGTCTAGTATTATAACTATGGTATATCTGGTAATATATTAAATTTATTGCAATATTTTACTGGAAAATACATTTTTTTTTTATAAACTTCCATTTAGAAGAAGGAAGAGAAAAAGACCGATTATAAAGATGGGTGAAAATAGCAATCGACAAAAGAAACTTAACAGATAATGACCGAAATGATAATAAAACGTGGCGGTAGACGGTAACCACCCATGTGAAAAAAAGGATCATATTTGTAATAAGTATAAAAATATTATAGGAGTATGTTATCAAGCATTGTACAAGCTACTGAAAAAAAAACTTTTTTCAAGGCATATGAGAATGTATTTTTTCTGACAATATTACGCTTGTATCTATGCTAGCGGTTTTCGTCTCATCATGCAAATCCGATTTGTAAGTTTTATAAACTTCTTTAAACGAAAACGTCAGTAAAGGAAACTTTAATCTTTTATTATCCCCATTACTCCAAAATTGACACGTTGCGAGAGTAAAATCCAATAATAAAGTGATGTTATACATCGGTTGTCGGATTTTTCTAAAATTAAAGATAAATTTGACGTTTTCTTGTATTTGATTGTAAAAGTAGAATTGGCTTTGTCTGTTATTGACATCATATAAAATTGATGAAATAAAAACTCAAGTGAGAATTATGATTATTTTAAATGCTAATTTATAAATATTAATACATATAACTACCTATTAGGTTTTTTTAAGTGAATGTATGGCTTAATTATTTCTAAAATTTATTCCCCGAATAATCGAGTTCTAAAACACTTATACCCTTAGTAACTGGCTATTTTTTGGCTCTAGAATATCTTGCAAAAAATTATTTAACTTAACCCTTTACTCCCGGTATAAAATATAAGTCACCAATAGAGATCGCAGTCTACACATAGCGCAATTGCAAAATTATTTAAGTAAGAAAGTTATTAATATATAAAACAGTTTTACAAGCCTAATTGTGTAGAATTAAATCGATCTTTGGTGCAACAAATGTGTGTTTTGTTAATTAGCGTTTTATTTAGTTACCGAAATTGCCTTTGTCTGAACTTATTACAAGAACAAAATGTTACAAGATAACTTACTTATCCTTCTTCATTATCCATACAATTCATGCAAATTTTTTAATGTTCCTTAACAAAAGAAATTTCTTTGCATAAGTAGTCTTGTATAAAGCAGTCGCTTTTTAATATTGCTTGGAGCACTAGAAGCTTATCCAAATATAAATTGCACAAATTTATTTTCAGTGCCACTTCCACCTTTCTGACTGTAAATTGTCTCAGGAAGTGAGCAATTGCCCTACATCTTTGAGGAATTACTGCTGACTTTCGGTAGCTTTAAAATTTTTCTAATTTCAAACACAATTTGTCAAAATAAATACATTTATTTGCTCCAAAAAATGCACTTGTGATAAAATTTAACAGCACATAGGCACTCACAAATATATATTTCGAAAAAAGAATATCAAAACTATTAGCTTTAGCTGATTTCGTGAACAACTTTATTGAAAGAAATTGAAAATATACTACACTCGATATCAATAAAAATGGTTATTTTAAAGTTTAAAGCATGCATGATCGATAGCAGCGAAACAATAGTTTCCGCTCGTGAGCAAACTATCGGTAAATACACTGAACTATGATTTTCAATTCAAAACGAGACTAAACAATATGCAAGTTCATTTTAAATGCAAATGTACAAAAAACGCATATTACTGTTTTGCTTGTATCTTTCTTATTTTGACAACCATTTTCATGATTGTTGACTAAAATTAGCCAGAATATGAAACATCGAAAATTAAATATTCATGTCACTTTTAAAAACGTTCAGTCTCATCTCAAATATTTATTATTATTCAAGTTCTTTTAAATAATGTACTTGATGTATAATAAAATTTCAATCAATGTTTTTAAAGCGTCATTTATAAGTCCTTCAGAAATACAAGTGAATTGTCAATTAAATGTTAAAAGGACATCAATTAGCCCTTAGGACCAAGTTTGAAGAATTATACGTTCTTAAACAGCGGTCAGAGACATAATAATTTATGGAAGTACATTTTTTCTGGGTCATTGTTTAACCTCAATAAACAAAACTTTTTTTATGTTTGTAAAAGATTAATAAACACAATACATTTGATAAGCCCTTTTTTGAATAACTTTGTAATTCAAAGAACTATGCAAATTTTTTTCTCTGCATTTAATTAGCTTAAAATTGGAAAATTTTGCTTCAATTCAAGTAGTCTTATAGCAGTTAACATAAGCTAGATCCCTGTAATGAGGGTCGAATTTGAATAACCCTGTATATAAGATTTCATTATGGAGCTAAAGTAGCACTTTAAGGCATTGTTGCTCTTTTAATTACGTAGCAGTATTACTTTAGTAAACCTCATAACTTGTAACACGTTCAAATTAAATTATTGCGACATTCATACTAAGTCGTGCTATATCTTAGCCTAACCATTGTTTAAACATACGCTGCTAAATAATACTGACGAAGCAGAGAACGTGGAAGCATAGACTGTGTATTTGCTTCCGAAAGCGAGGAAACTTGCGGCTTTGTTAAGTCTTGTGTAATATCTGGAGGCGGGTTTGTATGAACTTCTGTCTATGTTAAAAGTATGTAACGCGACTAGTACTATAAATGAACCAACAGATTCCGTCTCAACTAAGTGCTCAAACCTTTTTTAAAATCGTAACAAATCATAATTTGAAAATGCTCGAGGGTTAACTGTAGTTTGTTCACTACCTCATTATTTTAGGAAATTAATAAAGTAGGTTTTGTCCACTTGGCTTTGAAAATTAAACCTTAAATGGTAAATAAATAACTAGATAACATCAAGCTGCAGATTTAATTTTTAACAATAAATTTCGTTTGACTATCGTAAGAAATTCAAACTACTATGTAACTCTCTAGTGACAAGACGAGATTTCAACATTGGCAACAAACAACATTGTTTATAATATATGCAAACAAAAGTTTTCTAGATTTCATATATTGATCGAAACTCTTCTCGGGAAATGTTACATATGTCTCATAAATATGAACACAATACGCGTGGGGTCGTTTATGCTTATAGGGTGGGATATGAGAACGCACCAGGGCTGCATCATCAATTCCAAACCTTAGTTGCGCCCCCAAGAGACGGCACCGCTGTTTTTTTGTATCAAACAGCGCAAAATATGTGGTATATGCAACTGCAGCAAAACAACAAAATCAAATAACTTCGCATCACGTGTTGTTGAATAAAACTACCTAAAGGTATGTCGTATACCTACAGATTGTCCGAAAGATCATTGACAGCTTGATCACTTTTCTTGTTTATATTTATCATTAGAAGTCAGAAAAGCGTGCATATAAAATAATTACAACTAATTTGATGAAGCACGTGGTAAGCATGATATTTTTACCGATAAAATTTAAGATGAAAATGTTGGGCAAAAATTAAAAGCGCTCTGAATCCAGACCAAGCTTAAAAGCAATTACGCTAATGTATTTCACAGTATAACATAAGCAATAAGTTTGGTCATATTTTTGGAGAATACATCCGAAATATAAACCTAATAAAATATGCTTTTAAGAATATACGTTACAGTAATTACCTGGTATTTATGTTCCCTACCACAAATCATAAATCATTAGGATAAGAGTATTGAAAACTGTCTCTAAACGAAATGTGATCTGTTAAGTGGCAAGTGAAAAGTATAATTAGCTGTAAGGCAAATCGTAATAAATTTTTTGAGACAAATTTGGAATTGAACTTTACGCCAGATCTTTAATTACATGTTTATAATTTTATTTGAAACTGACAATTACGAATTTAAGTTCAGATCATAATTATTCGTTCGTTTAATAACTTCAGGAACTTCCAAGTGCATTTACAACATGGCATTTCCCGAATATTTTCGCAACAAAGTAAATTCTTTTGACATGAATTCTATAACGTTATCAAATTTAAGAGGAATCCCGATTTCAGAGATATTAAATACCAAAAAAAGTACGTTTCAAATTGAAGAAACACGGTTACGAATGCCACCCTCTTCTGATAAACCAGAACATAATGTGTGCAAAAAATATTTAAGGCAGCTGAGATTCGTTACATTGAGTTTTATATTTAAAAAAAATATTTGTTTAATTTCCCTTATGTCAATTATAATCCCAGTTGGACCGGACATAAGAAGTTCCTGTCAATATTTTCATAAAAACTCAAAAAGCATTGATTTTAGGTGCATAAGACTTTATACATTTTTGAAAGGACATTTAGTTTTGCACCTAAAAGGTACAAAATGTATTTAGTTACAGATTGGTGCGCAAATAAAAAACACCCTGTACATTTAAAAATAATTTAAGTTTATGTAGTAAATGACCACAAACAAATTTTATACCAAACTTTTTTGTAAAGTTATCACAGGACGAGATATTGACCAGTTACGTTACTTTTTGAACACACTGTATCTTAATGTATTTGAAAGTATTACCTACCTCGGATTTCTTAAATGTATGCTGTCGTCAATTTGGTAATAATAACGTTTGACAACACACAACATTGCGATTAAGCACAAAGGATATTTTTCGCTGACACGATATGATAACATAATTAATTTTTCGTGAAAAATTTAATTCTGCTAAAAACATTGTACGCTAGGACATTCCACGGGAAATGTAGCTTATTATCCTTCACACAAAATTAAAATTTCTCGTTGTTACGCTGTAGGCATGTATTTTTTCATTCCATTGTTGTCAACAGTTTTCTAATTAATCCGAGGCTGTTTATTTGAATTCCTTTAAAATTTTAATTCCGTCTCGTTACTTAACACCAACATTTTAAGCCCAGCCAACCAACGTAATCAATTTTTTTTTCATAATAAACATGTTTTAATAAATTTAGAACGCAATTATAGTTGTTGTGAAATATGGAGATAGTTAACCGCGTTAATGATTTACGTTTGACGTTAGCTAATCTCAAACATTGCTAGGATTGTTAATTTACGGGCTGTAGAATTAAATTTGTCCTGTCCTAATCAAGTATCGATCACAGACCCAGAGTTTTCGCTGATACAGCACCGCAGTATCATAGTTGATTGACTAATTGCTTAAATCCCTCGTGCCTTAGCCAATTCTCATTTATTTCTAAGCCCCTTGCACCACTTTTTTGCTGATGCTAATTAAACTTCAAAATTCACCGATTTAGAAACCTTGATAGTCTTATAAATATTATACTTTCAGTTTTAATATATTTTGCTTTCCACGCACTTGATTCTTAATCAGTTTTTTCTTTAATGAGAATCATTTAAAAGCATCAAAAAAGTGTATATTGTGTGTGGTACTTAAATTTTTTTTAACTATAGGCAAATCATAATACCTTATTTACCGGTATTATCCTGGTGAATTTATGCTTTAAAATAATTCTAAAATTAAAAGATATAAAGATTAAAGCATCCAAGACTTTTATAATTAGGCCTGAACTGGTAAAAGTTGATATAAAAACTGAAATCGACCAATTTAACTTCGAAAAGTTCATAATTTGGTTTAATATTAACTTTAATTAGGAAAGTTTCGATGTGCCTTATTTTTAAAGAGGAACACTGCTCTTGGGTATATATCGATGAGGTAAACAGAAAACAGTTTCTGTTTATGAAATAATACACACATTTAAAAAAATTGCCCCTGGCTGTTTATCTAGAGTCTAAACCACAAGGCACGGGTGAATGGTTTGCATAAAATGACTACCTGCTGCCAAAGTACCGAGATAAATAAACAAAATTTGTTATAAAATCTCAGAAGTAGTGAGCCTGTCTTACGCTTTAACGAACATCAGTTAAATTTGTTTAATCCTTGGCAATTTGGACTTAAAGATGTGTTATTTATAATTCCTTAATTAATTGGTTCATAATAAATATTTTATAGCTATAATGAGCAATTAAAACTGTACTGCCATATTTCTTTGAATATTTCGCACGGACACCTGACACTTGCACTATTATATAAATTTAATTTCGAAAAAGACTAGTGTAACATTTGAGAATCGCGCTAATATATTTCTTGAATAATGTCAAATCCAGCGCTCTCGTGTTGTTGAATCACAATTTCCCTAAGTGGTACTTGTCCCCACGTCGTTATAGCGCATAAAATTTGCAGTGGTTGAGCATATTTCAACTATTTCATAATAAAAGTTCAAAATTTACATATTTGCACTCATAATATTAAGCAAGGCCCAAATAACTGGGTATGGGCGGATAACGTGGAAGGATATCTCTTTTCTTCTTACATTTTTCTAACAGAACTGATTTAAAACTAGATACACATGTTTTTTTATAGCCAAAATCAATGTTATTAGCTCTAAAATAAATTAAATTACAATTTTGATTAACAAAAATGCCTAAAGTAAAAATTCTGCTACTATTAAAAAAGTTTTAGATTGATCAGAAGGTGTTATTCTCTATAAAAGTTTGTGCATGGCATAAACTAAGTTCAAGATAGAAAGATTTCATAAAAATTCGCAAGAGTAAAGTGCCATTATTGTATAAGTTACAAAAAAAAACTTTGTTAGAAATAGTTGTTTAGTAGGTATTAAAAGGTAAAAAAAAAATTTTAAAAAAAATTGACTTTTTTAAATATCTTGAAATTAGTTTAAAGTGATGCGCAAACATTTATCAAGAATACAATATCCTGTGAAATCTATAATAATAAATCTTTTTCATTCGTTTAGACCTTTTAAATGACGCTGTATATAGTCCTCAAAGGATGTAAACTACGTTATTAAATGTTTTAAAAATGTAAAAGTGCAAACACCGTGTGTACAATCCGATTAAAACAATTAGTTCCAGAAGATAATCCTTTAAAATACTATGTTGCGTTAAATCCGTAGGAAAAACGGTAACTTACTCGTTTAAATAATGTCAGCTTTTTAGTGTGGTGATAACCTGATAACCTAACTTCTAGATACCATCTCTTGTATTATTAAATTTATAAATATAGGTTATAGTTATAAGTTATAAGCCCCCTCTCATGTAATTTTATCAGGAGCCAAACTTTTGCGCCACATAGTTGTACTTTCCGCAATGCACTATGAAATATACGTACTCAAATTAGTTACGAATTTACATGGTCGAAGAGAGACCTAAACATCGGAAATTTTATGATAAAGTTTGCGTGGTTGTACTAACAAAAGTTTAGGAAGTTGCTCGAACAATCACAGTATGAGAACGTATACAATTTACAGGTCCCGGTTTCAAAGGGATCGCATTGTAGTATCAAATACATTTTGACGAGTAAATTCGTGTGCTGCACTACAAGAGAAATGTCTAGTTCCAAAAGCTAGCGTAACGGAATAACAATATGTATATGTACTGTAAAGTCATACACTATTGGAAGCTTTTATGCACGAGTTACGAACATAATCGAGTTTTCAAACAACGTTAAGTGTAAACTTAGTGCTACAAAACGCTGCATTTGTTTATATCATATATCTTTTTCACTTTTTTTAAATTCTGTTCTAAAATAAGGGGTTCAGTATTATTACATTAAGAAATAAATATTGTTAAGAACTTATGTGTATTTTCTAATATAAAGATGTTGATAAAATAACATTTTTCTTTATAGGTTTGGGTAAGTTAAAACTTTTACAGATTTTAATCGTCATTGTTGAATTCAATTAGCTTGGCGTTACCTTAACCAAAGACGGGCAAATAACGAGATGATTAATAAAACAAACCAAGGAAAATGAGCGATAAAAAATAATAACTCATAGTTGCAAAGAAATCAACCAACAAAAAAAGGAAATCAATAATAACAATAAATAACGTTGTAATTGAAAGGGGTTTCTTTATAAATAATTGGCATATTTTGCCATCTCGTTAATAATTGTATATCTTGAAATAAAATTCCATTTTTGATTAGGTTCTTCGAAATAGCCAAAGAACAAGGCAACATACATTGAAGGGTAACACGAACATAAAAGGGATTCACCAAAGTTTAACGCACGGTGTGCAATGTCGAAATCCTCCTTTTATGTGCCTTTATTTTTTGATGAACTAACACTAACGGTAACCAGCATTTTTAACTTCAGCATGCTTTGGGAGTTTTTTATTACAGAGTTGCAACAAAACCTTTCTTTCTTTCAGCAACATGGAGAAGTCCAACCTTTCAACATCTACGTTAGGCTGTTACGTCCCTTTCCTGTGGATTGCATATGTTGAAGAAGACCTACGAAATAGCCATTCCGTATAAACGTGATTTAAAACTTCTGTATATTTTCTACAAGCATTTGTAAAAATTTGCAGCATTGTTCCGGTAGTTGCATCGACAGCTCTGTTAGAAAATGATTTTACAAGTTTGAAGCATGTTCGAAAAAGCCTCATAAAATGTTTGTACATGCAGATTGGGCACAATCTATAAATTTTTAGAATACTGTATTTTTGTTTAAGGGAAAAGACATTTTTGATTGCAAAAAATAATATTGTTGGTAATAAAAACGTTGTTAAGTTATTGTCCAAATACAAAGATTGAAAAAAATACGCTAGAATATTAAACGATTTATTCTATTTAAGTTAATAACCGCAAAACCTTATTTGCATTGAAAGTACATAGCTATATACAAGTCACGTGAATAATGTAAATTAAAAAAATATTGTACTCCTCTACCTGTATTTCACATTACGTCAGAATTCCTGAATAAAATTAAAATAGTAAAAATAGTCAAGCCAAATATTTACAGACATAATCACGATAACTGTTGTGAAAACAACGTATAACAGGAATCTAAAAATATCTAATCAAAGAACAACTTGAAATATTGTGAAAGAAACATCGTACATATTTCAGTATTCATTTACATTTTAGTTTTATTGTGAAACGCACAAGTATAATTAACCAAGTTTCGGGTTAGGTTTATAACTGCTATGAAATTTTTGTGTCGGGTTGCGTGCACCACCGGAAAATATAACTCTTGCGTCCCTTATGCTAGTTGTTTGGTAATTGTCTCACCCATATTTCTGATTCCGTTCCAGAAATACGGCCAAAACTTTAGGTTATGAAAAAGTTTGTCGACAACTTTCTTGTTTTACTTTTTTCTGTATTCCTTATCGATGTTCAACGTACAATTAAATAAATGAGCTGTGATTCGTCACCGGTACGTTATTATAAACCTGCAGACCATAATCCGAAATTAAAAACCGTTGTGTATGCCAGGGGCGACCAACTAGTTTGTTGTAGCAATCGACTCAACAAGTTTAAAGGACTGAGAAAGAAAGGGAAAAACTTTAAAGTTGATTTTTGTGATTGGGTTCCCAGACAGAATATTAGTTTTATAGTAATCTCTTCATGCTGAATAAGTTTTACAACTTTGCAAAGACAAGAATCCTTTAAATTTAATGACATTTTTTAAAGTTATTAATTCCTTTTGCATTAAAAAACTACTTACTGAAGATTAATTTCTTTCGACGTTATTATATTCTTACTTTGCATTTAATAAATAAAACATTAGGTTTGTAAATGATATAACAAAGGACATTGTTTTAATTGCTGAAATAAATATCTATGCAAAATTTATTTAAGTTATATTTATTTGTTTTTTGTTTAACGGCTATTGTTATCAAGTAATAATAAAATTAAAAAAATATTCGCGTGTTTACTGAATACTATACATTTTTGAATATTTATCACCTAGTTAAAAATGCATTTTGTTTAATTAAATTAGCGTGTTAAATGCACAATCCCATTTCATTTGCGATAAAAAGCGTAATTGTACATTTTATAGGAATGTTTTTGCATGCATCAACACATATCAGCATGTGGTTTTAGCTCGATCTACACAGAGAATTTCGATTAATGTAGGATGTATGATTAATATTATTTGCCATCAGTACGTTACACGAATGGAATACTTCAATAAAAATTCAAACAATCCATGACGCTTTGCAAATGGCAAAAAGGATTCGGTATAACAATTTTGATTAAATTACAATTTTTTTTATCAAACAGAACTAAATTCCAACTGTTTGAAAATTTAAATAATGTTTTGTATTTGAATATACTAAATGCAAAATATGCTTTGCAAAATGGATTAGGGATCACTAGACATTTTTTGTATTTCACATTTGAGCATACTTGTGACTTCTTCAAAAACAATCTTACTCTTTAGTCTTTTTTGACCACGATTTATTTAGTCTTTCCTAAATTTAGTCTTAGACCTATAATAATTTATTTTGTTAATCTTTTAAGCTAGTGGCCAATGCTGTATCATCAGCGTATCAATTATTATTTTTTATTGCTATGGCATAGAACTTCCTGTGGTGCATTTTACAGAAAATGACCCCCAAAATTTCATTTTTCAGCAGAATAATGCTCGACCATACATGGCAAAAATTTTGCAGTTTTTTTTCGAAACATACATCTGGTTAGACTATAGTCCTGATCTCCATCCAATTAAACATGCCTGTGACGAAATAAGAAGACATTTGCGATCACAAGAACCACTCCATAATTTATTTGAAGTGGAAAAAGTGTTAATTTAAGAATGGAAGCAAATGACGTAAAAAAAGATCAAAAATATCAAAGGAGCACGCTTTGGGGACGCCAAGGGGGCTTAGCCAGTATTAATATTAATAAAGATCCTTGAACTATCTAGAAAAAATGTGTTTTGTTAATTTTGGGAATTTTCTAAAGGTATTTTTTGTTTTTTTTCTTAAGCAATATAAACCTAATATAGACTGCATATTAGAATTATTGACAGTGAAATTATTCGTTAAAAACTTTCTTAATTAATTCGTTTATACACTTTTAAAAACCTGAAATTTTAAACTAATCCCCAATTGTTTTTGCGAAATATAGGTATGTCTGTAACAAAATAGTTAACGTGTTTTAGAGCATTTTAATTTAAAAATTTTAATTAACGCCAAATGAATATGAACGTAGTTTACTCTTCCGGGCAAATAATAGATAATTTAGTTCGTCCGGTGAAAAATGTTGGATGAGTTATTGCTACTGAAAAAAATGTTCGCGTTATTGCAACATGCTCCACGATAATTAAAAATTGATCTCGTGATTGAATGTGTGCATCAATCATCACGCGACAACGCGCTCCAATAAGAGGGGAAGCATTCACTTGTTCCGCTGGATATTTCCCGTTCCCGTTTTCGCTCAAAGCCAAGAGGAAATTTTCAAACAAATTAATATCCAAATCGACTCGCCGAAAATCACAATTTGACATTAATTTTTGTTACAACCAAAGTAATTTGCATGTTAACTTTTTAAATACCGAAACGTGTCTCTCACAATTTCTGATATATCATTTCGTTCATATAATATTATACTTCCATAATATTATCTCGAATACATTAATATGTCATCACTTATGGCAAATTTAATTATAAACGCTTCGCTTTTGATGGACGGATGAATAAGATGAATATTCAGCATTTTCATTTGAACATGGAATACATTAATTAATTCGAGATATTATAGGTTGAAAATGATCTTCGTATTATGTACTCCATTTACTTATATGCTGTAAAAGATGCAATAATGTTCCCTATGTTGTGGAAATGCAGTGCAAAAAAAATAGTTGGTAATGAAATAAAGTAATTATTTTTTTAGTAGCTTTGCAATACCAAAATTGTGCGTTTCTCCTGTGGGACGTATAACATATAACTATAAAAGTTTTGAATAACAAAGTAAATGAACTATAAAAGTTTTTTGTGTTACCCAAAATGAGATTGTAATAATCAATAAATGCATTGGAAGGTAAAAAAAATTAAGTGAAACAATTAAAACATATTGCGCACAACTTTATATCTATATCAAGAATAAAAAATTTTAATGTACAAATTTAATTTTGAAATAAACAGAAGTTACAAATGTTTGGGAGTGTCGTTAACGAATGAAAATGAGGCAGACAAAACCACATGAAGCGACTGGCACAAGAAAGTAGAATTGCTGGAGCTCCAACAACGATGGTGAAGGCAAAGAAAGTGCCTAAGACAGAAAAATAGGATTTTATTATACAGTTATTCTTCCTAGAGTCCTTATGTCTGCAAAACTAGGTTACTTAATAAAATCCAGAGACGAAACTATAAGTATGGAAAAGGAGGTTACTTAGGAAAATTAATCAACACATAAAAGAAAGGTCCAAGAACAAATTAGGAAGTCTTGAAAATGTATGGTCAACAAAAACCAACAACCATTGCAAGAATACAAAGATTACGATGGCTTGGGCTTATCAATAGAGTATCATGGCAATAACTTTTCGTACTACAGCAGATTCAGCAATAATTGCAAGAGTACTATGTGAGGTATTTCTGTTATTACATATTCACCGTAGTCTTCATATACAATTTTAATAATATTCAAAATATATATCATGTTGACTTTGCATCAAGAATTTAATAATAAAACTTCTACGAATTTTCCGCAAGAAAGTTGAACTACATAAAAAGATAAAACTAACAGTGACATCTACAAATGCGTTTAGACTTCGTAGAAGTTGAGACACTTTGCTGTGTTTGATAATATAGCAGAAAGCTAACGAGATGAGGAAATTTCAGTGCAGATTCGCTAAGTTAGCGGTCGAGCCAGTGTAATATGGCCTCCATTAAATCAAATGCGCATTATAAAGTGGATACATTTACCTAGTCGAGACAGTTGCTCGGCTCTCACTAAATCCACCAAAACTACATAATACTATGCTAATTTATTGGGGTTTACTAGTTGTTGCTGCAGAGCTTTGCACAACACGTTTATATTTAATTTCGTTGATATTATTGATTGTTGTACTTACAAGTTACAACTGCAACAAAATTTAGCTAACAATTGTCGTTTACCTAATGCTAAGTGATGCAGAATTGCCACGACATCAATTTATATGTATTATAAGTTAGTTAGGGGTTATCTTTAAACGACAAAGTAAAATTAAATTTACAACAATACTTAGTACTAATATTAGAAGCGAAAAAGAATTCAGAATGAGGTTTACATTTGTGGCAAAACAGCTTAAGCTAAGCAGTTGTGCGTAACAAATAAAATGTTTTAAAATGTGCAATTCCACAACAACTATAGGGGAAAATAATAAAACCAGATAGGCGGGTCAAATCCGACACCCTTATTATTTTTTAATCAGTTCTGTAATTACATGAAAATTAGGTGTTATTTGCTCTGATATCTTTAAATTATTGGAGCCTACTAATAGAATCGGGAGAAGTATAGTGTTAGTTATTGTATATTATAACAGAGAAAATAGGCAACTGAGAAAATAATAAAATAAAATTTAAAGCATTACAGATATACCGTTTGTTTTACAATAGTTTTTGTGTGAACACAATACCCAGTACTTAGACCAAGAGTTTCAAGCGTCGCCGTTGTAAACTGTAATCGCATTGACCTCAATCCATACAATTTACGGTTCAGCGCCATCTGCAACTTGCAGTTAAAATGTAATTTATACATGAATGCAATTTTAGAATAACCGTTGTTGCCTATAGTTTCAAGAGATAATGTTGTCGCACTTTTTAATTCACAACTTTTTGCTGCAAGTTCAAACCAATACAACTAATGTTCGAGACGTTCTGAAGTTTGAACCGAATGCAACAAAAGTGTTGTATTGTGTAGAAAAAAAACAGGACTATGTAAACAGTCGCTTAGTCATTTAGAATTATTTGCCTTTAAAATATTATTTTAGTTTTGTGTATGTACAGGTGTAAAAACATATACAAGTTTGGAGACAAAAACAGTTTTAAAGTAACTTACATGGCCTTAAACCATATAATTTGCAGTATTTCATCTCTTGTGCATTTTTGAAGAGTAGAGACTCACCTGAAACAAAAAAAAGTACATAATTTGGGCAATAAACAACGGACTTAAGACTTTGGTCTTTGCAATTTCCTCATACTGCATACATTCACATTTATTAGATGCAGTAGGGGCTTTAAATGTGCGTTTTTTTGTTACATGGTTTTGTCTAGAGTAATGTGGCAATATCAGAGTCGATGCACTTACATTTATCTATCAGAAAAATCGTGCATACATGTTCTGATCTTGTTAAATTATCGTTCGTCCCATACTCATATTGTCAAGTGAGTATGACTGAAGGATTGCGGCATGTAAGCCACACTCAAGACATGTTCCGGAGCGGACGAGCAATGGAGTGCCCCGACAGCATACTAATATCCTCAATCTGACCAAAATCCGATATCTTTTACAAGAGAAAATGCAAGACGGAATGATGGTGCCGATCTAGCATCTTGCAAAGAACACCGACCAAAGCAAACCAGAATTTTATCAACTAAAAGGACAGCAAGACGTTAAAAGATGGAAATCTCAGAAGCACCAGCATTCAAGATAAATTACTTTATCGAAATTAAGATTTCAACTCATCTGAAACTGTTATTAGAGTTTAGGTAAAGAATGGCTTTTGAATTCCTGACTAAATAATTTATTACATTTCAGTTAAATATCAGGCAAACTTTGTAGGACGTATTTGATATATTATCTGCTTCAAGAAGGAAGGGCTCCTGTATTTGCGTATATCTGGTTATACACAATGAAAAGCTTGGTGTCAATTTTAAAGACAAAATGACACGGCTTTGAGACTATCAAAGTTTACCTAGAAATAGTGTTATTTTGTGTAAATAAAAATGTAATAGATTTGCCTTAGATTGTGTTAAATTTTAAAATATTTGCAAGACATACTTTGATTATTGTTTAACCAATTTTGATCATTTCTACACCGTAAAATAATCATAATAACACTTCATATGCTAACTGAAATATATCAAAATTACAAGGAACTTTTCAATTGTAATTAATTTATTTGTATATCAAATTATACATAAATAACCGAACGCGACTGTCGATAATATAACACAATGCTTTAAAATATAAGAGAAAGAAAAACGAAGTATTAACATTATCGATCATTATGAATTGTGTCAAGATAAGACTTAAAAACAAAAGAACGTAATACAAAGCTTTACAACAAAAAAGTCTACATTTTCGAATGGAACTAACCGCTAGAGAAAGTTATACTTGAAGACGACTAAGCTGCAAATGCTGTACTTTTACAAATGGAGCAGTTTTGCTTATTATACTCTTGATGTAAGAGACAAGCGTGTTAGTATGAGCATCGCAATTATAAAAAAAGATAATTACAACAGGAATTAGAGGTAAGTTTTCCTATGAATGCTTCAAGTGCAACGCTTTTTGTTAGAAGAGTGTGTAATCTGAGATCAGTATGCCCAAGTCGGTTTAGATAATCATATCAAACAAACCGTTTATTGTGAACAAGAAATAGTGTAACCGATAAATCGTTTAAAGTGTTCATTGCAGATTAAAATCGTATTCCACTTCTGTTTATCTGGATGAATGATCCTTAAAGAATCATTCAAAGTGAAGTGTTCAACCACCGGCAATTCTTTCTTGACAAATTGCATGTAAAACTTCTGGTAAAAATTGGAAAATTGATAATCTAGACATATTTTACCCAGCATTTGAACAAAAATTACAACTATCAAGTTTATAAAACAAAACGCTTAATGACTGTTGGCATACAATAAGATTTTTTTTTTAAACTAAACTAAGCTATTAAATTTAATTAACTTTTGCCAAAAAAACGGTCTTACTCAAAAGTAATAACAAAACAAAAATCTTTACACGTCATACAAAAGAAAAATTTAGACAGCATTTTCATGTGGTATTCTGTACTATCCCGGCTTTTGGCGTTACAACCCCCTCAAATATTAATACACCAACGAATGAAAAAACAGATTAGTTTTAATACAATATCAAATAAATATTGGACGATTACAAAAAGCACCGCGCAAATAAAAGAATTATTTTTAATCCTCGATTGCCCATTGTGTGCTTTCGCACTGCGCTGTGCTATCAGCATTTGCAGCGGTTTTAAAAGTAGAACGGTAGATATGAGACAGATTAGTGCAAGTGTGTATTTGCTTTTAGTGCTTGCGATAAGCCTATAATGCAACATTAAGAATAACATAACGAAGGTAGATAAAGAAAGCAAATTCAATAGCAAAAAGTTCTTAAGCTGTAAAAGAGTTCATTCGCAAGGCAATAATTTTAGTTGAGATTTAGGGTAAAAACCGACCTTTTAGCAACCAATTCAGTAAAGATTAATACTATGTATAGCGAAAGTAAAAAGTAATTAATTCTTATTAAACAATTTTTAAAATTTAAAGTGAAATATAGTACCTATACAACTTTGCAACTCACTGTCTCATACGTGGGTGTGTATTTTTTTAATGCATGATGATCAGATTCAGAATTACATTTCCAATTACAATGAGCAAAACAAGAGTTATACTGTTATTTAGAAAAAAAAGCTGACTATACTCAGTCCAATATTGTAGAAACAAAAAAATCACATCATTTTAATAGCGAATTTCCTGCGATTTACAATATTATCAGGTCTATGGGGTTCCCTCCTACAATAACAAAACAGTCATTCCAAAATCATTTGCTAAATAAGCCAGTTAATTAAATTTTGATCGATAAATTTTATTTTAAAAGCTGTTTGTTTCAATGGGCAATTGCAGAGGATCATCAATTTTAATAAACAGCGTATTTTTAGAAGATCTTGGCTAATTAAAAAATGCATTTATAACATTTTACCTAATTATACAGCACGCAAAATAAAATTCCAACAGCTGGAGAACTTTAACTCGTGCGTTCATTAATCAAATTGTGTAGAAGGGGCGAACATTCAAACAACTTTTTCTTTGGCTTTTTTTGAGTGTGGTTTTGTATTCCATCTGCTATGTAATGATAAATTCACTGTTAACCGTATTCGAGCTGTGCTTACAGGCTCGATGCAAACAAACACGTCATAATTCATAAATAAAACATTATTTCCCCGAAAATGTGATAAGGGGAGGAACACTTCCTCGACAGATATATCAGATGGAATGTGTGGAAACAGATATACGTGTTGTTTGTGGTATCGGTATAAGTTAATGGGACAGGCCCATTATTTTTAGTATCCTGCCTGTATAACACAGCACAGCATTTTGACATGGAAACTTCCGCTAGCGTGCCAACTTTTAAATGAAGTTGTTAACATTTCACTATATTTGCAACTACTATTACTGCATATATCAGAATCTCTTTAGTCTATTTTAAACAGCAATGTAAGAACTTGATTAAGAAAGGTACTCATGCAGTTCCTTAAATGGAACCGATCATATGGCTGAAATTCCAAACCTAATATTCCATCATCGTAGATCTCAGAAATAAAAAGGTGCGCGCTTTGATACAAAGTTATTCAAACATATCGTGTTTCAGTTTAGCGATACAAGGTTAACGAAAAATATGTTTTCAGGCAACAATACAACACTGCTTTAAGAATTAAATAAAAAGTGTTACACAGATGGCTGCAACTGTTTCACAACAGCGCGTCTGTCGATAAATTTGTGCATTTTGAACATAACAAAAGCTATTGTGCTGAGCTTTTTATTATTTCTCGAATTTCAGGCAGTGTAGCGTTACTTTCAGATACGGAACAAAACATTAAATATAAAATGAAAACAAACTTGAATATAAAAGTTAATTGTGTTCAGGCATAAATTAGTAAAGAGAGATTTTGATAAAGGTATAACGGTATAACTTTTGGGGGAAATTTGTGCCCAGCTATTGTCCCTATCCATTTTTAAGTACCTTACCTGAAAACTTTCAAAACTTATTTATTTTCATAAAAAGCAATCAGGTATAATAAATTTGGTCCAGTGAAAAAACTGAATACAACTTCCAATTATTTATTAACAATAAAACTCTAGATGAAAAAAGTAATGGCAAATAAGTTAATTTTAGTATCAAATTTGGCTCCACAGCTAATCTGTTCCTATATTTATTTTTTGAGAAAAGTAATCTAGAAAATTTTGTTCAAACTTATGAATTGTGCAAAGGGCATTAACAATCGACGATTAATCTAGTATTTTTTTGAAGAAAATGTAACTGTAGTAAGATATTTTAAGTGGTTATAAAACGGAGTAACATAATTGCGATTATGTTTTATGGCAGTAAAACCTGTTTAAATTCCTAACGATAGTTTCCTTAATATTTCCAGGACAATACTTTCCCGTAAAATGATGTAACTGTACCTTCATTTGGTTAGCATTTACTTTTAGAAAATCTCCGTTGAATGTGATTGGAAAACCAAAATGAGGTCTACGTTACTTAAGAATGAATGGAGGCATTTCGTTTCATTACAAATTATATGAACTGTATTTGCATTTACACTCACCATTGGCAAGCAAAACCCGTTTCAATTGCAAAAAAAAACATGAATTTAGACAAAATTAGATTGTGCTTCTCAGCGATTTCTATTGTATCAAGAATTAGCCAAGTTTTCACTGTTGTGTGTTTCTATTAAATTAAAAACTTGCTGAACGATGATGTTCTGTTAGTGTCATCAACATACGTTACATTATAATGTTTAGTTAAATCATAAATAAGTGAGTGACGCAGTAATTTGAAGGTAAATTTGTCCGTCGTAAAGACTGGACTATGTGATCAAGATGTCAATGGAGGCTTGGGTTCAAGGGATTGGCCTGTAGTAACGGAATGTGAGATCAGAGGACGACGCTGTGGTTGCGGGTCACTAAGAAGACCCTGTCGTTACCCTTTATCCCATCGGATGCGGTTGCTTTTGTACACTGCCACATGTTGGTTAAATAATTGTAACTTAATTGGCATGTTTGATGTAGGGAATGCGTGAAAATTACAAATAGAGTCGAGACGTATCCAGTGAATTAAACACATGACACTTGATATATGTGAGCGGATGATAATGAATAAGAAGCAATTGCACATTCATTTAATGAACATTACAATGTGAATTGTCTACAACAGCACGATACCAAACAATTGTCGGTATTAAATCGCTAAAAACAAACAGAAGTTTACTGTTTCACTTATTGGTTACTCTGTATTACAATGGACAGGGGCATCGAAAGACGTTGCCTGGCCTGGAAGAATAATTTGCGTGTAAAAAATAAATTTTGGGATGTGTCCGGGCTCCTGTAAATCTCAGGCCTGAGGTATTTTACCCCATCATCCTTCCCCAAATCGTTGCTTCTGCTTATAAGCCAAAAACCGCCCAACAATTTCTTAGAAATAGAAACGTAAATGCTTACATAACAAAGTAATATAAAATTTATAGTCATCTTGTTATTTGGTTTGGGCTTATTTTTTTGTTTGTTTACCTTAATAACTAAAAGACAAATAAATTCGCATCGGTTATTAGTATTTTTTACATTTTCTTATTAAATTCGCAATATCTCAAGAAATAACTGTATTATTCAATATGTCTTATCTTTAATATGTACCTGTCACCTCCACCATAAGTTTTTTTTTTTAAATTAACCCATTAAGGCAAGACTTTTTATAGAATTTGGTTGTCAAAAATTATTGTTTTTGTACATAAAAGTAATGCTAAGGTAAAGTAAAAAATAGTTTTTGTATTCTTCGGGGCTTGGAATGTTTGGGGGGCTGCAAAATAATTTTAATACAGCTAATTTAATTACTGAGGACACGTTTACCTGAGCACCTTTTGGTGTACAAAAACCTTTGTGGATCTACTCTAATAACAAAGATTGAAATATTTTTTTTGCGGAAAGGTGTTATTTTTAGTACCATCAAATAAGTTTTTAAAAAAGTTTGTACTTGCAAAATAACCTACAAAAGGAACAGTTTCGTGTAATTTTAAATGAAATGGTGCAATGAGCGGTTATCTTATATTTTTTATGCAAATGTATGAAACGCAAATTTTTGTTATTCACAAGCGTTAAAAAACATGAAGGGGATTTTTAATCAAACAAGGATTCTAGAAAACTAAGTCAGACCTTCGGGAATATAATTTTGTTTTGTTATAATAAAGTTTTTGTTTTCCATCAAATAATACGGTTGGTGCGCAAAATGAAACAATTGTTAGTAATTGAAAATCAGTTTGCGTTCAACTGCACTTTTAACAATAACCGATCGTTTATATAACGGGGGAAAAAATGCAATTTGTTTCGGTGCTTACTCTGCAATCAATAGAACGGTGTATTTGTTCTGTTATTGAACACACCGTTACGAACAAGTTGTTCCATTTTAATTGAAGAGGTTTCAAAACAGAAAGTTGTATTTACTCTTATTGGCATTATTTTTTGATAGAAATAGTACTGGATCATCGGTGATCCATCCAACTTCATGTAAACACTAGAAAGCCCAAGGTAAAAGCCCTTTGTTTGTTTTTAATTATTTCATGATGTTTTTTCGTATTAAAACCTTGAACATATACACAAATGAAAGGAAAACAGCCTGCCGATAATAACAGGCATTTATTTTTGTTATAAAACCAAAGTTATTTTAGTAGTAAATAAAAGTAAATAATGCGCATTTTATCCTTTCAAATAGTATAAGATCCTTTATTTCTTAGTTACACTGTTTACCTGTTAACACATTACATTTCACCGCAAGCAATTTTTGAGGTTGTTTTGCTTAAGTTTGATACCAATTCGTTTTAAGAGGGCCCATTTCAGAACTACACAGTTTACTTTACTTGTAATAACAGATATAATAATAACAATAATGAAATTTACACAGTTGTGTACTGTTACATACCAACCAATTCATATTGCCGCCGTGTTAATTAAGTCTACGCCAAACAACCGACCACAGCAAAGCTCTGGTTGGTTTGGCTAATCGTTTCTGCACTTTGAGTTCCGCTAGTAGCTTTTATGCTTAATAACTACTATATACATTCGTTTATTAAGTAGCAAGCACAAATTTGTATATTTATTTCACGTACTACAAACTTACGTTGCATACAAAACTGGTCACTGAAGTAATTAAGTCTATGATAGTGGTATTATTGGTTTAATTTGGGTCAGTCCCGGTTGGAATTTAAAGACGTAACGTTAAGAGCCGAAACAGTTAATAACAGTTAAAGAAACAATTTTTAATTTTTAACTTTGGAATGTGGAAATTGTTTTAATAAAAAAAATCTATTAAAATCTAGAAGTATAGGAAAAGCAGCACACTCCCGAAACATAAAGGTCCCACAGGTGTTTCTAGCTAGGATCATATGTCCCATCCCACTTGTGCTCTAATCAAGAAACAAAAAATATGGTTTGACTGCAGAGGTATGTGCAAGCAAATATATTGGTTTTATTAGGAATAAAGATAACCGGTTAACTTGTTAATTTTTTTTATGATAACCCGTTTTGAGATTACTGTCCGGTTTTCAATCCCTAGATATATCTAAACTAATCTAAAGGAAATATTTTCGTGACAGAATTTTTGCCACTTTTAATCAAAATCTGGAGACGGTGTTCCGTAACTCGACTTGGCGATTTAACTTGAAATAGGGCAAATTAGTGTGTACAAAACATTCTAATTAACAAATTATAAGACAGCCGTTTAAATTAAGTCAGGAAGATTGTAAATGTAAAACCGTATCTTGATATCCTTCGCCGTTCTCGTTTCGAGTTCTGTGATTTTTCGTCGTCTCCCTAAAGCACTCAAAGCTAATGCTGGTAGTTCTGTAAAATGTAAATGCCTGTTGGTTTCACAAGAGCTTAGTTAATACGAGCACGTATAAATTGGCATTCACCTCAAATGGATTCTATTAATATGCGTAGAATATTTAGCGTGCGTGAGAGCAATTAACTACGTAATTCTCTTATTAAATGCTAGTTCACCACAAAGTGGTCACTTCCCTTCACTATTAAACGAGCGTAAATGAAATTTTACCAATCTGTCGCTGACAAATTATACATTAATTATGCACAACACCTTGACGTTAAATTCGTCTAACATAAAACCTGTTGCTTTTAAATTAAGAATTACATCTTTGAAACGTCAGTGAAGGTAAACTACGATGACCAACCCTGATTAATTTTTAAAAAAACACGCTTAATATTCATTCAATTTTAAATATATTCAAACCAATTTTTTTAAGCAATAATGCACTCTACAATGTATGCTTTATACTATTTAAAAATGCCCAACCAAGCTTCTTTCGGAAGCTTTATAAAATAACGACAGTTTCAATCTTCTCTTCAAACCGTTACTTGCTTAATAATAATTTAAGCCCGTCACTCATATTATAGTATTTGCTTATACAAGTTTATACAATCTTTTTGAAGTTAAAATACCAAAGCAAATTATTCCACATAAAGTGGAAAAAAACTACTCTGCCTACCGAGTTTGATATTAAATTGGCTGTCACGTGTCATACCTCTAAAACTTTGTGGCCGAAAAACGTGAATCATTAAATAAGTAACAACTCTGTCCAACTTTATTTCAGTCCGTTTTATACACAGCATGCTTTCAGAAGCAATAAGTATTAATACTAGAGAAAAATGAATAGGACTTAATTACTTACTAAAAACGCACAGCAAAGTTCTCACACAACGTGGGGCACCGACTTTTCTTGCCCAGTATCTGGTCGTAACGTGTTTTAGGTCTTCAACAATGAACGACGTCTTTCTGTATAAAGGTTCTTTCGTAATAGAGTCAGGATTCTATCAGGCACTGTAAGTTTTCCCTTTGCGTACTGTCTTAATAAATATATAATGACGATGGAGCTGTCTACTGTCTAGCGGCCTTACAGACACAATTGTCATTGGTTTAACTCGATTGCAATCCGGGCTACTTAGATTAGGTTTATTTAGACTTGAAAAAGTAACTGTCTCTTAATAATGCAAAATTGTGTCAGCTTTATTGCATAATATATACTGCAATGTCAGTTCACAATCGTAAAGATTTTTGCACCTAACATTTTTATTTGCAGTTAGCGTTAAACAGCTATTAAAGAATTTGGAAATCGTCAAAATTGGTGTACGTGAGTGGATTTAAATTTACCAAATTTGTTTCTCTCGGACAACCATCTGTTTCTAAACTAAAAAAAAAGAACTTAACGGGACAAATATTTTTATTAAATGCGGAGTAATTTTTGCAGAACTTGACCAATTAGTTTACAAAGAGGGCATAATAAGGTTAAAAAGTGGCAAAAATAAATGCATTGGGCTTTAAGAAACTATTAACGATTGATTTTATGCCAGGTCGAGGATTTTTTAATTCAATCGCGTAGTCCTTTTAATATTAAAAACAACCCACACTGTTAGTCCTTTCTGATTTTATCTAAATTGTTGGCGGCCACGTTAACTGCTTCTATTTTTAGTGGCTTTTTTACATGCAGACAATTATTGTCTACTTTTGAGGGTAAAAAAACGCTTCTACAACATAATTAATGCCGTAGGTCAGGGGTTGGCAACCCCCGGCCTGGAAGCCACATCCGGCCTGCGAAAGCGTTTTATCTGACCCACGAAAGACATTTAAAAATATTTTCGGATGCATATTTTAAAGGATTAATAGGTGTGTGTTCAAAGGGTTCATGATAATATACAGGTATGTTATTGGTTTAAAATTTAAGTACCAAACTATTAATTGCTAAGGTTAATTGTTTTGCTACAGACAATAATAAATTTCGAAATGCTTAAAGGATTTCTTCGGCTACTTTAGGTTAAGGATTTTAATTTTAGCTGAATGTTCGATTTTCGAAGTAAAATATTATACTACAAAAAGTGAGGCAAGAACATCCTTTTGTATAGTTATGGTTTTATTTACAAAGTTACTTGATTGAAAACGATTATAATAATACCGATTTTTTAACATACCTATGTATTTAAAACCTAACATAATACATAACATACATACATACATACAGCCATAACATATAACAGAGCCATTTAAACAGTACGAAACAAATATTAAAAGTGAAACGGATTTAAAAAAATTGAGTATGCTGTTCCTTGTAACTTTAAAATTTTAGTCCTGTATACACCTTTCGTGCCGAAATGTTGTAGACTGATTTTTTTGTTACGAAGTTAGTGGAGCCACATGTTAATGAGTTCCGGCGTTAGCTTGGTACTTCAGCTGAATTTCGAAAGTTTCATGGTACTACAACATCCCTAACAATAGTTGTGATGCCAGAAATAACAGCACTTATTTGACTAGATCAAAATAATACGATGACGCAAAATATTAGACAACAAATATGGTTTAAAATTGGGAAAAACAGCCTCCAAAACGTGCAAAATAAACAAAACGGTTTATAGAAGAATTTTTTATTTCATATGAGAAGTTGTAGCTATAAACCGTAAAACGTAAAACAATAAATGTATTGTTACAATGATCGTTGAAGCTTGAAGCTACTGCTTTTGCAATAATATATTACAATATTTTTCAGATGTATTAAAAAAACATTTTGTTATATCTTCTGGATGTACTAAAGTAATGCGCTACAAAAGCTAAACTTGCAGGCGTGTAGCCTCAGTTTGAAGAGAAACCGTGTTTATGATTAAAATTTAAAATGGTTTTCTCCATCACGAAACAACGGTGTCGCTGGAGATCATCTAATATTAAAAGTAACGTTAGCAAGAGGAAGACGAAAGAAAGACGTTATTTTAGGCCCTTGTGGTACAATTCACAAACGCAGGCCTGGTAATGGCGAGTCAAGCGAATGTTTTTATTGTAAGCACACTTGCAAATGCGTGCCCACAAACATACGGGGAATATCGAAGAGACACGGAATTTAACAAAGCACACGAATAACGAATATTACGTTGCTATCTGAAGCATTCCACTTTTTTATTTGATGGGTGTTCTTTGTTCGGCAGATTTTTTTAAAATGGCTTTCAAGCCGAACATTGGCTGCTATTGAAATTTTTAAATGAATTTTTATCTTAGCCAAATTTTTTGGATAAAAGCTTTGAAGTTTAAAACGGTTTATATTACACAGTGGAAAAACCGGATTAGAAAAAAGGGGTGGTCAAATTTTCCTTTAGCAAATCACAACCTGGAATATTTGACCCGTGAATTTCTACTAAAGTATTACCTATGCTACTTCAATTTTAATTTTATGACTAATCATAACTATACAAAACCAAACGATGTTCTGGCCTCGCGTCTTGCGGTAGAACATTTCACTCTAAGAATCAAAGTCATGTTAAGGTAATACAAAGTCAACTCTAATATGTTTTGTTGCAAGTACGGTTTCAATGCACAGTGAAACTGTCTAATAATGTCACAAGCAATTATCCGCAATGCTGTATGCTTACGTTACAAGTCATCGAATTTACCATGTTTCGCTAAACTTAATTATGTAATAGTTTAGACAGCATACGAATATGTTTGATTAAGTTAGGTTAATAACAAAATGTGGTTTTCTAAGTACAATAAGTACAAGTTCAAGAATGATCGAATTCATCTTATTTTCTGCTCTTGCGATATAGCAGCACAACAAAGCATTTTATAGACTTTGATGTACTGAAAATGTTAAATAAAGAAGAACACCCGTTTAAAAGAATTATTAGGCAGTTAAAATGATTTTTTAATACAACAATTCTTGCATTATTGAAAAGGACAAAAGTAGGAGTCGTTGTTTTACCAATAAAATTCGTTTAACAAAATCAATACAGTTTTAGAAAAACGCCGTCGCCAACGATAATCGTTGCTATGACAACGCAAGTGTGTGTTATTGTATAAATAATTTTTTTAAATTAGTTTTTACCAAAGAAATTCATCTCGTTAACGCTAATCTATGCCTATAAGTATTTAATTTTGTCGGACGAAATGGAAAACGTTATTGAGTCATTGCAATAAATCGGACGAACTTTTCGAGACATAAAAATCCTCGCTAAAGAATGTTAAGAGTTTAAAAAACGATAAAAAAGGTGTAAGGGAACACCCTCTTGGGTGCCACCGACTACTTTCCGGTTATACTACTGCGAAACTTCCTCGGACCATTTTCCACCGCGGAAAAGTTGAACTTACCGACATGAGAATATAAAATACATTAAACGACTTAAATATGAATTTAAAATATGTTTATGTCCAAAGGGGATAAGCTGTTTTAGACCCAAATTTTGTTTAATAAAAGTATCCTAGTGTTAACAATTAGAGTATTTCTAGAACCTAAAAGTTTATAGTTACATATTTTGTACCGTCTTGGGTTAAATCTTTGCTTTCTATGGCGGCAATAGATATTGAAAACGACTTCAAAGAAACCTTCTTATTAGCAACTTTAAATTTAAAAACAGTAAAAACTAAATTTATTCGTCGAACGTTAATAGTTTATAGCAATTAGTATTAAAAAACTATTCATTAAATTTTAAGCAAACTTCTTTAGCTACTAAATCTACGCGAAGAAACGAAGGATTCGGAGTTACAGAGAGTAGCAATTGCCAAGCAAACGGAAATTCTTCCGAACTTTCTGGAATCAATGTTTAATTAGCGAAGTACTGTAAATTAACAGAAGCGTTGGGGAATGAAAACAAAGCCGACTAAATAAGTACAAACACTGCCCGCATTACTAAAGTATTGATGTGGAATAAGCTTCAGAGAGCAGAACTAATCCAAGATGGATAGCTCTAACTTACAGCGGCAATTAAACTGGTTCACGCTCTGTGACGCCGACAGTTTTTTATTGATCAAATTGCCTCCGATAAATGTACACGTTTAATTAGCTATAACACTGTATCGATTTCTGAAATATAAGCATGGATGAAACCCAAATACTAAAAGCGCATTTTAAATACAATAAATTAAGACGAAATTTTAGAGTTTGATGAATACTCACTAGCCTTGATGAGGATAAATGCGGATAAATAAATCAATATACTGTATATTAATAGAATATCAACGGACGGGCCATGTAATTTTCGAGGGTTACACCGCTGACGTAGAAAAATTTTTGAGAATTGTTTGTCGTTTCCATGAAAATTTCCAACATTTTTACCACACAAAATGGCAACTGAAAATTCCATAAGATGAGTTAGTGTGGCGTTTTCGTTGGGTGGAATAGGAAACATTTTTCATTAAAAACGCAAGCAGTTTTTAAAGGAAAAAGTTCGCAAAATGGTATACAGGAAACTATTCGACGAAATACATACTTAATAATAATTAGAGATAGAGTTACTTAAAAGCTTAAGTAATTTTGCTAAATTACAATTAGGTATTTAGTTTCTTTCGTGTAATTAATCTTGTAACAATTTATTTGTCGTATTCCAATTTGTTTAAGTACACATTAATTGCAAAAGTTGCCCTCTACTATCTTTGTATTTAATCTCCAATAGGTTATTATTTTAATTTAACGTATTAATGTCTTGTTCTTGGCAAAATATTATCAACTGGTTTCAGACGTGTTAGCAAACAATATAAATCGCCGTACTTTTTTTTTAAAGTTATTATCAAATTCTAAGAATGTTTTCAACTTGTTCAAGTATATTTGATGGAACATTTTTCTTTGCATACCGTTCCTATCAACATAGCGATCTACATCGTTAGGTACTTTTCAAACTCTTACGTTATAAGTGCCACCTATTGAAGGTTATCATAAACTTGGTAGATCAAAAGATCATTTTTCATGGCAAAGAGGAACACTTTGTAAAATAAGCTTTTTTTACGTTGCCGTTAAGCAAAGTTTATATAACGGAGGATGTGTGAGATACTCTATTAAAATTTAAGGCAACTCTTCAGAGCGTATGTTTCTAGATGAAGAACATTGTGATTATGAAAACCGTTAGAGATAGGAGGATGGTTAATCTAGCAAAGAACAAAATATAGGTTTTTCGTTTGAGCTTCACCTCGAAAACTAATTCACATATTTAATTTTCGTTAACACTATCAGTTTTCTTTTATAAATTTGAGTCAATAATGTTGAAAATATATTTTGTACCTTCGTAATTGAGCGAAATATTTGCTGCCATAAAGCTATATTAATCGAAACACATAATCATTATAATCATCACTAAAATCGGCAGTTAATAGTTTGAAAATTTTATATGGTGCATATAAGAAATAAAAAATTTCACTATGATTTCGAAAAAAACTTACTCGGGAATTCCAAATTTCAGATTTATAATATTGATAAAAAAGTTATGTGGAAAACAAGAATTTCTTCAAGATATTTCAGGAACTGGACACAATTTGTACGATATCAGTTGAGAATTTTACTGAGCACGTAGCAGGCTACAGAAAACGTTCAAAATAAGTACGCTAATACGTAAAAATGTTAACAAATTATAGAAGTATCTTTTATTGCTTAATATAAGAAATACAAAACTCAAAGATTCAACCCATAATTCAGTGTTATATACGCCAAATAAAACTGCATCGCTTTAGAACGTATTCTGTTGAGTTGAGTTAAGGATTTACGAGCTGCAGTAATATCCTCAATAACATTGTTTAAATGAACCAAGCCTTTTACTTTACAGCTAAAAGATTACAAACTTTTTTAATAACTGAAACATTGTTCTCATACTGTAGATTTTCTCACTGTATCGTGTTTGTTTCACATGACGTCTGTACTTTTTTCGACAATGTGTGAAAATTAAATCTGTAAGTATCTCTCAGCGAGCATTAGACCTCACGAACAAAACACATAACGATGAACATTAAACCTGTAAAGCTGGTATTACAGTTTAACAACACAGAAATCTGCGTGACGACTAGGAATATCCCATATTAAACCTGCCATCAGTTGAATAACGTTGTAATGGATGTTTCAGTTTCAGCACGAAAATCTATGCACAATCCTTTGATGCCAAATATTATAATACACAATAATTTACAAATAATTACGCTACAATATTTCCAGCAATATACTGCGACGCCTGACATCAATTATTTTTATTTTACTTTAATGGTATTTCCTTTACTTTTTAAATAAATATGTTAATAGAACATACACGAATACATGGATTAGTAAAAATTGTTAAACCATCAAGCGGTCAATTTATGGGGATTTCAACTATAGTTAAATAAAGTAATGGTATCGAATGCACACAATGTACATATTTCCAAATCTGGCAAATTCCAACAAATTACAAACGCGACCTATGGTTATTTTTCTGTTTTTACATTTTTCTACTGTCCCTTTTATGTTTCTAAGGTACAATATCTACAATTTTCCAAACGTACCTCAAGTGAAAACGAAACACGTATTATCAAAACATTTAAATACATTTAGGCGAAACGAATGGGCTAGTTTTTAAATATGCCCTACCTTCTCCTTAATACTCTATTTACTGTTTTAATTGTTCATGAAGGCAAAGGGTTTCTTGTGGCAAATAAAGGAACTTTATACATCCATTTGTTACAAGCCTAACTTTTTCAGTTGTTAGGTTAGTTCTTTTATGTAACTTTAATTCAACTTCGATATTGGTCTTTGAGTCGGTGTCCGCATAACAAGTTATTTAAAGTGTTTTACAATGTTGCACTAGTCCTATAAGCCAGGAGTCATTGTCCTTATCCTAAACAAAAAATTAAAATTCTGGGGTGCTTAAAAGAAAGTTCGGAAACTTGACTCCCTAAGTGTGCTACGAACTTGGGTAATTTTTATTCCCCAAGGTAAACGGTTCTTCTATATAATACATAATTAATTTAGACTGTTTGTTTTCTTACGAAGTAATCTACTTTTCGATTAAAACTTTCACATTCGGATTCGATAAACGTTTGTTATCCATTTTATATATGCCACTATCAAACTTTTTTAATGGGTAAGTATGTAGTTGCCTGCAGCTTTATAAGTCTCAAGCTTATAACTTATTAATGCTGATGGATAACACTATCTCGTGCTTGATGAGTTACGTGTAAATACGACACAGATTAGTGTGAGATCGATACACCAACAACAAAAACATTTAAGATAAAAATATCTGAAATGTTATCAAAAATGGACTACACCTATTCGTTTTTAGATAGTAAAACTCATTAAATATTTCACAATATTAACTGTGTATGAAACATTATCTTCTAGATATTGTGCTGTATCCTGGATATTAAAATAAAGAAACTTATTGCATATAGAATGGGCAAGGATTTGTAATCTGATTTTTTAAAAGAATTTTCCAAAAGTACTTGACTTAGGTCACATTGCTAAATAAGATGTTTTTTTATTAAAAAAATGATTGATTCGAAGTTCGTACAACATTCTACAAACTTTCTTTATAAATAAGGTAACTTAAGCATATTTGGTTATGTTAAAAAGTAAGTGATTTAAATTTAATTACCAAAAGCTTTTTATTTAAATAAAATATATCAATTTAAAAGGATGGCATTTTTTTTTATCCCGTTACACTATTATTTTGCAAAAGCTCTATCTCTTAAATTCTTTTACCTTTATATTTCAAATAGAATTAGGTCATGCAAACCGATAGATGTGTACAAAGGACATGCTGTATTGGCATTGTTCTATTAAACATCTAAATAAAGTTGCGGTAATTGAAAGTCATACAAAGAAAGCGCTTGAATGGGAACAAATCAAATTACTTCACGCATACCAAACAATGAAACATAATAGAGCCAATGATTTTCCAATTTGGTGCAGATAATGAATGGCAATATTCCATTACCCGAACGGACCCCCGGAAAGCGCGCGAACCGTCGAGGGATAAAATCCTGTAATTGAGAATTTTCCATTGGGAGCGTTTGTTCCATTAGTCTCTCGACTTCAAGGCAGCAATGTAAGGTAAAACAAATAAAATATGCTCTTGGGGCTCAGGGCATTAATAGAAACGAGATATTCACGTAAAATTCTTTTCCGTGGTGTTATATTGAATGTTAAAATATACATCAAAGTCGCTTTGATGTTGTAGCGGAACGCCAAAAGAAAAAGTGTATCGTAGTTTCTTTTCAAAATTACCGATGTTGCATTCGTACGTGCGGTTGCACCAATAATATAATTCTAGATCTACAGGGTGTCCATCTAGCGCATGCTTACCTCATATCTAGTTCATTTTAACGTAAGAACAAAATTTTAGCAAAAAGAGTTGTACATCATCAGCTAAATAAACTAAATTTATTTTCAGCTATACGAAATATTTTGTTTTAGCTTACCAATATGTGTTTTTTTTTTTTAATAAAGCACCCTGTATTTAATTTTTTTAGATTCCTTATTATTTTTTTCCCCAAAAAACACCTAGATTAAACTTCTTTTAACCCTCGTCAGGCGGCATAATTTTACAACGCAACAGGCGGTAAAGGTACAATTGTACCTTCATATATTTTGTATGAAAATTCTTAGTAAATAAAATTTTTTTATACGGCAAATGGATAATATTTAATATCTACACATTGCTTAAGTCATGTTTTGTGATATTTTGCTTATTTCAACACTACTTAGATATTTTGTTTTGATTCTATAACGGGCACCTGCAAAAAGATGCTGAATATTTGCGTTCTTATCACAACCTTTGATACACATTCAGTATTTGAACAATCTGATTCTGAATATGAGGAAGAATCAAATGTTGCATCTGATGACGAAAACTATGTACCACCAGCGGATGTTTCAGCTGAGGAAAAGTCAGACATCGAGCAAGAAATGGTCATAGAGCAGGAAAAAGAATACGACAAGAAGAAAGCGTTGGGGATGAGCCTGTTTCTCAAAGTGTGGATGACATTTGGACTGCTAAGAATGGAACAATAGCATAGTGATCCACTGCTAAGTACACAAACAAGATCTCGTAACATCATACGACAAAGAGGTGGGTACAGTAAGAAAAAACAAGAGATTTATGTCAAGCAACCTGCCAAAAAAGGCCTGTAAATTCGACCAATTTTGCTTAAAATCGTGATGCAACAATCTGTTCATATGTGACAAAGAAGAATAAATCAGTCGTGCTTTTGTCATCCATGCAAATGACGGGAGAAGTCGATGGGGCACCCAAGCCAGAAATGAAAAACTATTACAACAATTCCAAAGGCGGAGTTGATGTTATGGAGAAAATGTTAGGCGAGTACACTGTGAAACGAAGAACATTGCGTTGGCCTCTAGCATTTTCCTATAACATGTTTGACGTCACTGGGTTAGCATCCTGCAACGAAGAAAGTTCCTGAAAGATCTGGCCAATCAGTTATGTGCCTGCAATCGAAGCTCGTGGTACAAACCGGATGTCGATGAGAAACCATTTTCTTCGATGTGCAGTAGAAATGGTGCTTGGACGACGGATTGTGGTAGCACCAGAGGCAGCAGGTCCTCAAGTACCTCTTGGTAGTCGCGGATCCTCACCTCTCGTTGGCAGTTGTTATGTCTGCCGAGAACCGAATCGGAAACAACGTAAGACTAGGAAGTCCTGCGAAGTTTGCGCGAAACCTGTTTGCGATGAACACTCAGTAACAAAGATGGACGTAGCATTACTTGTGAAGAAAATGAATTAAAAAATGTTCTAACATTTTCTTTTATAAATAAATATAAATCAACTATTTCTTACTATTTTTAAAAGTAAAATACTATAAAAAAAATATTTTTTCCCCCATAATTTCATACAAAACATATGAAGGTACAATTGTACCTATGCCGCCTGTTATGGATGGAAAAACAACTTGACCCCTTATCTCGGAAGAGGGGAAATATTTTTCTGAAATTTAGCTCATCTTATAATCTAGATCAAAAATGTAGAGATGTCACAAAATTTTAGCCCTCTACGGTTTCCAGAAAAAAAGTTATTGCAATTTAAAAACTAAAAAGTTACAATTGTACCTATGCCGCCTGACAAGGGTTAAGTTATTTGTGTTTTTATAAAAATATTAAAGGTTGCAGATCTTTAGCAACATAATAATATTACAAAACTTAACAATGCCAATGAAGTATAATTTAAAAAGTTTTAGTAACAACACCGTTACAGTTACTTCAGATTAGATTAATTGAGGCTTTAAAATAATAATACACAGGTTGTTTGCTTGCTCGGTCGATTTTCATGATCTTTAAACATGAATAAGTCAATTTCCCTTAAAAGAAAAACCTTACTTGTCATATTTTCTTCAAGATACAATTTTAATTTTGCTTTCAAGCTGTACAATTTTACTGTTTGCTCAATTATTTTAATACGGTACGTTTAAATCTAATTTTGTATTCAAAAGGAAAGCAGACAACACTTTATTATTTGTGAGGTGCACAAATCAAGCATTTAAAAGCTACTTCTATTGTGCTTTACCACTCTTTTAAACCATCTTTTGAAAGCAGTAATGGCTTATTGCTATCGGTGTGCCTATATTGCAGAACATTCAAGATGGTATTAAAAAATTACATATTTGATCAGAAACTAAGATATTAATAGTATGTTCAAAGTTAATCTAATCTATTGAAGGATTTTGCGTCTTATTTTGTGAAATTGGATTGGGAGCCGTAAGTGTATAGATCCCTATAAAAACGATGTTTATTTAATCGATCTGTTTATTTAAAGTTGATGGGAAGATGCGCTGTTGAAAAACCGGATGACTTGGGTGATAATTGCTTTCGATATTACTTAAATAATCTTGGCTGTTATAGAAAGTTAATAATCGGTTTGTCGGAGAAACTTTAGCAGCTACGAATAACTGTCTTTATAAGGGGAAGCACCGGAGGGTGCGACGGAGCGTGCAGGAACGACGCATTCGTGTATTAGCGGTGCCAGGCGCAAGACGCGCAAAGATAGGACCGCGGTCTATAATAAATACCGTGCCTTATACCATCGCCGCCCGAATCAAATCCAGTCCGCGCTCATAAATAAACAACTAAATGGACGACAAGCTATCTGTCAAGCCTTTTCGTGATTCCACAAAATAATATTTTAGCATTTGCCTACCATTTAGCTGACATAAATCATCGTGCTACTTAAATATAAATGCGGAAATATTACGTTTATGATAGATGTGGTACGGGGTTATGAATGTCTAATTCCTTCGCCTCCACCAACTCGTCCCCAGGTGATCTATCTTGCTTGCTAGTAACGAGCTAACCTAGAAATATTGCGTACGCGTGCCAGATTGACACTGCATTTGCAGCGTGTGATTAATTACCTCATTTATAATATAATCTGGATTCCCCCAAAATTAAGCTTTAGTGAGCTACTTTGTTTAGACATGCTACGTTTCACAACGATTCGCGAAATTTATTTTCCTCTTTACTTAAAACGATGTCGTATAAAAAAAAATGCTAAAACCCATCAAACATTTATTTAAGCGCGCATAGCACAATAATTGGCACCAAACTAAAGAATATTTTTTAACAAAAAAAAAATAACATAAGACAGCCAATATAAATGTTTCTAAAAGCAATCTTGCTTTATAATAAATCAGACCAAAATTGAAAGAGTTTTAACGATAAAAATACATTCAACTAAAAAACTATTTTTAACATTTTGAATTTAGATTAATAATCAAAATAAAATGCAGGAGCTTAGCCAAATTGAATCCTATGATCTAGACCTTACCATAACCAAGATTTTTATGCTAGAACGTACATTTCAATCAGTTTGTTTATTTATATTGACAAGAATCGCTTAAGTTGATTAACCATTTTGTTATATAGCTTGTAAATCTATAGATTTTTCGGTCACCATCTTGACGAAATTTAAATTTGGTTTTTTTGCAGAGTTTGTATACGGCAAAATTAATCTCCCGAATTGGCAATACATCAAAAACGAACATGAATAGATTAAAATTGGGTTTAAGTTATTTAATATAGCAAGAACGTCCAAAGCATGTTGAGGTTTGTTTCTACCCTCGTCACCAAAAACGATTTTATTAAACAAGTGCAACTGAGTACGTGCACGAGATCAGATAGAGGATGATCAGACAGACGACCAGAACAAATAAAACAGTTCGAACAAATCAATTTTCGATTCGTTATCGATACTCCACCAACGTTGCTGCGTTTACAGTAAACTTTCCTAGGGCATTTACTTGGCAAACGCGCCATCATTTACTTTTTTATTTAATAGAATGCTTATAGTGTGGTACTACAGCATCATTTTTATCTAAAACTATTGTTATAGACTAACTGTAAGCTTAATTCTAATACATCTTAAATCTAGGGTTGTTATATGCACATCGTCTCACCCGCTGCTGTCCAACAATTCTTTTCTTATTAGCTATTTCTTAATAATAACACTACATTCGCACTTTAGCACTTAGTTTACACTAGGGTCGAGAAAATTCACTTGTTTTAACCTCCGCACTGTTCCTCTTTCATGCAGAAGTTGGGCTGAGTCTCGATATTTGAGTGGTTCAGTAGTTTATTCCAATTATTTTTTGCAACTTTTTTTATTTCGTCTTATACCGAAGAAATATTGAGATCTCGATGGATGTCGTCGTTACCCACGTACCAGGGCGCATACACGAAATTCTCAATATTTTGTTTTCGAAGCGTTTTGTTATCTGTACGTTACTCTTTTTGCTAAACCCCCAAAGTTGTGCCCCAAAGGACCGACCACATAGGCTTGAGTACCTACCTGTTTATATGTTATTAATTTGTTTTGTTTGGACAACTGGGATTTGCGTTCCAATAAACAGTGCATGCTTTATAATTCAAGCTTAGTTTTGGACGTTTTTTTTTTTGTTGATATGTGCTTTCCATCGTTGTTTGGTGTCCAGCGTCATCCCAAGACACTTAGCAGCATTCTAATGCTCCAGCATGATATTATTTTCCCAGTTGTTTAAAACATTTACTTGCTAGAGTATATAAATATATTAGTGCTCACTATTATCATATAAGACGTGAGGTTAAAGCAATTCTAACTGTCATCTACTTTAAGTAAACATGTCAAAATTTTTGGTACATTTCAAAATTTATATTAAATTTAAATCGAAGAATGCAATGGTTTTTCTGTTGTGCTTCATCAAGCTTTATTTATTGAACAGGCCAATCATAAAAGCGTTTTATTGTTGGGTCCGCATTGTATTTCAGTTATGTACGGACGACACAGTTTTCTCATTTCGAAATGGATCTTGTTAGAGTAAATGAAAACACAATTTGCGTATCCAAACAAGTACATTTGTATAAATTTAGCCAAGTTCTATGTAAACAGATTGTTACTTCAGATGCAGATGTGCCGCGTTTCAGCAGATAAAGGAAAAAGCTTTCAACGTAAATGCGTATTGTATCTAAAGCAGAGGCCTCGCCATGGAGTAACTTCATGCATTTGCGATGCGTCCTACACTACATCAGTGAGTCGTACAAACACATTATGCATGTCACCGGTGACTTATGCTCGGCACCGGCGTAACTCTATAACCTTATCTGCTCCAAAAGGGAAAAGTCAACACTGAATTATTGAATCTACTTCCAAGAGACCGAGCGGATAAAGCTAAATCCCTTAGTGATTGATACTCTTATGATGTTTATTCAATATGAGTACATATATAGTCTTTGTTGCCATGATGAAAACCATTTTCTGCCCTTTTCCCATCAATATTGTACCTAATGCAGCTTTTGGGCATTAGGCTATTTTCTGTTGTTACGTAAGTACACGTTAATGCGCTGTCCGATATTGGATATTTAATCAAAATATGGACCAGAGAAAGGTACGTTTATTAGCTCGCTATTCACTGCAGCTGTAATTGCTTGTACTTTTACGGGCTCCATTCAGTCAAGTTAATGTGCATTACTGAGCGACTTATAAGCACAGAATATTGCATGTATTATACTTACTGCAAGTATAAAGGCCCTTACACGGAATGGGCTCACTGGAAATGACGATTTAGCGAATATTTGAGTTTAAGGTTTATTTGAAAGTCGACGTATATAAATCTAAGCAAAAGAAGGCTTTGTAAACAAAAATATCTATTTAAAGTGAATAGAAATACATTTTACAAAAACATTTTCCCTAAAAGTAGCATTAACTATAAACAAAAATTTATTTTCTGCTCACAAAACTTAAAATAAACTTAGGTATTACTTTGCAGTTGAAAGTTAGCACTTTTTGGGCGTTACGGTAATTTTCGTTGGCATTGGAAATTAACCAAGGTGGTCCTCTCAGGCATGGGGAGATATTTAGTGTTTTATAGTTTCCTTAAAATATTTTCAATCGAATTGAACATTAAGGTATTTTTATTTAACCTTTTCTTAATAAAAAATTCAAATTTTCTAACCTTATAATAGTTATTCGTGTATTTTTTACTACCATTTAAGTAGAAGATTGTATAATTTAGCTTTTTTTTAATATTAGAAAAAAAAAACTAACAAAATGTATCCCCTTTTTAAGATTCTACTGAAACAGGTGCTTTCTTTCAAATATTTTAGAATAACTAATAGGTCTACAAGTTAAATATTCATAAAAAGTGTAAAAAACTTTTAACACTATAATTATAATGCTGTAATGACGATAAACTTCTTAAAACTTTTATTAACGATGCTAAGGCTCGTAGTATGTTATTTTGTGAGGTTGGTCCCTGTTATATTATTAATTTTAACTGACACGTACCAACATGGAATCGCCACTTGCATCTGTTGCAACATATGGTGGAAGCACGGGTTACAAATGTTACACTGACGGCTTACCGGATGCTAGACGAGAGTGTGCACAACAGGTTTTAGTAGAGTAATATAACTTTAACAAACTTTGACAAAAGTCTTTGTAAGAAACATCAGGAATATTGGCACAATGTCTTTGGCACTAGAGGAATAATTTATGAAATCATGTTTGTTATTATTTGACAATATGTTCAATATTTTAGATTTGAGATCATCCATAGTATCTACACCTGTTTTAGTATTATTATAGCTAAGTATTACTTCTGTTGTTTTTTTTTAAATAAGTTTCCCTATTTTTGGGCAACGTGCTAAGTAACGTAACTACCTTGACTTTTTTCAGGGCAATACGAAACAACACAAATATCTTTTATTAATTCAAACGAACTAGTACGCATCCGGTTTTTTATCGGTAAAAAAGGGTGATTACTGTTTATTTTAACATTGTTAATTTTGATAAAAGAATAAGATGGAAGCAAATCAATTAAGATGGCTTGGACATCTACTAAGCATGCCAGAAAGTAGATACGCAAAAATAGGATGGAAAATGCAGATGAAGGGAAAAAGAAATAGAGGAAGACCAAGAATAAAATGGGAAAAAGAAGTGACGCATAAACTAGAAGAAAAAGGAGTCAGCTGTAGAGATGTGCCACAATTAGCTAACGATAGGCAGGAGCGGAGAAACATAACAAAGAAATAGAAAAGCATACCTCGACATCGAAAGGTACAAGAGGAACCGATTAAAAAGAAAAAGAATTTTGATAGAAAAAATTATGCTAGAATAGTGACGTACAAATTCTCAATTTCTTGAACTATCTTTTTTGCTACATTTTCGCCTTGTTTTATTTTACAAGCACCACCATACATGATCCATTTCTTTGTATAAGTGGTTGTAATAAAGATAAACACAAGTTTAAATGTTAATTTGTGCAAAAATCATTTATTTTCCTGCATATTACTAACTGGGAATATGAAAACTAAAGGGATTACATTCAAATTCAAACGAGCAAAATAAAATAATAAAAACTTATTAAAATAAGCAAGACTTAATGCAATGCAAACGTACTCTTGTATCGGTTTTATATTTTGTTGCTCTTACATCTATCTCGTTATACTTAACTGAGTTGACTTCGTAGTAAAATTTATTCTATTTTCATAATAGCTGAACTACAAAGAAATTTAACAAATAATGGTTTCTCGGAAATATTCAGTCAAATAAAATAATAAAACATATGAAATACAAAATACACAATAGAGCATAATAATTAGTTTGAGATACTTGAAGGTATTTATAATCTTCTTAAAAATTTGACTTTAAAATAATAGAAATAATAAAAGACAATTAAGTAAATTTTGCAAACTTTGCAAACAGTTTTAAAGGTCCGATTGCATAAAAGCCAAAAAAAGGCAGTTAATCTGATACTTATATTTTTTAAATTTAAAGTTATTAGGATACAGACAATTTTTTTAAATGATAAATATTGTTGACAGTAGCCTTATCAATAAGTTGTTTTCTTATACAGGGACTTTTATATGTAGTTAGTATTTTTTTTATAAAGAGAACATACTTTTCTAATTTAATAGACTCTGACGGTGGCTAATTTTGCAATAATTTATGCAAAAGTATTAACACAGTTATGAAATTGAAATCGCGGTAGTCCAATTTTTTTTCTTTGTGAAGAAAAAAAGGTTTGATGGCGTTATCGGTTTTCAATAACCACAAAAAAAATTAGAGATGACTTTAATTAAATTCTTTTTAAATTATAAAATGGCGCATTTACAGGTACGTTATCAATTTAATTTGAGGCTCAGCACATTTTCCATGAAAGCTAATTTTGTTTGAGTTCTACCCCCGAAGTATTCTTAGCTATTGAATTTTTAAATTGCTTCGTTTCGTGGCTAAATTAAATTGTGAAGTGCAGCAATTTCCGATGTTCGCTTGGATATTGATAATATTGCGCATATGTTCCTGAAGTAAAATCATACATGAAAAGTTTTTCAATTTTCAGGTCCGTAACATACAGTTATCGGAAATAAATTTGCATTTGAAGAACCGAAACTTGGAAAACTCGCGAAGCTTAAATTTTACGGAGTAAATTCGGAACATTTAGTTGTTACGTCTTTGTAATTCAATATTGAACGTATTTCTTATTGAGTTTGCTGAGAATCTGTAAAAATATTTTTTGAACACTTATGCAAGCATAATTTAGCACATTCATGAACTGCATAAATTGAATGGAAATTTTGTGAACCAAAACTTTTTGCTGCAATTCGCAATGAAGCGAAGTAATATGTATAGTTTAAAAAAAGTTTTTCATTTAACCTTAGAGTAAACCTTTGTTTATATATAAGTAATAGGTGTCTTAGGCTACAGCCTAGAGGGCCCAGGGTAACCAATTGTATGGGCTGGCAAATTTTATTCAAATCTATTTTTTTTTTAAATAGCTATTAAGGAATAGTGCCCCGGGCAGCATTTTTTTAGGGGTGGCAATTTTGGTGTATTACTGTAGCTTTAAAAATTAATAAATAAAATTATTTAGTTTTTTTCGTTGTTATTTTGTTTTGTTTACAAAGAAAATGTATTTTATTTTTTATTAGAGATGTACCGAGTACCCGGAAATTACCCGGTACCCGGCATACCCGGCGACATTTTCGGTACCCGAAAATTACCCGGAACCGGCAAAAATTTTTGGGATCCGGTGCCGGGTAATGAAGTTTTTGATGCGTAAAAAAATAAAAGAAAATATTGTTTTATTATTACAACTCAAAAAAATACAACAAATAGGTACACTTAATTTTAAGGCATAAAAAATATAAAAAATAAAATTCTGTGTATTATAAACATTTAACTAAAATACATAATATATAGCAAAAAATTAAAAATAACTCTTTATTAAAAAACATCCAAAAATTATATTTAATAATTAAATTTTAATAATTGCAGATTATAATGCAGAAATAATAATTTTTCTGCGTTTCGCGGGAGAAGTTTATTTCTTCTTTCTTCATAAATAATACCTGCCTCGCTGAACATTCTTTCAATGGGTATGCTACTGGGGGGTGGTGATAAGTATTTTCTAGCCAATTTTGATAATTTTGGATATACACCTGCATTTTTTGACCACCAAACCAACGGATTTTCTGTGCGAGGAACGTTAGGATATTTAAGAAAATTTAAAAGTTCAATCTGATCCTTATCTGTTGAAATTTCCACATTATAGGACTCTTCTTCGTTGGAATTATTTTCACATAAAATTTCATATATACAACTCCACACATCTTCATTTTTATCATTACTTTTTTCTTGTTCTGCGAGTTGTTTATTATCATTATTTTCATCAATATCAATACTGGCTGGTTATCCACAGCTATCATTTCGCCAATTTTGTAATGAATTTTTTTTGCTTTTATATTGTTAATGTCCCATAAGTTAATTTTGTCTAAACATTGCGCCAATGTTTGCTGTTTAATTGGACGCGAAGGTCCCGGAGTATGATCGTCTATTTTTTGTTTCTTAACAATAACATTGTCACTATCTGTAGATACGTTACTTTCACTATGCTCAGAATGTTTTAATCGTAAATGTTTTAGCAGTCGATGTTCCAAATGTCTTTAAATTTTTTCCACCTCGAGATAACATTGCGCAACATAAACTGCATTCTGCTTTTGATTTATTTTCAGCAGATATCTTAAAATAGTTCCAAACCGCACTCATTTTTTATTAAATAATTTAACCTGACTTAATAGTTGTACATGAACGAAACAACAGCAACTACCAGCAAGAACACAACTCGGGGAACTCCCCGATTGTACTTTTCGATGATCTCCGACGTATGACGAACACCTGCACAAAATCTACCGATTACCCAGTACCCGGCCGGGTACCCGGCCGGGTAAATATTTTGAATTGCCCCATTACTCGGTACCCGGTACCCGGCAATTTTTGGACTCGGTACATCACTATTTTTTATATTTATATTTAAAACAATGTATCATTTTTTTAATATAAAACCGAAATTAGTGCATTGTATTTAATGGAAATCATAGTTGACTGTAGCCTTATAATTAGGTTAATTGTTTTCTCTATTTAATGATATTAAAGTTGTCATGTTGTGCGAGATTAGCATTTTATAACAAAAAGAAAAATTAGTAATCCTTATAAAAACCTTTTAGGCATTAAAGATTCAGACTACTTTAATTCATAGATTTAAAGAAAAAAATCCATCTGCATTCCTATAAAACACAGCGACATAATAGAATGCAAAATTGTCTTCATTAGGTAATTCATAATTTTTTTATCTTTATCGTTAAAAATATTCTTCTACTTTTTCTCCGTATACTAAAAGTATTCAGCTATCTGCATTTATTAAAGGTTCATTATCGATTCAAAAATTAATGATCAAATCGAATGCAAATTGAAATAACTTTGCATACATTAACTTTGAATGAAATTCATTACTAAATGTGATGAATATCAAGTTTCGCTCAAAGTTGTACAGTTAAAAAAAGTTTCAGTCCCGGCACAAAACAAATAACATCAGAGTTCTGCAATAAAGAACAACTCCATGATAAATCAAATTTGTAAAACAGATAGTTCTTGTGTGCGGTACCTGTCTGTGAACCTACCCATGCACGTTATCTATTATATGTACGACGGTGGCTATGCTAAGTTAATTGCACTGCAATTTGAATCAAGCAAGCTACCGACAGTTTCCGAGCCTTTTGAGTAACGGTGTTATGAATTTTGCAGGTATAATTTCAGTGCAGATAACTGCAGTCGACTCTTTTCTAAAGGAGCGCTTGACTTTAAATTAAAATCAATGTAGCAGATATTGTGACTAAGTAGTTAAGAATTGGAACGTTACCAAAACACCAAGTGCAACAAAGATTTTATTAATTAAAATGCATATATTATAATATAAAGCTTTTTTGCGCTAATCACTAGGTACTACAAAATTAACGTATACTTTTAAAGTTACTGTTCGATATTAGTAACTGTTATAGTATTAATTTGGTTATCTTAAAGACAATAAACAAAGGAATAACTTACACAAAGTAATGTACCTACAACAAATACAACAGTACGAAAATTTATTTTCGTTGTGTTTTAAGTTTAGTCAAACAATGAGACTAATGTGTGTTTAGCAATGTAATACAAGTTAAAAGTTTAAATCTTTCGTCTTACTTTCATAAAATCTTTAGCATAAGAATGGTTTTTATTGTGTGAAAGTTCTACTAACACATTATAATTGTGTGGTAGTCATAAATCTAATATAGCAAAGTTTTCGACAATCCGTTTAGTAGTTATAGAGTTAACAGTTTAGATTTGTGCAACTATCCTAAGCTGTGGTTATGAACTGATTGAGAAGAAACGTGAAACTGAACAGTGATAAATTTTGAACTACATCACTGTATTAAGACAGCCATAGTTTTGTTATGAGTTGAGCTTAAAATGAATAAAAAGTGCAGTACTGTTTCCATTAAAAATAAGTTGTTTTACTTTAACATTAAATCAACCAGCGCTGAACATTTTCAAAACATACGATAAAAGCAGATTAAATGCATACAATACGCACAACTTCAAAGGCTTTACATAGAAATTACCTACACTTCTTTTTTTATTATTTTATGTAGAATTTAGCGCAAGTAATCATGCTGCCCAAATCGAGCAAACCACCGAATGATGTCAAATCCTATAGGCCTCTCTCTACTACCGATTATTTCAAAATTATTCGAAAAACTTCTTATAAAAAGATTAAGACCGTTAATAGAAAATAGTAAGCAAATCTCAGACTACCAATTCGGTTTTAGACAGAAATATTCGATTATCGATCAAGTAATTGAACGAGCCCTCGAAGAAAAGCATATGTTCTGCACTTTTGTTAGACGTTGTTGCAGCTTTCGATAAAGTATGGCACAAAGGACTGATACATACAATTAACAAAACGCTTCCTAAGCAATACGTAGATATCTTAACATCATACATCTCTGACAGCCTCTACAGAATAAAATAAGAAGATGAAAATTCCCACTTGAAGGAGATAAAAGCAGGCTTACCACAGGGTAGCGTCCTTAGTCCTGTCCTTTATCTGTTATACACTAGTGATATACCAGTATTAGAAGAACTTACTGTAGCCACATTTGCAGACGCCACTGTACTACTTGCAATAGGCAAAACGCTCCGTGGTACGTCCGCAACATTGATCTTCATCGAGATCTTGGTATACCAATGGTTAAGGAAGAAATTAAAAGGTTTGCTGTTAAACACGAAGCCAGCCAGACTCCACCGTCATGAGAATGTAGAAGCTCTTCATCTGCTGGACAACCAACATCTTATCCGAAGAGGACCAAGCCCTTTGAACTCGTGTAGTGTGTTTTGTATAAAAAGCAAAGCATAGTGCGCGAATGATAGTGCATACAATATAGTGAGAACAATGTAGAAGACATCAATGGATGGACCCTAGTTGTTGAGTATTTAGTTTTAAGATTTATTAGAAAAACATTGATTGTTGGCCTATTAGACCAGTATTAATACCTCAATAGGTGCTGAAATTTTGAGGTATATGGTTTGTCCAAGATAATTTTTTGGTTACTTAGAACACCCGGTGTTGCAACCGATGTCCTTTCCTAGCAACTCCATAAGTTTGCAATCCTGGTCTGGATAAAGCGTAAGTGAAAATTTAGGTGGTAAATAAAGCTATAGGTAAGTTAATTTTCTTGCGTTTAGGATTAAGGTGCATTATCCGATGGCGCTTGTTAGTTTTCTTGCTAGCTAAACATGCAGCTTATTAAATTAATTGTAAACTGTACTTTTAATGTTTTTACCTGAACGTTAAGACGGTCAGAGGTCGGTACGATTTGTGGCTGGTGATATCAGCCATCGGTGTCCCCCAGAAGTCGTTCTTGAAGAGGTGGCTGATGGGGTTTCGCGCAAGAACATCTTTATTGAGTGTTACGGCGGGAATGTCATCATGCACGAAATCTCCATTCAGTCCATTTAAGTAGCAGGCTACAGCTACTGTACTTACTAAGCTGTACATTGGCCATGAGCTGGGACTCGCTGTGCGTTTTCCTTCGACCGTAGTGCCGGTCGAGGCTATGGTGGTTCGTCGCTTCATTACTTTTCTAATCTGTTAGGTCACCCGCTTTATTACACCGAATGAATGTTTATTCCCGACTTTTATGAAGAAATTCACGCGCGTTCATTTCGTAGATACATTACTCTTGCTTTTACTTTCTTGTAGCTTTCGCTCCAGGCCCGATTAAATCACAACGGTCCCGTAAATTTATATATTTAGAATAAAGAGGCTTACAAGACCGCGAATCTACGTTGGCTGGGCATCCTTTTCGTTCACTATTAATGTTTCCTTATTCGCGTTCCACCCTAGCCTTGTATTAACGCGCACAGCGATGTCTAAATATTATATACGACATCAACCAGTCTATTCAACATAAAGCATCCTATTTTGTAAGTTTGTTATGTTCGCAAGAATATTAGGGAAAAGCAGTCATTAATAAAGGTTATGGATAATGGTGCCGAAGTTTAGGGGTCAATAAACTGCAATGGCGCACTTATTTACAACTGATCATCTCGTAGCACTTGACACTCACTTCGCCGTTTCATTTGTCTTTAACGGCATCAGTTTCGGATTAGAGATTATCTTCAACGCTGTTGTGCAGTTGAAGGATAGTCACAATGGAAGAACCTGTAAAAAACAATGATTCGTTAGTAGTGTAAAGTATTTTAAACAATATTATGCAACAAGGGCAAAAATCGGCTTAGTGTGTTCATTGATGAACTTTTACATTTGCAAGACAAATGCAAAGAATAAAACCTACAGCAATTCTTAGTTTTATGTCAGTAAACGTTAGCTAAAATGTGGCCGTAAAACACAAGGTTTGAAAGTGATGAGCTTGACTAATTCAACAGAGCACTAAAGAGGAACCCAAGAAATGTTTACTATTTATTATAACGTCACGCGTTAGAAACTTACTAAAAGTAAACAAAGATTGACAAATTTGCTCATTACTTAGCTCTGGTTTACATTAATATAACAAGAAATGTAGCATTATGTTTAAGGACATTCGCAAAGAAATTTTATTATAATAATTAATAACGCTATACAGAACCGTACACAATGAAGGTAAAATTTTGAATGGCTTGTAAATCTATTTAAAAATTTAAGCAAAGTGAAACTTTTACAAAAGAATTATAAATCCTATCGTGAAGCAACCACGGATTATTTCTTTACGTGCAATTTATGGACGGTTTTAATATCGTGGACCAAATCGCGGCGTAACACTCTGACGGATGTTATCAGTTTATCCTGTGAAAAAAGCTACTATCAATGAGTTTTATCTGCCAACATTTTGCATAATAATTTGTTATTAGTCCATTAATAAATTGCATTGACGAATTCACAATAAATAATAACTAATTACTAATAGTTAGTGTTCGTCAAATTCGACTTTTATAGTAGCATCAAGGGAAGTAAATAAAACGATGTCTATTACGCCTATAATTAACATAATACACGGTAAATCATCTGCGGTAGGGTTACTAGCTCCAATAATAAAACAACTTTATTATTTAACGCGCTGTGGTAGGCATTATTCATCATTTTATGGTGAAGATTTAAGATACGTTTTACGTATGCAGACCATTAATAAGTTTTATATACAACGAACGGCACAGCTACGAGACCGGAAGCAGATAGACCATATAATCGTACGCTATGGTTGGAGTTGAGGCACCTACATTGTTACGAGGGTCCGAGCAAATTACATCTGACCGCAACACGAGTTCGTTTATGATTTAGAATCGACGATATAAATTTAGTGGTGTGGAAAATTTCACGTTATATGCCCGAGAAAGTTAGCAAAAATACCCTTACACTTTTATAATAATTACTGCTCGCATCCATAAACCATTTTAAATTAAATACGTGTCTGTTGAGATAATATAATGGGCAGGTTAAACCTTTATACAGGGTGTACCAGCGATTTCCACATTGAGTACCTAATTTTAGGTTGAATAACCCGACAAACTTCATCCCTAAAGTGGAGAGGTTAACAAATTAGAATGTTAGACAAGAATTTGGCTGATTAGTGATTACGCACATACATACAAGAGGCACATAAAAAGACCAAGAAAAATTAGCAGAATAACCTATAAAGTTGAAAAAGTTGGAATAGTATAAAAAAACCTTAGTCCTATTCATCTTTCCCTTTTTTTTGGCATACAGATTTTGATAATATAAGCCAATACGTTAATCTTAATTAATTGTTTTTCAAATGCTTTACAAAATAACAGTATTTTTTGCATTTTGTTATACGTGAATATTGCATCACTCAAATCCCATTACCATCAAAATTATCTCGTGTGGTTTTAAAAACAACGCCAATAAATCTCATGCATAATTCACTTTTCAAAGGATGCAATAAAAATCTTTCTCTACAATACAAAAACATTTAAAAAAAAATTAACTTCGTATAAAAATTAATTCATAAAAGAATAGATTTTGAATTTTAAACAACGTTGTTAGTGAGGTGTAGATTATCCAATAAACACGTGTTTTACGAGTTTGATATGGAGATTGTTACACAAGCCTGCACTATTTAAACACATGTTAAGACATGGATTAGTTAGTTACATTGTCCTTCATCTTTGATGTGGGTTAACAAGGTGTGTAGAATGGATCAAGCTGTTTACTGAAATTAACCCTCAAAAGAGCAAAGGACGTAATAATCTAGATTTCACCCACGTCAATATTATCTCATTTATCATTATTGCTAATTCAACCTTCGATGTGATTATAGGAGATAAACTGAAATTCAGGAACCTCGCTTTAATTGTGTTCATTAGTAATAATGCTTCAATCCAATTTAAAAAAAAAAACGTTTTGCAATACAGCATATTTAAGTGTGCACAGAAAATGGTTGATGATTATAATTATACGCATATTTTTTTTGCATGAACAGCCGTCAATTTACTTAGCAAGAAGTAGGTATTAGGAATAATTATATTTAACAGTTCTTTCAATATGGTCTTTCGGATTGGGTTGAAAAGTAAACACATGTATTTGCAATGTAAAATACGTTTGGTAAAAATTTATTTCCGGTTTTCAATTTGCACTTCCCGTGTATAACACGATCTGTTGCAACTCTACTAATCCTATTATTTATGAAAGCTCATAAAAGATATAAGTTGTATTATTATACATGATTGACCAATAAATACAGTAACATGAAAGGTAACCGAGCGTTGCAATAGACTAGAATTAGTAATCCTATTATAACAAATCCGACACAATACTTTAAGCTTTTCGAAAGTTATTTGCTTAGAATATAAAACGCAACTTCATCAAAGTTGAATTATTTCCACTTTGTAGATTAAGAGCAAAGTATAATACCAAATTCATCTGACAAAGTGCCCGAACTACGCCTGGCTGAAAAATATTTCCTAAAGATCTTGAAATAAGCCTCAGATTGTATATTGTAACGGTATGGAGGACTATCGAACGACCACCTATCTCTGCTATTATAAATTTTGCGTTGCAGGCGAAAAATAACTACAGCGATTGTAATCGGTTAGCCTATGGTGTATTAGGGAACATATTCCCACATCGGTAGGGCTTTGTTTATGTGCCATTGTTATTATTAAAACACACAGTGAACGTCATAATTATGAGGGACGCACTCTGAAACTGTCACACAGAACGCGATTAAAACCTTCATTAATAACAATAAAACCCAGATGTGCTCGGTAAGGGCACATCGATACCATGGCGGCGTTATTAATGTGTGATTCCCCTTGCGGCAGCGACGTGTCGCCGCGTTCCTGCTCATATTGCCGAGATTCCTGCAGAATACAAAGATATAAAACTTCTGTTCGCCGGGACTCGTCTGTAATTGAGTCCAACCAACTCGGAAAATGTACCCATATACGTGATACGGCATTTTTGCGTGCTCAACGTATGTTCGGAATTCCATAACCTGCCACTGCTTTGTATGAAGGACCATTTATTACTTCAAATAGACCGCCGGACCAACAGTACAAGTGCAGTTTATACCTTGAGGCTCAAACTAACTTAAGATTTATCGCACGATGTTCTAACAATTGCTTTACTGCTGTTTGAGGTGAATAATGGGGCACTTTTCCACGGATTGTGATTCTCGCCGATAAATATTATTTCTAGACAATACTTTGTTTCAAGTTATTGTATTGACAATTTCAACAAATGGACGTAATTTGTTACAGAAAAAAAAACCTTTATCTCTGTTAAGTGAGTTTTCAAGCTGAAGCAATAGTATTCGTAAATATCTTGAAACGTTTTATTTTATTTTTAACCTACACGTCAATTTAATGATGTTTGATTTTGAATTCGAATCGATGGATGCAATTTCTGCAACGCTGCATATTTATGGCAATATCTTAATCTAATCTTGAATTAACAGTTTCAAAATACTCAAAATGAAGCTTGAAGCGTGATAATTACATCAAGAAATACGACTTCAAAATTTTTTGTTTACTTTTCATTACAAGCAACGGAAATTGTAGTGGTTTGATTAATTCTACATATGCATCCATATTTCTTTCAAATATTGTTTAATTACTTTTTTTAAAATAGCACCAAATAATTCGGTAAATAGCAAATAAAAAATATGACAGCAATATTTGTAACTTAATTATTTGTATACTTTATTCCCTAAAATCCAAATCCAGCGTTCATTAAGTTTTCTCTATTAGTTTACAAGTTTTGTGGCAATTATAATTCGCTGATATCAAGTTCAAGCAACGAAATATCGGCTGTTAAAGATCTCATGTACATGTCTAGACGCGTATTTCCAACCTCTAGAAATCCTATACCAAATTCCGCAGCCTCTCTTCTGAACTACATATTTAGCGGTTTCGTTGCATGGAGTCGAATATTCCCTATATCGTGGTTTCGCGAGGTATAGGGAACGAGTTGGCCACAGCAAAGGCGAGTAATCACCATTCTACAAACTGCAAACTGGCAAACTATGATAGTGTGAGGTTCTGCGCTGATTATAACTGTTCTCTTCCAAAATACCGGGTCTAACGCAAATACTAAAATGTGTTCATTGTTTAAGTTGTTTAAAACCACCAACCCAGCGTTTCCCAAACTACGGTCCGCGGCTTGACACCTGCTCCCGGGAAAAATTACAAGAGTATTATTAGATAAGCGTTAAATTAACTAGAAGCCAATAACCGGGCGTAAAACTTTAACAAGTATGAAAAAAAATTGCGAAAAAAACAGATTCGACGAAATCAGGAATTTCGATCAACAATGCACGGGCTTCATTGCGAGAAAATTGCACTAAATCATTCTTGCTTCATCCTTAATTTCCATTGAGAATGTAATTAAAGGCATAGCTGCATAACTTCGTTTACGGTCTATTTAGTTCACACTTCCCAACTTTAAATATTCCTTATTGGTCCTACAGACGACTCTTATTATTTAAAGCGTGATAATATGCTCCATTTTCTAAAAAAGAAATATTTCACTTAGGAGTTTACCTGACTTTTCTTACGCAAAATAGAAAATTTATATTTGCAAATCAGAAACAATATTTAAAGTTGTAATTTTGTGTAGTTTAAACAATAGAAAGTATTTTACAATTCTCAACATAATAACGATGATTAACTTGCTATGACGTTTACTTTATTCTTAAGAGCTTTTTAATAAAATTGGGTAACAAAATATTATATTTTGTTATACCCAAACGGTTAACAAGCAAATGTTTTCTTTTACTTTGAAGTACTAAGATTTAAACGAAAAACAAATTAATTGGTAAAGGTAAAGGTTAACCTTTAAATGTTTCATTAAAAAATTATTTGGAACTAAAAATATTTTTCACCAACATCAAATAACGTCCCTAGACTAACTTATTTGCTCAATATTATCATTTTACTGTAGTCGCACGCTAGAATAATAAGTGTCGAACCATCAATGTTTGTAGTGCGCGCGCGTTTGCGTAAGAAAACAAGCGCCGAAGTGAATTTTGGCAGTAGATTTATACACATTTTGTCAAAATTATCACGTAAAATTAGTTAATAATGTCGGGTCTACAAAGAAACATTAACAGTTAAGTGTTAGCTGTGTGATTTTTTTTATAAATCACTAACGTAATCAATACAGAGTAGGTACAAATTTTTGATAATAATTTTAAATCTTTTTAATAACTTTAAAATTTTTAAATAAAATGATTTTTGATTTTGGTGATTTATCTATGAATAAGTTTTTAAAATACAGAAAGAACAACTGGAAAATTGTTGAAATACTTATCTTATAATATTGCAATAATATCTAAACTTTAAAATGCAAAAAAATCGATTTTTTTCAGGGTTTCACGAACAAATTATACAAATAAAACGCGTAGGAACAAAATTAGAAATAAATAGCCTTAAAAATACACAACTCATGGAACAGAAGACATAGCTAAAAGGTTAAGGGCATGTTCATCGAATGGGGAAAGATAGGAGGGCCAGGAGAGTCCATAAAATGGAGACTGGAGGAAAAATCAGAAAGAAAACCCAGACAATTTTAGGAGGGCGTAAAAGGAGGAGGTAAAAGAAATTGCTAAAAACAGGGATTGCGGTTAAAGAGAATGCTAAAGCTAGGAAGAGATGGAGGGAGTGTTGCAGAGACCACATACACAAGAGGAAACAAAAGGCTCATACCTAACGGCAGAGAGATGTAAGATTAAGAAGAAGAAAAAGAGATTAATTTTTTTATGTACTATGAAGTAAATCATATTAATTTTTTTTATGGCAGATCAAATTTTCCTTAATCAATAAGTTATTTTTTTCTATAAACATTTGTATTGTAAATAAGTCATAAATCAGACTCAGCAATATAAAATGAAATGGTTTTGTTTTTATATAAGTTACGTTTGTAATATTTAATGTAAATTGTATCTCGGTTCAGTTATAACGTATAAAAGTTAATTACCCGAAACGCTAATTGAAATCTCTTTGTTGTAATAAATTATTATAAACTCGTTGTCACCTAAAGTCCCGTAAATTTCCCCATAACGCTATAAATTCCTATAGCCATTGTACCGATTCGATGGATTAAGTTCAATAACTGCAAGGTATAATTTCTCATTTTGACATAATTAAGCGCGCCACAGCATATAGAAATTGATGCATCCTGTACACCAGCAAACAGCTCTATTGTCTATGAAAATCGTTACATTATACTTGTTATTTGGGGTACATGCGGTTGGTGGCAAATGTTACGAACACTCGGTGAGTTAAGCTTGGCTTTCTAATTTCCTATATTTGCCTGTCAAAATTCCTTGTTTGTTCGGTTGGAAATCTATTGTGTTTGACGATATGTGCGCAAACGCTCCGACTGGAAATTTCAATAAACGGTTTAAAAATCGGAACGTCTTCCGTTTTCTGTCGAGCGTGTCGTTATCATCAAATTCCTAAAATGTCGCCCGGATCCCGTATAGCTTTAATCTCAGCCAGCTTGACTGCGAACAGATTTAAATATCTATTTCGAACAGTGGAAATATCGGGATATAAAGGACCGAAGTTACTAATCCTATAGCGACAGATCACATAAAAGCAAATTAAATTGGAAAAGCTTACACTTGGGCAATCATTATTCAAATGTTAAAAATTGTTATAAGACTCGAACAGATATGGATTAAGTAATTGAATTATTGCGTAAATGCATGAATGCGTATAAGAGTATACATTTTGCTCGAATTTAAAATTTTTATTTTTGAGTAGATTTGTAATTATGTATATAAAAATATAAAATAAGTTCAAAGTATGTTATTAGGACCCTACTATATGAATAAATTTAATTAAACAACAAAGCAAAAAGGTATTATTAATATATTTAACCCAACAATAATAATCGTTATTTAATGGTGTAGTATTTTTTCGATTTTGATGGCGTTGTGCATTTTGAATTTTTGCCCCAAGTGCAAACAATCAACAGCCATTACTACGAAGGTGTGTTGAAAAGGTTGCAAGAAAAAATTTGCAAGAAGGGACAAGCGTTGTGGTGCGACAATTCATGATTCCTCCACCACAACAACGCGCCTGCCCACTCAGCCTTATCAATTCGTGAGTTTTGTTAAAAATATTAAACCGTCCTACCCCAGTCTCCCTACTCACCTGACCTGGCCCCGAGTGACTTCTTGTTATATCCCAAATTAAAATCGGTCCTCAAAGGACGTAGTTTTGACACTTTTGACGACGTTAAAGAAAATTCGAGACGGGAATTGTAGGCGATACCCAAAGAAGCATTCCAGGACTGTATGGCAAAGTGAAAACACCGCTCAAATAAGTGTATCTCTAGAGAAGGATAGTACTTTGAAGGAGATAAAGACCAATAAGTGGTAAATACTATAAAATAAAGGTTTTACACAAGGTTCGGTTGTTTTTTGAGCAACCTCGTACAATGGTATAAATTTTGCGTTTCATTATTAGTTTCTGCAAATCAAAGTTTAAGTGATTCTGCGCCATATGTCAACTTCGAGCGGTTGACATCTTGCGGAAGGAAATATCTTTTAATATCTTCAATTCGCGAACGATTGGATTTATCATTCGGTAAATATCCAAGTTATTATGTATATCATCAACGTGACTTTTAAACTGTAATCAGAAATTCGCCAATTCAGTTTTATTAAGTTTGCAAAGAAACGTAGTTAGAGTAATCTGAGAACCGTTGTTAATGTACGCAAGTATTTTGTTTTGGAAGTGCAACCTTAAGAATTAAATTCTTTTATCCCTTTAAATGTATAAACCATTGCATTTTTGATGATCTTGATGCAATAAACACAGCCTTGATCAGATTGTAGCGACAACATATCGCGACCCTTTCTTGTAAGTAAAGCCTTAAGACAAGATTCAGTTATTAAATCACTAATAAAAAATTATCTATCTTTTGGTTCAACCTAAAGGTAGCCATACACGTTGCAGTATACCTGTCAGGTTTGTCTGCTGGCAGGTATACCAGAGCGTGTGTGTAAAATGGTGGTCATACACGTTGCGGTATACCTGTCAGGTTTGCCTGCTTGCAGGTATACCGGAGCGTGTGTGTAACATAACGGCACAGGCAATGTTACAAAAACTGTTTAGGTAAACCTGGACATTTTTTATTGTTCAGGCAAACCTGACAGGTATACCGCAACATGTATGACCACCATAACATAACTGCAGAGGCAATGTTACCTGTTCAGGCGACCGGAGAATAATCGAAATTTGATTCTTACCTTAAAAGTGGCCATAACGTTGCGGTATACCATGACACAAGTACAATAGTTAAACCTATCGCGTGGCGATTGATGCAATAAAGATGGGTGCGTTAGCAATGACCAAAAGATGGTCTAACAATAACGAATGCTAAAACAGTAGATTACTTATTGTATGAGTGCACTAATAATGAAATCTAATAAACCATATGCAAAAATCAATAATAGGCCAACTAATCGGCAATCGATCTATAAGCGAAGGCCGATTAATAGGTAACAGGTAATCGGCTAAATTGCTTACCAGTACAACCCTACTTTTTAATGTGATAAAGTAACGAGAACCAAGAAGAGAGAAAAATAAGGGAATTCTATATTTTTACTATTTCTTAATATCTAATTTAATAGATTTTGTAAAACTTGCTATAGTGTTGAATTTAATTTTCACCAAGATACAGTAACATTAATTTCACTGTGTTTTATAAACTATGATTTAATTTCGGTTGTTTTCACTAAACTGAAACATAAATTGAATTTTATTGTTAGCATATTTTTCGATGACGTTATTGTAGTTTTTTTTTTATTATTTCACAATTTTAAAGTATAAAGCGAGTATAATATTTATTCACACCCATTAACAAAAATTTATTTTTGCTACATAGTAAATAAAAATAAAATTTGGACAAACTTTTACCTGAACGTTTAATGTGACAATTAAAAAGTTAAATACTACTACAACATATATAATGTTTGCTCCACAATTTTTTTTATATAAATTAAAAATTACACACCACGATAGTTTTGCCCACACATGGTTTTCGCAATCATAGTGAACACTGGTCACCTACGCTTTAACATTGAAGATTACCCTTATCTAAACTGTATGATAAAATTTATATATAAAGTGGTTAAATGTTTACTTTTTTGTACTCAGTTGAATGGTGCGTAGTTGTTTTAAGTTATAGAGAAAAATTGAACTAATAAGATTTGGTAAATATGTTTTAAAAGTTTTAAGGGCCAATATTTAACAATAAATTAAATAATACATTTTTTAAATCTTTTTCTGTGTGATTCTTTTATATTTTTAGATAACATAGAGCAGTTTGCACCCTTTGATTTGAATACTACAACTATAGTAACAATTGAATAACACCCCATAAACCGTGATTACTGTACCTTTTACTAGTTAAATAGGTACATTTTCAGCTATATACTGTATGGATAAATGGGCTCCTGATAATCGTGCCAACCAACCAAATACCAACATTTTTAGTGTTTGGCGTAGACGAGGACATTCAGCCATGCAGCCATGCAGCGGTAATAGTAAGTTAATTGACATTTTTTTTATTTTTAGAAACACTACCTTAACTGTTTTTCATGTATTTAAATAAGTCTTATTTGTTACAGACTCGTCCTGTGGATGTTGTAGGATTTTTTTTTGTATTGTAGCAGTAGTAGTTTTATGTGTAATTTGGTATATCTATAGCAATTATGGTTGGATATTACATTTTTACGAAGGTACTAAACAAATTGGCAACAAAATTGGAAAGAAAATTATAGACCAATTCTAAGCGTCAACATTCCACATGTTCAACTATGACGTCTTCAACTTAAAAACTCAACCACGTGCTACTCTTGTCATACACTTCTACCCACTACCCTACGCACACCACTTTAGGCCACACGCCACCCCAGTTCTCCTCGCCAGGTCCATGTCCTCGGCCAGCCCCATAAACAAATCGTGTGCTCTTAATACTGTATATTGTGTATATACAAAAGTTACTCTGTATAAGTTGTAACATTGTATAAAATAAATAATTTAATGTGTGGTAACTAAAACTATAGAAAAAAAAGTAAGGTAATATATTTTTTTTTTACTTATCCTGTCCTTTTTTACCTTTCGGTGTAGAGGGTAAAAAAAATACCCCAAGGTGTATGGTTTCTTTTTTCTTTCTTTTCTGGCGTTTTTATGGAGTTGAGTTCTTTTTGTGTTTTGCTCTTTTTTTTTCGCATGTCCTTTTTCATAGATTTTGTCATTTCCGATGTCTTTTCTTATTTCTTTTTTTTTTTAGTTTATTTTCTTTCTCGTGTCTTTTTTCATTGCCTGTATCGTTGACCTAATATTTCTATTGTTCTTTGCTATCACTTTTTTGGACGTTGATGGTTTGTTGCTGTTTTATTTTCTTTCACCTTTTCCTGCTCCCTGTCCCATCTCCACCTGTCAGGTTTGCCTGCTTGCAGGTATACCGGAGCGTGTGTGTAACATAACTGCACAGGCAATGTTACCTGTTCAGGCGACCGGAGAAGAATCGAAATTCGATTCTTACTACCTGTGCCAGACTACAAACCGGAACGTGTGTGCCGCTCGCCTGCACAGGTCTCAGTTGTTCTGCGTCACCGCCACCACGTCATCTTCTGTCGAAGCCATGGTCAACTGAAAACCTCTGCGGTTTACCGTAGCGTGTGTAGAGTCAAAACTGTTTAGGTAAACCTGAACATTTTTTATTGTTCAGGCTAACCTGACAGGTATACCGCAACGTGTATGGCTACCTTTAGATCTACAGTAAATGTACTCGGATGAATCAGCTGCAATTTTTTACTTTAAAAGTGTATTAAAAAGGTAGAAAAATTTTTAGATAATTAAAATTCCGTCATGTGCGCAAAACAACTTTTTCATAAACTAATTACTTCTGCTGCAGGATTTTGCGTGGGTGTAAAGTGCGTGCAGTGTAAACGGACGAACAAAAATTTGGGTGTGGTCAACAAGGGATTGCTTCCTTCGTCCTGCACATTAAGGGATGCATTATCCCTCTACTTTCACGTCCGTACGCGTATATTATTTGGCTAATTCGAGTTTGGTTGTGAAATTTTTAGATAAATCATTCTTTTAGCTACGTTCGCATGATTTATGTTGGTCACAACTTTAACAAACCAATAAATTCATGAAAAAGATATTGTTTTACTACTGGATTCAATTTTTTTTAAATATTTCCTATATTCTTATGCTACTATTGGTTAGAGCGTAAAAAAATCTAAAATTGTTTGTTTCATATATAATTTGCTTATTCATTTACTCTAATTCGACAAACTTTCCTTTGAAAGAAACACATCCAACTTCCAAACTTTTCAAAGGTGATTTAATCGGTCTAGACATTTGGGATAACAACCTTCATGTAAATCATATAAAAATAAAACGGTCTTAAATTAGTTCGTTGATTCGTAAAAGAAAAATTCAGTTCTTTGCGCCAGTGCATAAATCTTCACCGCGATGTTATCTCACTATTGTCTCTATCGTTTGTTCCATTTCTTGGCAGCTAAAGCACAGGTGAAAATACTCACTTTGAAATATAATTGAACATTCATCTGCCAAACAAAGTTATTAATTTTTTAATTCTTACGATTTTGTTATTGCACTTTGTATTTAGGTTATGAAAATTTACATTAACGTCTTCAAATGCACTAACTACATAATAAAATAAACACGATCAGATGCAGAATCGATTATTTTGTTAATCATAAACATACAAACTTGTCTTGCAGCATTGATTAAACGAAAATGCAAAATTTCAATGTTTTTTTTATGATAAATTCTTGAATATCAATACAAACTGATCAAATTTAACCTATCTATCTTTAATATTAGCCAGGATCTCTGTAGTAGCTAAATTAAATTAGGTAGAGCTGATATAAATACAAACCTGCAAATTATATCAGTAAATGCATTATTTAAAAAAGAATCTTTATCGGCGAAAATACTTTTATTCACCAAAATACTCCACTCGTATAATTGATTTATTATTATAATTATCCAATTAGTTGATATTACATAGTACGTTAAAGAAGATTAGACGACAACCGAGCGATGTGGGATGTCTAAAATTAGGAAATAAGATATTATGTCGTTGGTTTAAGGTAAAAGTATAATTAAATACACTTAAGTATACTTAAAAAGAACTCGTAGTTAAAGGCATTCCGATGTAAGCTTTGAGATCAAGCTTCTTCCAAATTTGAGGGCTTACTGTAAAAATTATAGGCCTTGACGTTTTAAGCCCCTTTGTTCGTTTTATTTGGCCCTATCTGCAAGTACCTAAATGAAGTATTCTGTATAAATTACTACAATAAAGGAGTTTAAAAATAATACTGTACTTTGTAGTATGATAAAATATGATAACTTAGAATTAGATATTGCAATTTTTAAAACGCTATTATTATTTAACTACAGCATACGCTTAAATATGAATTTTTGTTTTATGAAATAATAAAATTAAATTTTCTTCTAAGTAACCTGTGTTAATACAAAAATAGCAACCGTTTGTATTCTATTGTGCAAATCATGTATCTAAAACTGCAAACCAATTAAATAAGTTGATAAAGGTAAAGTGAATAATTGTTTTTGTAACAATATATTATTTCAAACACAAGTACATATTTTAATTAAAAATATAAGTTTTGCTACCCACGGGAGTATAAAATTAGAACTAAACCAACTTTTTGATTATACAGTTCGTTTAAATTAAATATTAGTGATTACTTACATGGAAATTTGTTGTATAACATCCAAAAAGTAATTGCTATTTGTGTAAGTACGTATTTTCCTTCAATTTTCCATTTATATTTGGTACAAACACTTATAGATATAGTTTTTGTACAAGTTGCTAGTGCTTATTGTAATGTTACTTTTGCCTTCAAGTTCAGTGTCTACTGATTCCTAAAATTAAACTTTAACATCCAAATTTCTTAGATTTATATTACCATGTACAAAAAACGTTACCATTAAATCACTTCTAAATAATTTTGGAACCTATACATTTTTATTTTGGTGGTACACACATTTGCAAACAAAATTAGCAAGCCAAATGCGGGAAACGCCTCGTTTGTCATAACTGATATTTGATAAATGGCGGTCGATGTCCGTACACATAATCCGTTAGTCAACAAAGGACGAAGAGCAACAACACTTTGGTCGGATAGCGATAGAAACAATCTTGTTATAAAAGAAGGTGAAAGAAAATAGTGAAAATTTGAGTTGATAAGTCTTTTGCATTGTAAATTGGCTAAAGGTTAGTGTTTTTGCTTAAATCAATAAAACATTGATGTGCAGACAATAATAGGTAGTGAAAGAAGAACGAACATCAACAATTTTGATTTATAAAATGTCTGCAACAGTGTGTTGTAGAGTGATAACGCAAAATATTATTCGTGTATGTGACCTTGCGTCAGTATTGTGAAATTTTTAGACATGATTGATGTGGTGTCTAAGCATACCACAATAATAATTGTGCAGTCCTCTGTCCTCTGGATTTCCGAGAACTTTCATCTAATCAAAACACTTCCTTTGCCTTACTCTATCCTTCTTTTATTAGATTTTAAAAAAGAGACTTATAAAATTTACAGTTTCAAAGAAATACAGAACATTATGTTATTTTACACATACGATGTTCATTGAGATTTTCATTAAGATTTTATTTTAAATGTGGTCAATATATATATATATATATATCGTTACTGTTCTTATGTTCCACTCCTTAAAAGCAACAACTCCAAGTCGGGATAGTACGGTGGAAGCTCGATTACTTTAATCTTTGCCTAACATGTCCAAGTAACGTCTGTGTAAGAATCAGAGGATTAGTGCTTAAGCAGGATAATTCTTTCTTGTAAGTGTAATTATTTAAGAGAAAATACCGAAGTGATTGAATATCCACCGTTATCTTCTGATCTTGCAATGTGCGACTCATGGTTATTTTTTAATACGTGGCCTTTGTTGCATGGATGTTAAACGGGACTACTTTAAACTTCTTATATCTTGGTTATTTCCTCACAAATCACTGTTGATCCATCAAATTTATGTATATAACGATTCCTAAAGTATTTAATAATCTTTTATTTGGTTTATGATACATTTTGTACCATTCAGTTTTATTTGAGACTTTAAATTAAAGCCAAAGTACGGTGTTAAATGTAAATGAACGAAAATAGAATTTGTGATGTAGTACATAAATAACAAGGAATTTCTGTTTTCGCGTCATTGTTGCTATTATTTTTTGTCTCGGCTCAAGCGAGGCAGGGAAAGAATTGATCCGTTGTGTAACTAAATTATGAATTTGCCGGTCTCGCTGCACCTTCAGATTCTAGTTCCGCTAACAATCAGCAACACCGGATGCTCGCTCGGCTCCCACTATAAATTTGTAATCAAGTAAACGACTAGATGCGTGTTATCCGTAAAGGTTAACATCTACTGCTCATTAGCATTATTCTAGTACAGATAAGGCAAGTGTATATATGTACATGCAATAATCGCTTAACCGTAGGAGCGCTCATTTGTATCCGCCTGAACATGATCAATGAGCGAAAGGGCGAAGTGTTGTCAATATCAGCAGTTAACCACTCGCACTAACTGATCAACACATGTATAGATAATGCAATACATTTACACTAATGGGTAGACATGATTATTCGCCATATCTAGCGATAGCGAAACTGCTGGAAATGGAGATAGGGAATACAGCAAAGCAACCTACATTTCAGCCACGTGTTTAATGATAACGTATTTCTGTAACTGGCACAATTGGAGCTTCAGCAAAATGGTTCCTTCATTCTCTGCATAGCAGTTTATTTCTTAAACTATTAAATACTTGGAAAAAAGTGAAAAATTGTGGTGAGCCTTCCTGAAACAAACCTACAGTTTCCTAGTTTGTTTTTATAGTTTTATTTTCAAATTATTTTTTTCAAAAACTACACCCTCTGCACTTTTGAACTTCATCATCGTTTATTCAGAAGAATCTTTTTCAGAACTCAAATAAATTAAAGCAGGAGTTCCACCTATACCTACTGTATACTTGTGATATTCCAAAGTTAAAAAACAATACTATAGCGACCTTTGCCGACGACACGGCTATTTTAACAGTAGAACAAACAATATAGAATCAACCGAGAAATTACAAGCAGCTGCCAATCAGATCAACAACTGGGCAAAAACATGGCGTATAAATTTAAATGAAACTAAGTCAGTACATGAGGAGCAGACTTTCAAAATGCGTTTTGTCCAAATTATAGAATTTTCAGGAAAAGATAAAGTTTGCTGTGAAATACAGATTCATTTTTAGGATAACTTTGAAATGTCAATAAACAGGTAAAACTAGGACTATTAATGACTAAGAAAAGCCAAACCTTAATTTTAAATTTTAATGGCAGGATTGAGAAGATATACCGCGCTTAAATGCATTTTGATTGTCCAGAGTGAACAAAACTCCTTTTGTTCGGACCAAGGACGGACATAATGCACTTTGATAGTATTAAATAACTACACTCTTCATTATAAACTTTACTTTTATTTACAAAGATTTAAAATAACATAAAAATTTATAATTTGACCCCTCCGTCGTTTTTATGACATTGACACAATTCAATTTGTTCGGCCTCCTCTTCCTCATTTTCATCATTGTCTTCGCCACCAAGTTCTATATTTTCGGGCAGAATTGGTGCAAGCTATTTCAACTCTGGATCATCTCTCCAATTTTCAGTACCGAGTTCTATCAGTAACTTATTTAGGCTCTTAACTTTTTTTTCTTTAAGTTGTTTACCTAATGATACTTGTGGTAAAACGATCCTGTCCATTTTTTTCCCTTTTTGCAACAGGGTTTCATATTTTTTTGCCACATCGTCATTTCTGTAAAACTGTTCTGTTTTTATTGCTACACCTCCATTCTTTGTTCTTTTAATAAAAATTCTCTTTGCTTCGCTAATTGCAGAAACTTTTTTCAAATATTCGAGAGCTTCTTTGAAGTTATAAATAGCTTTCCACTCTTCACCTAATTTTCGCAGCTCTCCAATTTGCGAATAAAGAGTTGCCAGTACTTTTCAGGTGATTTTATAGTACTATAAGATTTTATAAGTTTTTCTGCCCTTCCAAAAACGCGATCCGCGGGTAGGTACGAGTGTCCGCGTACAGGAAAACACAATCGTATTGATTTTAATGTAGATGGTGCATGCCGTTGTAGCCAAATCATAAGCATGTGCACCATGTGGCTATTCTTGTTTTGGCCCCGCATCCATCTGAATAAAGTTTAAGTTCCTTTACATGCTCAGGGAGGTTCATGTTAATGAGAAAGTCAAAAACAGCAGAACCAATTTCTATAGCTCCTCGTCCTGCTTGGGTTTCCAGCCAAGTGTAAAATACAGGCGTTTTGCTGGAAATATCAGTTATGCAAAACGCATACAGTGAAATTTGTTGAGCATAGAAAGCATCTCCAATTGGCACTTTTGGGAGAACCTGAATTTGCTGCAGGTCAAAACAGTAAGAAACACTCTTAGGTTCTTCTTCTCTCATTAACATATAAAACTGCTTAGCTCTAAGTTTGCGCACTCTTAAATTTGTCATGATTTTTACTTTCTCTTGAGGGTTACGACATAAATTTATTTGGGTTTGATGACGCACACAAAACCCACAAACATCCGTAGCTGGAGAACCAAATCCAATATTAAAGTCACAATTAAATATGCGCCTGAAAAATTTGTAGTTAACTTGGAAATTTGGCCCCACAGATTTGTTATAAGCTTTTGTAAGCTTTGTAATATTCCATTCCGAAGATAAATATATTCTACGAGATTTATCGCGTCCATAATGACTTTCATAGCCCTTTAAATTACGAATAAATTCTCGCACTTTTTGTTTTTTTTCTATACTTTTCTTTGAACGCTGGTCTCCTCCTCGGTTTTCAGATATACCCGAACCATTTTTCATCCTCTTAGCTAAGCCTTGTACTCTGCACTGACTCACGCTAAAGACAGATAGAAACATTTTTTGGCACACCTCTTTCTTTCCTGAGCTAACCCACAAATTGTACTTCACAGACATAGTGTGATGTTTTTTTCCTGTAAGTTTTCTACTCCTCTGCCTTTTGGGCGTATATACTTGAAGCAGGTGAGATATTTTTGTATCTTGTTTTATTTTATTTGCGTGCTGATAAAATTTTGCCCGACACTGCCTTAGCTCTTGAAGGGATATGCTTTTGCAAAATTCATGGTTGCAAGGTTGTATAAAAAGTTCTAAGTTAGAGTCATGATCGGAGTACCTATCAATATTTAAAGTTATGCATAACCTCAAATTAATTAAAATATGCAAAGTTACCTTATCTGTTTTTTTCTTTCCCTACTTGTCGCATTAATTTTTCTTTTGCGACTGCCTCTGTCACGGTCTCCTACATCTTCACAGTTGTCCATTCTTACAATTTATTACACTAAGTAGCTGTTAACAACAACGTAACGAAAACAAGAACTATATAAAAATAGGGTAAGCTGTACAACAGTTCCATTCAAAATGCATTATGTCCACAAAACAGAAACAAAACGCGTTTTGAAAGTCTATGCACACAGGACAAAACGCATATTGAATGTCCAAGGCATTTTTATCGCTGAATTATAAGGGGACAGAATATGTTCTGAAAGTCTAGGTTTATCTAGAAAGCGCACATGGTATTATTGAAAGTAACGCCATCTTAAAGTCAAAAATTTAAATTTTGGACAAAACGCATTTTGAATGTCTGCTCCTCACATGTCAATTTTACCAACAAGAGAATTGAATATGTACCAATCAACTTAAATAATAAACAAATTCCGTACTCAAACACAGCAAAATACTTAAGTATTACACTGGATGTTAAGCTACGCTGGAGGGGCTCATGTCAAGAAAAAAGGGAAGAAAAAGGTATCAAATATAAAAAAAATTACTGTCTAATCGTGAGGAATTCCTCTCTGCCCCAACATAATAAACTTTTGCTTTACAAGCAAATTTTAAAACCTGTACGGACATATGGGATACAGTTATGGGGATGCACCAAAGAGAGTATAATCAGATCATCCAGAGATTCCAGAACAAAACACTAAGGAACGGCGCTGATGCGACTTATGGTATTGCAGAAATAGTGACATACATCGGGACCTCAACATGGACTGTAACCAACACCATTAAGAAGTTTGCCAAGAGCCACAAAAAAAGGCTCCATCAACATGTAAACGTCGAGACGATCCAGCTCCTGGACACTACAGGATTAGTAGGAAGACTTAAAAGGGTTAAACCTTTTCAGTTAGTTTAAGCAAAAGTTAAAAAGCAGAGACTGTTCGGTAGTGTGCACGTTAATAATTAGGGTAAACCTTAGACTAAGTTTGAATATTATTAATTTAGGCTAGAATTAAACTGCTCATTGGTCTCAAAGACCAGCTTGCTTTGTTATAAACTCTATAAGGGATAAAATTTTAAAAAAATAATCATTTAGTATAAAATTTTAATGTAATTGTTACCGATTTTTAAGTGATTTCTTAATTTTGCCATCCATCATTAATTTTTGCAGATTATTTTGGATTTTCATAATAATATATACGTCACAAAGTGCATGATTAATTTCATAAAATATTTTTGTGTGGTATAAAGTAAGGTGGCATCTTATGCAATGCGGCAAAGCGAGTTTTGCAATTAGTTGATGTCGCAGGACTCATCAATCATTTCGTTATTTAGTCGTTCTCTTCTCTCGTCATGAAATGCGGTTCGAGGCAGAACTTCGTAAACATTCTACGTTAAAAAATACACAAAGAGTAATTTTTGTTGAATTGTTATTACACGCTGACCTACATATTGCTGAAATAAAAATATTTGGAACATTGTGGCGCTTTTTGCCTCTAGGCAACACAAGTATAATGCTTCTTTAAATACGAGGTATGTAAAAAACTTAAAGAATTGGAAAAGAATTGTATGTTTTTGCGTCACAGTAGCAGTTTTTTTTGCAACTAGCGGATGAAAAATTGTTGAATGTTTTTGTTTTAAATGTAAACGTATTGGTTATGGCCTTAGGAAGCTTCTATGCTTATAAGCTTCCTCGAACGTAGAGAGATTGCCGTGGTCAATTTATCACGATCTGACAAATAACAAGCTTTCTCAACTGAACAGTTCCCTAACAGAGGTTGTGAATTTTCCTTTTAATGCTGCACGGACGAGTGGTTATTTTGTTCACTGCTTTCTGTGCAAATGATATTCTTTGCTCGTTTACAGTACAAAAGACAGACCAAAAGAGCACAGCAGATATTATTTTACAATATGTGCTTTTGGTGCTTCCATTTATCTCTAAATTATACCATATGCTACTACGTTAAAGCTTCAAATATAAAAAGAAATAAACTGTTTTAACAGTATAGCAATGTCATCTGTTTTTGACATGAAAGGCTTATATAGCCGTCAGTTTTATTACGTTTAAATAGATCTAACATTTTAAATCATTCTTGTGTAGTAAATTTTACGAATTAATAATTAATAAACGTTATATAAATGTGAAATAAATAGTCCGAAAATGACTGTATATTGCTTTTAATTTTTATCTATCGTTTATTTTGCACACGGTTGCATATAATTAATAACTCATTGATCAATGGATTTAATGAAAAAAAAAGTAAGAAAAAACACAATTGAATGCCGTAAGTTAACGGACCCCAAATTCAGAAATTAACCAGTTTTTTTAATCTAAGACAATTGAAGTTTTCATTACAACTTTACCAAGATTAAATTGCAATTGTTTTAAACGTTTTGTAAAAAAAATCTTAAACGCAAGAACTAAGCCCAACATTATCTCATTTTTACATTTTCTGAAAAGAATGTACGTCATACAATTGTCAAAATGCAGTATTAATTTTAAAATATTTGTCTCTTTGTAGCTTTGTTGTAAAGAGATTAAAAATTAAGACTTCTTCGTAAGCCTATTTATTTATCTTAAAAATAAAGGGTATGTTTACATACTGTTTAATTAAAGAATAAAATACAAATGTTTCCTCTTAAATTTCATTTAATTTTTATAGTAAGGCACAAAAATTCCAGATTTTATCGACTTCTAAAATTTCACGTACTCTTTTAAATCCGATTATATGTGTGTACTTTGATGCAATCAGTTTTAAATTTTACAAATAACAAATATGTACCATATTGAAGTGTATATGAAGAAATAAAATTTAAAAAATATTTCAAGAATGTTTTAACGTATTTAATTTAAATCTTTTACACCACACATCTCATCCGTTTAATAACTCTAGCTTTTACAAATTTATCTTAGCCCATTATCGCCATAAAAACAATCAAGACCGGCAAAAGTATTCTTAGAAATAACATGTTTGAAATAAAATAAAATTTAAAGAGTGTAAATATACAAATAAGGGATTGGAATTGAAAAATATTGAAAAGAATTAACGCAATATATACCAGAAAACATATTAATATAACTTGCTTTTTCGAGTAGATATTGTATACTAAAGCCGTCTTTGATTACATGCATTTGGACTTTCTATTGTTACGTTATTGGTCAGTTAAGTACTAGGAAAGAAAGAAACTAGCAATAAAACTGGCCATCAACCTAACTCACTACCATTTACGTTAATGTCCACTTATTTTACTACTTCCTTAAATATCATTCTGGGGTAAAAGATTTGGCATTATACTTATACTGTACTTATCCATTCTTACAGACAACGAAAAACTATTAATAAGAAAATACAAAAATACTATATAAGAAAGAGACAAATGTATATCATAACGAAAGACTTAGTATTTATTTAGTTTTTGTAGTTCTATGTTTTGCTACAAGAAACGTTCAACTTTAACCAGGAATGCTTTCATAAATATTAGTTTAAACAGCAAATTTGTATTATAAAAATTTGCTGTGACCCTTGACTAAATATTTAAGACGACATGAAATCGTTTATAATTTTGACAGTTATCTTTTATCCATTGTAGGGTGAAACAACATTTTATTATCAGTTTAGCAAAAGCATGAAATTTATCAAAATTAGTAGCAGTTTGCATAATATGAGAATATTTGTTTCTCCAGAAGTCGGGTTTTTGTGTAGGCCCAAAACGTTAGCAGAGAAAGAGCAGGTGTCGAAAACAAGCAAGAGCTGCAACTATAGCTAACCAGAAGGACGAACTAAAATTAATGCTTTGATTTTGAAATGTAGAAGAATGAAGTTTTGTGAAATTTAGCCTTTTATTATATTGCAACACATTTTATTGTTTTTATCGAACTTAAACTGTTACAGCTTCTTCTATGTCGACGTATTTTAAATGTTAAAAAAGAGATTTGCCTAAACAATTTTCCATCTACTTCATAAAATTATAAAAAAAGTAATGTTTCAAATGGAAAAACACAACAAAATAAAGTTTGAAATCAATTTCATACAAAATTCTGATTAGTGCAGTGAACTTTTTATTTTCTTGCTACGCTTCGAAGCTCGCAGGGTTTAAATTAAATCGATTTTTCGTACTGCATTAAAACAATTTGAACGTCGTTCGTGATTCCTCCAAAATTACTACATGTAACTTGTGTTTACATTTCATTTTCCAATCTCCCCCAAGATTCGATCCGCCACAAATTTCAAACTCTGTCAAAAATATGTTTGGGTATAGAATTGCGAAAGGGGCTATCTACTAAATATTCCTGAATCTCAACGGCTGGTATAAATCGCGATCGTTGACAGCATCTGACTGGGTTCTGGATTTTGGACGTAGCTCTTCAATGCATCTCGGACGCTAACCCTCTTATTCACGAGAATATAGGATGATAAGAGGAAAGGACAGACGCGTAGGAGTAACATAATCTTCACGCCGGTGTAGTCACATTCGTTCGGTGTCAATTCGATTGGCAACATTAATGTTTTTTTAATAAAGTAGTCCAGATCAAGCATTTAATTTAGACGAGAGCCAAGACGAATGTATTTACAATGAAAAAACTTGCTCATAACAGTTAAATTCGCACCTCTCTAGTATATAATTCTTCTTTGCCCGTCATTTAAGTTTAATTGTTGTTGTCAAGTACAAAATTAAAAAAAATGACATTACTTATAGCTGTAAATATTAATAGCATTGTTGAAAAATTCGTTCTCGACCTGATGTTTTTAAATAAAAGACTTAAAAAATCTTCTACCTTGCAACCAATTGCATGAATCACTTGCGGCTTGCCTTTGAGAAATATATGCTCTATGATATTATCGAGAAGTATCAGAAACAAACAAAAAACTTAGTTTCACGTCAATAATTGATTGTATACAAAAAGGTTTACACAATTTTAACAAGCTTTTTATGAATAAGCAATTTTATTATGCAACAAACTTATTATATCCGCGTTGTAGAGCTGAAATATCGACGGATGGAGTCTGAAAAGGCACTAGACTTTATAATTCAAGTGGCCATTTCTATATTTGAACCTTAAAAAGCACTGGCAAACTTTGCCCAGTATAATTCTCACGAAGGAATTTGGGCGCGTTATTCAATGAGGAAAAGCTAACAACTTGTGTCCTCTTTAATTGGATAAAAAAGCTTAATGAACGAAAATAAACTGTATTCACAAATAAAGAATAAAATTTCCCTGATATAATAAATTATGCTAATTATTTCAATACAAACTACTTCAAATATTCATAATTTATTAAACATTCAGTCAATAACGAAAATTTTTACTCTGTGCTGTGCAGTTAATATCACAATTTTATAAAATAAATAAAAAAGAAATAGAGGAAGGCCAAGAATAAAATGGGAAAAAGAAGTGAGGCAGAGACTAGAAGAAAAAGGAGTCAGCTGGAGAGATGTGCCACAATTAGCTAACGATAGGCAGGAGTGAAGAAACAACACAGAAATAGAAAAGCATACCTCGACACCGAAAGGTACAAGAGCACCCTATTAAGAAGAAGAAGATAAAAAAATCTACTAGAATGTAAAAATAAAATACAAAACAAATTTTACTTGCCCTAAAATAGAATATGGGTGGTTGTTTGTGAAACTTTGTTTTATAGGCAACAAATACAATTTCCTAAAGTAAGCATAACTAGAAAATACTTTTCTCCAATCTTGTTTGTTGTTGAGAAATTAATTTTAGCAAAAAAATAAATATTTTGAAAATAAATTGTATTAAGATTAAAATAATGAAAGAGCATACAATTTCTCAGCCCAAAAAGCAAAAAAAATATTTTAAGTTCTGTCTGAAGCCAGTTTATTATATTACTTTCACATTATTTTGTAACTAAAATATATTTTGTTGTGCTGGTAGCTGCAACAAACAAAAATAATCGAAAACTTTCTTTATTGGACCCCAAATTTCAATTAGACTTTTACTCCATAAAGGTATAGAAGCATTGATGGTTAACATTTAATTACTTGCGTTCGTATTTTGTGAAAAGCAATAACTACCTACATGAAATATAGGTGTGTGTGTGCACTAATTTGACCTAGATAATTCAAAACATACAATCATCGACAGTCATTTATTTGTAAAATATGAATTTTTGTCTTACCTTTCAATTAAAAAAGTATTGTTTTTACGTGTGTGGTAGGTTCTGATAAATTGATAGCCATTATTCAAAGACAACGTATTAGGCCGACCCAGTGGTAGTTTAATTAAAAATAATAATACACTGCTGGTATGAATGATGATATGGATGTGACATTAACATGGGATATGTCAATGTCCGTGTCAGGCTCATTTTAATTCAGGTTATAGATCTATGAACTTTTACGTTTTATACAAATCAATAACAAATTTAAATAGCTTATATTACAATAAACAAACAAAAAATATAGCTTGTATTTTGCTTAAAATATACCTTATAGCAAAGATCTTGTATATAAGTTTGCTCAAATAGATACAGATATGAACAAAAAAGCAAAAATTACAGCTAAAACCGTGATGTGTTGTATTATTTCCGATACAACCTGCAATAAACACGAAATTTTTCCAATATCAGAGAAAGACCAGTAGACAGAAAAACAATATTGGCCATTTATCCCTAAATAAATAACGAAAACGAAATAAACACGTAATTTATAGAAACGTGTCATTTCCTGGGAAAATTTTTATTCTCCCTCTTTAAAGTAAATGTCCCAAAACGCACGATTGATGCTCCAATAACAGAATAAGCGACTCTGATCTCAACTCCAACTGAGTGTTGAGATTTTTTAAACTTTAAGCGTATATTGACAAACACATACATCTACCCACTTCGTCCATAAAACATGTCACTTTCTAAATTATTACATCATATAATAACAACGAAGAATACTTTTAGGACATTTTTAAAATTCTGTCTTCAATGATTAACAAATTTTTAAGAAAATAGACACTAGGCACTAGGTGGACACCCTGTATATTCGTTATTACCCTACGTGATTTCTTTAAGTGTTGAATACTTGGTAAAGATGAATTTAGATGCTAAGTATTTTTGTCTAAATAGCCAACCTTGGAAGCGACATAAGATACAAGTTAGTAGACCGCTTTTCTATCATTCGCTATCGAAGCATGTTTCACGTGATGGATGGATAATCGATCGAACTTTTAAGAGGTTGGTGCTGTGCTGTGCGAAATCTAAACTGTTACGCTTAGAAGAAATACTTTTAATAACTTTTAAACTGCAGTGAAATGTATTGTCTCAAGGCATTATGAAACGTAAACCAAGCTTAAACCTGACCCTCATGCATTTGGTCAGTAATAGGGTTAAATACATTTTTCTTAAAATAAATTAGGAAAATGAAGCTGATATGTTTGTTTCCATTTAAAATAAATGCTGTCGGCATTTTATCATTTGCCTAATCAAAACATCAGAAAGCCATACTTATCCTGTTTTGGCAGCTTTTTATGTAAGGCCTAGAAATTTTAAAAATTTCTAAATTGTTTATTATGTCTTCGGCATAGCTTTTTCTGATTGTTTAATCCTATTAAAAAAAACGACTCCCTAAATATCCGATAACTGGTTAATTTAATATTGCACTTTTATCAGAGTTCTAAAAAATTTAACACTAGAAAATCAACTTTTAAAAGTTGATACAAGTGAGAAGTTCTAGCGACAAACGTATCCTCAAATGCAGTTTAATTGTTTTACATCGTCAAAGTTGCCGACAGCACTTTCAGTGGTTAAACGCGTTTTAATTAATTTACAGTGTTTTTGCAGATTGCCTTTCGTGAAAGCTCTGAGAAATTTTCCGTTAAAGCAATTTCGGTTCCAAAGAATAATTTAGGCACGAAAAAACTAAATAATTTCTTTATGGCAAACAGAATTAGTCGGAATTTGTTAAACTTCACTAAAATTTAATGTGTTTTTATTGGTTTTGCATGCTCGAAATGATTAATTCTCCTTGTGCTTAAATATTTACGTGTTGAAATTTGAAATTCATTAAACAATGAAATTAATCATGCAATTCATCCGATGATTTTAACACAGATGGCCTCTCAGCCTGCGTGCGCTCTCAAGACTGGCAGCTCAAACTCGTGGTCGGCCGTAAGACCGACCCATTGTTCCTGGACATAAATCATTCTTCTATAAATCTTACATTCTCCATTGATCGGTTTATTGCTGAAGATAGGATTTCCTTCGTTCGCGCAAAATGTAATAACGCCGAACTAAGAAACATTCCTGCAAATATTTGGTGAAAATTGTCAATAACAATGCCGTATATTGGAGATTTTATTTCTTATTGCTTCCGAGCTATTACGTACCAAATAAATCGAAAGATAAAAATTTTCCAAAGAAAAGTAAATGTCGCGACTAATTTGTAACTAGGTACTGGTATCAACACTAAAAAATGTGATTCGCTTTTTATTACTAAATCTTACCTTTCATCTTTCTTTATTTTATCTTTTAGTGTGATTTGGCTTTATTTTAAATTACATTGTTGATCCACATGTATCATATACTTTAATATTGTTCAATTTGTCTATTTTTACAATTTTTTGTGCCTATATAGCCTCTAAAAACAAGATCATTTTTGCACTTGCCTTTCTCCTGTTTTTGACGTTTGTTTTGCATTAATTAATTGAAAATAAACCCCGTATTTGGAATCGAACTTACTACTCTCCACATTTACATTAAATAATCACGAATTTTATAAATTTTTCGTTTTCCTACAGCGTAACGTAAAATCAATTAATAGGTACTACTGATTCACAAACTCATTCTGAGCACCAAGATTATATCAGTTTATAAAAATGCTGTAAAGAGTACCCACTGTTTGTCACCTAATGATTTGTATTTAGGGTGATGAACCGAACCAGATTTTCCGGAATAAACCCGGAATCCAGCATATATTCTGGCTTCACCATAGTGGATTTTTAATAAATGTACTATATAATTTATTATTTTCTATAGTAGCAACTAGCAATGAATAGAAAAATAAAATTGCAAGAGATAAAATAGTTAGCACAGGATGTGGACGTGGAAAAAATCAACACAACTCGATAGTCCTATACCAAACAGTATATGGGCTAAATAAAAAATAAAGTCTCGTGTCTTTTTGTGCCAGAAAGTAGATACGCGAAAAAAGGATAAAAAATGAAGAGGAAGGGTAAAAGAAACAGAGGAACACCAAGAATAAAATGGGAAAAAGACGTGAGGCATAGACTAGAAGAAAAAAGAGTCGGCTGGAAAGATGTGCCACAATTAGCTTACGATAGGAAGGAGTGGAGAAACTTAATACAGAAATAGAAAAGCATACCACGATACAAGAGGAACCGATTAAGATGAAGAAGAAGCCTTTATGTGATATCACTGTAAAAAAAAAAGTAGGTTCAGGCAATTATCTCGTATTGGTGTAAATGAAACCCCTTTTATTTTAGTCAACTAATTGCTGCTTTTTGTGACAACTTTAGCCATCTTTACAAAAAAAAATAACACAATAGCTTTGCAAATATCAAAAAATTGTACAGTATTTTGACATATTTTTTTACAGGTATATCCTTAATAGGTAATAAATTATGACGATGTTTAATGTATAAGCGTATAACCGGTGAGTGTTACTAAGTTATGTGTTAAAAACAGTTTTGTCGCCTGATAAATAAATTTATCTCATCTTAAGTTATTTATTTTTCTCTATGTCATGATAAACATTCAAAACAATTTGATGAGCAATTGGTGTTAATAAATCTTTCACATAAAAACAGCCAAAGCTGTTGTTACGGAATGTCGAACAACAAACGGTGAGGGAACAATTTCGCGCCTATTTAATCATGAATTTGTATTTTGGCGTGTCGCTGAACATAATAAACCCTAATTAATTATCGCTACTCACTGTTCATAAGCAACAAAGGAAATTTCCGCGTTAAATACGATTTTCTAGTTATAAATTAGCAGCCGTAGAATGCGGGTGCATTGCATGCAAAGTGTGTGGGAGTTTAGTCCATTTACAGCATTGTTTAAAACGCGAACACATCAACATTTATATCGCGAGAGTATGACGACTGTGGTTGTAATTGTCTAATGTATGTCGGTTACCCTAAGAGACAGGTGCGTTTGAAGAGGAAACTTAACCGTGAGTGTCTCATTCGCTAGGTCATTATCAAATTAATGATAATATACTCGAGTCTGAGGCAATAGCGACTCTCACCCTCCGAAGTCATTGTAAGCGGGATGCCTATTAGGGAACAATGCCAAGGACGAGACCAAATTTCCACTAGGCTGCTGGAATTTCTAAAGTGTATTGCCAACCAAAGGAAACGCAAAATTATAATCAGTTAATATCATTTAGTCTTACCATCGAGGATAATACCGCTCTGATTTAATTTTAATGTAAGTGGATACTATAACATTGATGGATAAGTTCAAAATGGTGCAAATTTATATCAACCTAGCACTTTCATTCACATTTAATGGTAGAAGAAACTTCAGCGTCTTGCTTTAGCCCAAATATGAAATACGTTAAATGCAAATAATTTGTGAATCTACAAATTCTTTTGTAAGTTTATGAATCAAACTTTACAAACTGTGTGTAAAAAGAAAATTTAACAATCTTTTGATCTATACACAGTCCCAGAACAGTCGATTATCTGTTATTTATTTTTTTTTTTTTTTTAAATTTGAATTAAATTAATGGTCAAAAATTAAGAGTTTATTGATATTTTAAATATTTTTTTTTACTCATGTAAGTATATGAAAGCTGACATTTTCTCACTGTCTACCCTACATGAAAGTTTTACTATCGTCTCTAGCGGCTCGTGAACACATCTCACCTTACGAGAAAAAAAACTGGACTTTCATCTCTTGTTGTAAAATATACTATTCTCATTGCCGATTTAGCAGAAAATTACCCTAACTTAATTTTTTTATAAAATGTATATTTTTACGCTTTCGAATACTGTCAGGGACAGAATTTTAAAAATAATAAGCAATTATAAATCGATTCCAGGGCCAATGTAAAAAAATACTGAAACCGCTTGACTTACTAGCGGCGGGGGTTCATGTCATTTCAATGGGGGAAAAACTTTAACCGAGAGGAAAACCCTATTAAACTTTTTCGTATAGGAAATAAAATTTGGGTTACCTTTTATTGTGTAAATTTGGGGTATTTTATATTTTATACACTGCGATATTACTGTAAGCTTGGAAAATCGCCTTTTTAAACATAAAAGCTCACTCTTTGTGATAAAACGATTAAAATAAGTTACTAATAACTACTAATAGAACATTTAATCTAAACGTTAAATGCGCAAAACATTGACTGTTCAATGTGCTTTAGTTAATAGCTACTAAAATAAGAATAAGGTAATTATATATTCCACGATATTTTCTTTTCTTTTGGCTTATTTGACAGAAGAATAAATTTAATTTTTTGTGAATATGTTTAATTAATTAGACATTTACACACGCAAATTATTTAAACACGCATGAAACTGTAAGTTCATGGTTATATTATATTATATTAGCAAATAATGTGATAATATCGCTGTTGTACTAAAATAAATTAGGTATGTTTTACAACTCTAGTTCTTACATTTTAACATTCCTTCATTTTTTATATCGTTAATAAATTTTAAACGTCGTTCTCTTTGCAAATGAGGAAATCATATTTTATTTTAAATTAGATCTTAAGTAAAAATGTAGTTATAGTTTAGCAAAGAGGTTTTGAGACCTGTTTATAAGAATGAAAAATATTTTCGAAATATCAGCTGAAGAAACAAATAGTTTCCTGTATATCTTTAAAGCTTTTGATTAAAGTATTACTTATCATTAGTAATACTACTCTACAATCGCCATAAAAGCACATGAATAATAAAACTAGACGTACATCAGAGCAAAAGATTTCATATTCTGTTGTAGCTATCATAACTCGAACATATCGAAACGACTGGAGTATTCCCTTCCAAAACAGTAACTTTCCATTTTGTAGAGTTTATGGTCCTGGAGTTGGTTAAAACAATTCGCAACGCTTTCACAGATTCACAAATACTTAAACCCACACAATTACAACCACCAGACGCGACTAACTCAGCTAAATCACAATACATTTACCTACATCCTGCATACATTTTACATTTGCAACTCGACGGAGGTTTGGCTGAATTCGATTGGATTGTTTTATTTTCCAGGTTCTGGTTTTGTAAATAGACGAAGTAGAATATAAAAAACAAATTTTAGTTAATATAAATAAGTGGAATTAAAAAGCACACACTTTAAACTAATTTCTTAAGTAAATAGTTAATTTAAAAAATTATTTTAGCATTTCTGTTAACTGTTTGCGCAAAGTTTAATTAATTTAGAATTTATTAACAGTCTTGTAGCTTTTTTTATACAACTTTAAATTCTCCATGCGAAACAGATACCAGTTTAATTATTAAAAGTGATTTTTTTAATTACAATTTCATAATTAACCAATTTCTTTACGAATAAAATTTTAAAAAGTTGCAGTCCAATTAGGCTTTATGTTTTATTTACTCCAAACACGCTAAAGTTATTACATTTAACGGCAAAAACTCATTAAAATATAATAATTATAAAATTAATTACTGGTTTCTGAATCACAACTAGTTGTAGCAAATATTTGTTGAATTAAATAATTTAATAATACAGAAACTGTTATTAGCAGGGCTGTCAAATAGTGCCACCTAATTACTATAGATTAAATTAACAAAAGATGAATACCACTATTCGGTAACCAATGGAAAATTATACCAATTAATCATTAAACTAGACGAAGAGAGCTAAATTAGATAATTTGGCTCCCAATTTAGTTGGCTAAGTTTGTACAATTGTCATTAACTAATTTTAGTTTATCTATTTGATATTTAACAATAGTCTCTCTACATATAATGTTTGAGTAATAAAAAAAAGGTTTTAGATAGTTACAAACGAGATAAAGTAATCTCTTTCGTAGCAGGTGACAGTATCCTCATATTGTTGTTGTAAGTTCAGCCACTATTTTCTAGATATTTTTTATAATGACATTCAAGTTTACCCAATATTCCACTGCTGTTTATTTAAGAGTCGATATGCCACATTAATATGCCAATATCAATATCATGCAAATGTGATGCAGGTTTCAAACAAACAGCATTGATTCAAAATTGTCGGGAATGCTAAAACAATTTCAAAGGTGGAAAAATTTAAGGAAGCTTTAAAAAAATCAAATAGACTAGGTATAACCTTTGACATAGTATAATAAGTGATAAAAGGTTTTAAAGGAGAACAAAAAGAAATACAAGAAATTCAAAGGTTTAACTAAACTACAACTAAAAATATTGTCTTATAAAAATTGGGGAGGCAAACCGTCCCAGACTTTCTGGAGCAAACCCAGATTCAAGAAATTGGGTCAGTCAGAAAGTCTCAAACAAATAAAAAAAGTTTTTTATTATTTGTTTCTCAGATAATTTCATTGAGGAAAGTTGCTACATAGTCTAAAACTTTATAAAATTCATATGAAACTAGATTTTGGCGATTTTACTCGCAAGAGTAGCCAGCTCTTATTTTGAGAGTTACAAAAAAAGGTTTACAGGAAAAAGTTTTCATGAAAAATCTAGTTAAATTGTTTAAGTTACTTGAAATCATATACAGGGGTCTTCTGTGGCATTATACTACTAATATCGAAGGAATTTGTATGCGTTTTTTATCATTTGCAATTTATCTTGGGTGTTAAGTCTTATTTTCCTCGTCACATATATTTGTCTAACGGTAACGAGCCATCAAGTTTCAAATTGACATGTATTTCATTAGTCATAAGAAGCATATGTAATTATTACATAACCCCTTTACATTTTGATTCCAAATTTGTGATAATTGTAGTTTTACAAGATGGAAAGCGATGCATGCGCGACATCTGTAATGGCATCAACAGGATGTGGTGATAATTAGTTGTGAGATAAGGCGTAAAACACGATCCCTGTCCAATGATTAGAGAGAGCAGGTAATAACAGATGCATCTAGAGCACCGGCAAAGGTTGAAATGTGAGTCAAGCGACGTCAGCGAAGCACAAATTACACAGAACTGTTATTTAGAATTTCTGTTTACGGTCTTTGCCTCCAATTTATACTTAGAACTTGGGTACGTTGAAAGAATAGATAATGAACAGAAGGAATCGCACAAACCAAGTTAAAAGAAAGCCCAAAGTTTAACACTGAAGAACGAAACCAATTTATCAGAATTTAACGATCTGCCTTTGTAAACTAAAATTTACACGAAATGAACAACATGAAAACAGAATAACGTAAAAGAATAACAATTTCAGGTTAGGTTTGTTTGAGCGGCAGCGGAAGTTATTATATTTTGCAACATTTTTAAGTATTCTCGAATAAAAAAGTGACGAATCCAATTAGTTGGATTTTTAAGTGATCTACTAACAATAAACTTGATTAAATAGCACTGATAGAAATGATTTTGCAACAAAACATATCAATAAAATACCAAGCAAAGTTATTTTAAAAATTCGAAAGCTTTTAATAATTACTTAGGTCATAAACAGTAAATGTAAAAACTTTTGGAAATTCTAAATAAACGGTTAGATTATACTCTAGCTTCTATAATAAAGACGATTAAAATTCTCAACAGGATAATGTGATGAAGTTACGGAACTTATTTAAGGGTTAAATCAATCACCCCTTTTTGCTAACAAATGGCAAACCATTTTGTCAGCAAAATTCAATACACCCGCCTGGAATAATGACTATAGCGGAACATTGTACCGCACCAATGACTTCACCTGCACAAATCCCGACCACATTCAAATTCAATTTGTTGATTAACGCAGGCACGTCAGCTCGACGCTAGTAGAATAGATCATCTACACGGCTGTGCATTCTACAATTAATTATGCACAAAATGAATTCCATTAAGGCTAAGAAATTAACAAAATTGTTTACAAGAAACTATTGTAAAGAAAACCCGATTAAAAAAACGTCCTACACTAATCCTGACTGAAACAGACCCTTTTGACGTGAACCTATAGATTGTCCATGAGGCGTGAAGACGCCTGCAAGCACTTCATTTAGAGATGAATAGTAAAAGCTAATAGTAATGCAGTATCCGTTTCCTTTTCGATTTTTTTTGTATCTAAGAGAACGTTTGACCTTACAATACAAAAGCTATCAGCCGCTTCCGCCAAACCACCTCGAGAATTGATGATAGACAAACCCTATTTCCTGGTCATTTCCAGACTACCGCTTTCTACAAACTACAAAATGACAGAAACGGAATTACACTGCTTCATTTTGTTACAGGTAATAATATTTCAAAATCAACTCGGAAGTATGTTATCTGACTATTTTTCAGAAATTTGATACACCCATAAACGTCAAAGGAAAGGAAGCATATTTAGTTAAGTAATAACATCAACTGCGATAGATCATAAAAATACTTACCGAAATATTACAGCTTTCACCTGGAACAGAAAAAAAAACAGAATATATAGCAACTTTCGTTTATAAAAGGTAACTAACTGTACAGGTTCGTCCAAATTCGATGGGATTACATGGGTATCTCGCTTAATAGTCAAGATAGAGAAACGGTTAACTTACCAAAAACGTGCAGTTTTTTGAGATAAAGCCAGAACGGTTTTCAAAAATATTTTATGATTTATGGTTTGTGAGTTATTAAAGAAAAACTGTTTGTTTGTTATATTTATAATGTGTCATATCGCCCTTATTGTTTAAAATATCGAAAACGTTTATAAGGATTATTTTTGAATATTTTTATGTTAAATTTGATAGAACTAAAAAAAAGTTTTTTACGTTCGCCGTTAAAATGTTATAACACAAACTCACCTTTCTTTAAATAGAAGCTATAGTTAGCTATGACCTATTTAAATTCCTTATTTTTTCCCTTTCCAAATATATAACGGTTGATGTATTTATTTTCAATAATAAGCAAGTTACAAAGGTTTTTTAATTTTTTTTTAAGATGAGAACCAAAACGTAGGCTGTGAAAACAAAACAAAAACAAGAAAGACCGTAAATGATAGAATATATTTGAGAACTGTTCTCAATTTGTTTCAAAAAACTGCACATTTTTGGTAATTTAACCGTTTCTCTATCTCGACTATTAAGCGAGATACGCATGTAATTCCATCGAATTTGGACCACCGGAAAGTATAATTCATCTTTCTAAAAATATGATTTACAACATATTCTAGGTACTTTTCGTAGGATCTTTAAAAATAACTCCTGTGTGACAATATAACTAGTTTGTTTTTATCAATGATTATTTATGTTAATCTTAATTTTCCTCAAGCAGTCCCTTTCAGTAGCTAACAATTCCTCTTATTTTTATTATTTTAATCACAGACTTCTTCGACGTATGTTTTTACAGATTGTACAATAGTTTTGTACATTCTTTTCTTTGTTTCTTTTATAATATTTTTCCCAAAGTATCGAATTAAGAGATTTTATTACATTCCTGCCCTTATTTATGCCATTGTTGATTTCCTCGTTACTATTTCCTAATTTGTTAAAAATTTCTCCTTAATATTTACATTTTTCCACTCCTCTTATATGTACAGTTTCTTCTAGGAATGAGGTAAAAAGAAAAAACCTGAATATCAATATAACTATAGCAGATGTAGTAGGAACGAAACAGCTAACATGGTTTCGACACACAAAAAGGATGGACGAAAGTGGGTGGCCCAGAAAAATTTGAATGGATTCCAACCGAGAAGAGAGAGAGAGAGAGATGCCGACAAAGAAGAATCTAGAGAGTAGATATAGAAGAAGCAATGAGAAATAGAGATTTAGAAGAGGACATGTTACGACAGAAGAAATGGAAACTGGGGATGGAGAGTCGGCGGTAGATTTGGGTAGAAATCCCTGTATACATAAATTATTTATGTTTTACAAATACAACAAGATATTTCTTCATAAAACAAATTATATTTCAACATAATATAAATTATATTTCCAAAAATATTTTACAATGGTAACTTGGACTGTATAAAAACCATATTTTTGTTCACTACACATTATGTGCATAAATATGTATTACTAAGATCTGTAGTTTTACACTACACCACATACTACAAAACTTAATACAAAAAAAACAGGATTCATTTGTAGCAAAAAGCACTAACTGTACTTTGAAGTCAACAACATCCACTTTCATGTTGGCGTCGCACGGTGGGTTTGACTTTCTAGTGACAAAATTTGCTTTGTAAAGTTCATGGATATGAATCTTTTACAGAGGATGTAATTATCGCGCAACGCTACGTTGAAAAACAAAAAAGAAAATATCGGTATGACCCTCTGTTAAAAACAAGAGCGCGTATACGAGAATACAAGCTGTATTTGGACATCTAAAAAGGCTATAACGATTTATGTGGCCGGACCGTAATTAAAACTTATTCCTTTTACGGCGGTTGTTATGAAAAATATAAAGTTAAATATGTTGGATATAAATTTTGCGTCCGGACGTAAAAAAATTACGATGTTTAGATGAAGGCATATTCCATTTTATTATTTTTAAATGTAACTAACTAGGCTTTTCATTAACTGTGTTAAACCGTGATCTCGAAAAATAGTAAAACAGTTCATAACCACAGTGAATGAAGAGACAATAGTCTTGAAACTGATCATCATTCCAACAAAAAGTTCCTTCTTAAATAAGATGTGTTTTTAATCACGTTTATTTATAACAATAAATTAATCTCTTAAAAACCCCAACGGTTATTATAGTTCATAGTTTCAAAACTCTCGTCTCTTCATCAGTTTATTTATTATAATTTTAAAAAAAGACTGCGAGTAGAGAAGAGATAAAAATCTTAAAACTGGTATTGCGTATTAACAAAAGATTCTTAAAAAAATAAAATGTTTTTCGTCTCTAAATTTGTTGCACTTTTGTATTTTTCTTATCAAAATAAAAAAGATTGCAACTGATGAAGGGATGAGAGTCGTGAAACTGGTATTGCAACAATTTGTCAAATATACTCTGTATATTTATATGAGCACAAAAAAAATAGGATTAAGGATAAACGAAGATAAGATCAAGCTAATGAGAATAGGACAACAAACACTAGAGGACAGGCTAGTGGTAGGAGAATTTGAGGACGTAGATGAATTTGTGTAGTTAGGCACTACTCACAAACAGAACGCAAGAAGAATAAGACATAAGCATGAGAATTCTGAGAGTCAACAAAAGTGCAGGAGCTTCAAAACCTAATAAGAGCAAAACAGTTATCTAGGACTAAGACCTACAGCGATCTATGGGTGTGAGACCTGGGTATTGAACAAAAATGCAAAGAAAGGCCTAAGAAGATGGGAGAGAAAGATAATTAGGAGAACAGTGGGAGGGAAGAGAACAGATGAAGGATATATAGGAAGAGCGAACGAGGAGTTATATACAATTTTCAAAGAAGCGACCATAGACAAAGTAATACTAAATGCCAGAAGAATACTACGCCTAAGCCAATTTGAGAGAAGGGAGGATAGCAGAACAATGAAAGAGAATGAGAAAAAGAAAGAAAAAAAGAGGGAGACCTAGAAAAAGATGGAGAGAGGCAGTGGAGGCAGAAAAGTGGAGAGAAAAACATAATAAATGGAGGAAGAAAGCGAAAGAGAGAAGAGTGTGGAAGAACATTACCAAGCTCTGGGCCTAAAAGGCTTGCGAAATAGCTTTAATATATTATATATAAAAATAAGTTTGATAATTTACAAACACAAGTGCTAATTTTTTTTTAAATGTGGGGCTAGGCTAATAATATATTAAAGGCGCCTTTAAGAGCAAAATTAAATTGCATACATATTCAACATACCAGGCACAGCTAAACTCATAAAAATAAGTGTTGACTAGGTTTCAGGCAATGTGTTATAAATATGTAAATCCTTAAAAGCAATACTTATGAAATAAATAAGCTCCAGTGTGCATAAATGTGAGTACATCGAAGAATGTAATAAATTTATATTTTATTCAGTGCAGCGTTATTTTGCCGTTGTTGTACTCCGCAATTTCAATTTTATTCCATATATTTTGCTGGAGTGAGAATATATATCGTAGTCGTTAGCATAGAGGCATTGTAAATACTTCAAAGTGAAGTACAAACGAGCGACCCGGGAGTTGACCGCGGCCATGTCATCCATCTCCGACAGCAGAACGCGGATAAACAATCATAAAGGTAAAATCCACGGAAAATTAAATGTCAACAACCCTTACACGGGAAAACTCATAATTTAATAAGCGCTAGAAATGCAAATGTAAGACAGTTTTGTCCGCGTTATTTCAAATCACGTATGTACTATAACAAATTGCTAAATATTCATTGGTTTTAAGTCAACGGCGAATGGAACTTTTTTAAAACCGGATTTGTTCTGAATGTTAATAAGACGCAGAAGTTTCCCGCAAAAAAGTACACGGATTTAATGGTACGAAAGAAAGTTTGTAAGCACACGAATATTTTAGACGAGAAATTATTGCTGATTTATGCAGATGAACTTCTCATTTACTAGATCGTGTTTTGCAATGTGCTACGTTTTGAAGTTACATGGGAAAATTATGGTATAATTAAAGCTTTAATTTAGCCTAATCTAACTACCTAATGTATTTAATTGGCTATTTCACTTTTCGAAGCAAATTATGCATCTTTTAATGGTACAAGTTATTGTAATAGGGGAGCAACAAGTATTTTTATAATTATGCGAATCCGGTAATGGAGTCGTTAATCTTACGCTGACCTTACACTAGTCAAGTGACCAAAAAAATATCATATTACTGCACCATACAAAAGTTGTCTAAATTGTTGAATTATTTTAGTTAATTAATTTACGAATTCATATTCTCATAAGCTCATGCTTAATGAAAAATCATTTATTCCTTTCGTCATACGCGTGAAGAAATTATTGTGATCACAAAAATTTTCTCTCACATCAAACACCATTTTGACATTTAAACACTTTTAAAACAATGTTTTGCTTGTTTATTTATTAATCCCTCAACTTAAATTTCTATTTGGCTTTACGTCATTGCTTCGTTGCAGTTTTTTTGCAGCTTCCGCGTTTTGATTGTTAGTACTCTGTCTGATCAGCGCAATTAACGTACAATAGCTTTGCCACAATATGATGTATCGACCATTAAGGATATAGGGCATAATTATAACATAATAGTAAAATACTGCATCGTGGTAACACTGCGGTGGCGCAATTTACTGCATCATGCAATTGACAGGAATGCCATTTATCTTGTAAATTAACTTACGAATATAATACTGCAAGGTATATACTTTTTTTTCTACGACCACTAATGTAGATTACTTTTACTATATAGCCTGCATGCATAGTAAGTGGGTCCTTACGCACGGTAAGCAAAAAGCACATTTTTTTAAAGAAATGATCAAAGTAGACTCACGTCAAACACTTTCTGCATGCATAGTGAGTCCTTACGCACGGTAAGCAAAACGCACACTTGTCTAGAAACGTCAAAGCAGTCAAAATTGTCAGGACAACGTAAGTGTGTCAGCCAAAAAGCCGTTGATATCGTAGGTATTATGTGATCGTAGAAAAAGTATGCTACATAACACAAATTGTAAAGCAATTACGCACTCGTGAAAATACGCAATTTTTCCACTCGTGCGTAATATGCTTCTTACTGTTATGTATTATAGGTAAAATTATTATTGTATTAATTATTTTCCCCTTTTTAAGGTTAGCAAAGTGGCAAAGAAATCGTAAGTAAACAACAAATTTATGTTATTAAAGTAGTTGATTTTTGTTATATTATTGCTCATTAAGTTTTATCTCAGCAAAATAAGGGACCAACTTGATTTTTTACCTAAAGGCTTAAGAAACGTCACTGAGTGTAAGATAGTTTCTCCTTAACTGTATGATTTCTTAAAATATTTTGATGTTATTATTCATGAGGATTTAATAACTGCTTTTTACATTCCAGACTTGCCAGCAAAAAAAGGTTGAAGATGTGAGGTGTTTCGGAATAAGTATAGTGCGAGAAGTGTGAGTTAACACACCACATTATTAAGATAAAAATTCAACATTTAAAAGAAGGGCATAACATTTAACCGTTATCAAAGTGCGGTGATAGTGCTGCGGCTCTAAGCAGGGGTTTAATCGATGCCTGGCAAAGCAAAGCGCCGCTCCGCATCACTCCCGGAAATAATGATCAGCCATAGTGAAACACATTTTCGGATAATACTTTCTTCCAGGATTATCCTTGTGTCAAGCGTTCGCCATTGTCACTCGAAATCCAACAACGACAACCAACCATTCACGCTCTGAGGGACACTGATCATTCAACACAACGCCTCAGAAAAATCGCATCCAAGACGTTACGTTCTTCGATATAAAAATTCCTACAGCTCATTATATGTCCTACTTTTGCCTCGCGACGACTTGGCTTTACTCTGTTTAACTAACCAGCGGTTTTAGCAGACAAGCGAAGGTTTTACAGAAAATGTTTATCGAGTTACGGTATTCCAACAACGCTGTTTTAACGAAGTGAGCAAATATTAAAGTTGAATGCATACATCGTTGCGTTATCGTATTTTTACTATGCCATTAAACATAATAATCAATTTATCAAATCTGATATTCACTGTCATCTAACAGTTAAATAATATTCAAAATGGAATCTTAGGAAGTTTTCAATGATCCTTTTAAAATCTTTTAAAGGCTGGACCTAACTAACTCTTAATGCTAATAAAAATTGTATTACCGTGCCTTGTATACTGGTAAGCGATTAACCTAAAAAATATTAACAATATCTTCATTACAATTACCAGAAAATTGTTTAGAAATTATCTTGTATAACTTTTTTCTATCTCTCATAGTTAAAACTATATTTCCATTTAAAACTTTAGTCGTATAACACTATTTTCTCAGAAAATTTGCAACACTAGTTATTTTTTTTTCAATTCTGCCCAATACTAATTTTTACAAGAACAAATGCAGTAAATAAACGTAATCCCGTATTTAAAATTTTTAAATACAAGCACATGAAATATCAAAAATCGTCAATACCTCGCTTGTGTTGATATTGAAAGCTGATTTGTACCTTTTATCAACTTAATAAAACCTAAATAACTAGCAATCAACCTTTTTCGTTACAGAAACCATTAATTTTTTTCGGCGTGGTCTGTGCTCTGTAATTATTCCGCTAAATACGTTGCTAACGTTTTTAACAACAACAAACGGCGGTTTATCCTCGACATTCACTTTTTGTTGAGTGTATTTCAAATCAGCATTTTCCGTTAAGCGGTCAAATCCAATACCGAGGGGCGTTTTACTGCTGCACTCGATTAATTTTGCCGATCCTAATCTTCGATTCACTAGTAATGTGCATTTCAATGCTCAGCGGCATTACGGATGAAATGGAATCCCCTGTAGTAAGTATAATTGGTTTTCCGTGATGTTACCGAAAAATTTCGATCCAACTTTGTGGTAAATAGAAAAATTATACATTAACAATCTTGAAAACTTAATTTAAACCATACGCTCATATGAACAGCCATATTCCTAGACGCAGCCAAGGCGTTTGAAAAAGTCTGGCATGAAGAACTAGAGAAGAAGCTAAAGAATCATGGTGCCAAAACCATATGCCAAAATAATAAAATCTTACACATCCGGATCGAATGTTTCGTGTCAAGCAAGAGAGATATTACTCGAACATGAGAAATATAAATGCAGGAGTACCCCAAGGCAGTGTTTTGGGACCTATTTTATACTTGCTGTACACGTGCGGCATTCTACAGATTCAAAACGTCACAATTGCAACTTTTGTTGACGATACAGCCATCTTGGCAATTGGTAATGACAATGTAGAAAATTATGCAACGGAGTAACCCATTGGACTAATCATTAGTCCAATGGACGCTGCCTAAACTTTAACAACTCCAAAGTCTTTTATTATTGGATCTAGACCTTAGTTGCTTGAATATTTTCTGCTCCAAAAAAAAACAAATCAATGTTTAGTTTTAACACTTATTAAACCAAAACCCATAGGTACATATTTTTTTAATTAGAAATTACATCCTTAATGTTATTATCTAGGTCATTCTCTATTTATTGATAATATTTTTTAGTTCACTGATCAGACAATTTCGGTTTATTTTAAAAAAATAGAAAACTTTTCTTATTGTGATTGACAACAGAATAAATATTCTAGTATTTAATTACATTATTTATGTAACCTTTGAACCCGTTTGTGCTAAATGTCTCCGTTAATAATTAAAATCTTTTAAATGTGCACTTAACTTTAGTAGAAACTATACAGCTAACGAGACAGTCTGTTCGGAAAGCACAAAAGGGTTGAATGGAAATCTTAAATTATGAAATCGTGTTAGTGAGCTCGTCCTGTTGCATCGTCCTTATTTAGTCCAACCCATGACAGGGAAGTGCGGTGGAGCTTCATCGTTACAACAGCCCGTTGCCACGTCATTTCGTATATTACAACAACGCACAACAGCTGTTTTATTTAACGGTTACTGCGTAACTTAGCTAATGAACATTTCTTGCCGACATTCACGATCGAACAAGAAACGTACTGTGGCGTTTTAGCTGCCGTCACTTCGCGTAACTTTACGAGGTTCTTGCGCCGTGTAATGACGCAAAGGATAGAAGAATCGGAACGTAAATTTTAGCGTCGGCACATTGGAAATCAGAAACTGGTGTTGTGTGGGAATTTCGGGTTTCGGTTCGGCGAGTAACATTTCGTCACCCTAAAAACAAACAAGATGGGATTTATGATCGGCTTTGCTTGCGGTGCGAAGAAAACTAGAAATTCCGCGCGGTAAGAAACTTGAGGGATTTGTGCCTTATTCTCTTGGACAAATTAGATACAAGCTACAACATTATATGAAAATAATTTCAGAGACAAAAAACTACGATCTATAAAAAGTTTGCTTAAGTTATTATAGATAATAAAGCTCATATCAATAAGATAAAATGAAAATATTAAAAAACTGTTTCAATCAATGGATTTTTACATACCTAACTATAACATCAAATCAACGCAACAAAATTTCAGATATGTGATATGCGCATTAAACCCGATTATAATAATTTTATCGTTTTTAGAACCAAAACTATTTATTTATTTTCAAACTTCGTTAAATATACTTTAAAATTTGGTGGAGGTGCCGGGTAAGAAAATGCAGCAAATAACTTTAAAAAAATATTGGCCACAACAAACCCTTCACAAAAATAACTAAAATGAACGGCAGACTAAAAAAATGTATTTCATTTAAATTACCAACTTTCACTTTTGTGCACCCTGTATAGGTACACCAAAAATGTTTTTGACACACTGCAAATTAGAAATTTTGTATGCCATAGAACTAAAATTATCTTTTTTACATACCCGCATGTAGTTAATTTTGTGTATTTGTGTTTTCTTTGTGCATACATATTAATTAAAATTGCCAGTAACCAGTTAAAAAAATAACAAGTAACTTATCTCACATAGCTTTGTCTATTATACGGTATCCTGATCTATTTTACCTTCCTTTAAAACAAATTGGGCTCGATAATTAAAGAAAATCAGTAAATTATTTTACACGGTTATTAAATAAACGCGTATGCAAATAAACATCAGCTTTTTCAAACGCAAATTCATAATAAAATGCTTGAACACATGAATTGAATTAACAGATAACCACTTTGTGATTTGACATTATTAGATTAGTGATTTCACAGCTCACTCAATTGGTCGATCAAATCGAATTATTAAATAAATATTTTTTCCATAGTTGTGTACAGCGTTTACATTTCATGGAACTCTGAGAAAAATTACCTACACGTTCAGGTAATTTCCACACTTTTAGTGATTTTAAAAATAATACAAATTAAATGATTATTTTGAGTCGATAAGAACATTAATTTTCTCTAACAAAAACTTTTAAATAACATCCAAGTTGTTTCACACACAATTGCTAACCTCAACGTATTTCATCTATCCAATCTGTCATTAAATAATTTTGTTATAAAGTAATTGACACCTTAGTTTCTTAATTTAATTCAATTTTAATTAATTTTGAATAGAATATCATACAACAGTTGAGTAGAAATACATTTAATAATTAAAGACACCTCAAACATCATTGTCCATGGAAGTACATCCAACAACTAAGTGTCACATAATATTTTGATATTTATAGTTAATATACAGCGTCATTCAAAAAGTCTGCAGCATATAAAAGGTGTAAATTCACCGTCAAGTTTTATATTTAGTCTAGTAAAGCTGTCCAATTTTATTAATTTAAGAATTTCTTAATCTTTAAAAACAAGCAAGCTATCTATGTTATCCCATTAAATTTGGATCACCCTGTAACACACCTCTTTACAGGTGCAACAACACTCATCCGCCAGTTACGCTGGACAAATATTATAAGCTCATCATCTGTTAATTTAGGTGGGCACGAGGACTGTTTAAACAAGTTTTTTGTTGTATTCATTTAAAATGTGGTTTATATACGCACTCGCTGCTCACCAGTCATCTGTTCTGTAGAAAATACATTAGTTAAATAGTTGACAGCAATTTTAGCTGAAAACACAAGACAAGAGAAAATTGCAACAATGAAATGCACAGCTGGGACATGCAAATCAGCTACCTTCGTCTAAACCGAACAGACATGAAAATAATTTATTTCTAAATAAAAAGACAAATGCAACACAAAAAATACAAAATAATTTCGTTAGTTTACATGTAAGTCTAAACAGAAGTTAGTTTATGTAGATGCCTAATCAATTCAATAACGATTACACGTATCGTACTTCTGTAACAAAACGCTTAAACTTAAACTGACCTGCATCTGGCTCAGTTCACTCAATTTAGATGCACCTCAAACTTTTTATGACTTATCCGGAAATAGTTGTTGGGTCATTTGAGATCAAATCACTGCAAAGCAGTTTAACAAAATCGCCCGAGTACTCCACTGTAATGACTTTAGTAAAACTGAGTTAACGTGTAAACGGTTTAGTTCTAAAATTACCATGAAAACTGATTTTACTATTTACTGTTCGCTAAAAAATGTAACAGTACAAATATAAAATCCTAAACAATATTCTCACTCATCTTTACTCAGATGTATTTATGTTCAACTGAAGTGTTAATTAAATTTATTGACGAGTCGGACATTGCTTCTATATTTTTGTCGTCGGATGTATAACAAAGTATGCTTTTGATGTTTTATTAAATTTAGACTTATAAAAGCAGTCAAACATTTATTTCAAAATATTTACATTTAACGCAACTTTTGATCGTCAATAGCAGTTCAAGCTGTGGTGAAGCATTTAACACAAACTTAAATCTTGTAAAATTTTCCCTGCAATGTTAAAACGATGTGGTTGTTTGTTCAATATTGATTTATTTGCTGCAGTGGGAGGCCAAATTTATATATTTATCAACTAAATAAAGCATAAATAAAAATTGGAAAAGCAACATGCCATGATGTTTTACCGAAAGCGATTAGTTACATGGGAGTAGATGGAAAGAAAATGCTGATAAGAATATTAAATAAAGCATGGCAGAAAAAAGATATTCCAAAGGACTGGGCGGTATCTGTTATATTACCGATATTTAAGACTGGCACTAGTAAGAAATGCGAAAACTATAGAGGTATATCTCTACTTAGTGCGGCAGAAAAATTATATGAAAGAATTTTGGAGGAGATAAAGGAAACATTTCGAACGAAATTTGGGAGAGGCGCAATGTGACTTTAGACCGTGTAGAAGCAATCAGGATCTAATTTTTACGTTAAAACAGTTAAGTGTTAAAACAATGGAACATTCAAAGATGGTGTACTTGTGCTTTATCGATTCTAAAACTTAATATTATATTTCTTAAAAACATTTCATTGTAAACTCGTTAAAATATAATTTGTCGTACTTCTTTTTAAGCAGTTAAACGAACTTCCTACGAGTTTTTAAACCAAACGCTTCAAAATTAATTACAAAAAACAGAATTCAAGTCATGTGAGCATGCAGTTACTGTTACGATGTTACGAAATGATTTACTAAAATATGTAAAATATTACCCCGGTTTCAAAATAAATGCTAATATGCTAGGGTTTAGCTCACTTTTAATTATGTGGCTAGATTAAAATTTACATAAGCTTTACACAAATATACGCTGCAACATTCGCTGCGTCTCCTTACATTCGCGTTTTTTAATAAAATTTTTGCATCTGTTAAATTAATATCAGTGTGTTTATGCCTTTTTTTGTTATATAATATTCGCTAAAACAAAGCCTGCCTGATATTGTTTGAAGCAACAAGTTTATATGTAACGGAGAACACTGTGTTTAATTTAAATTGCAAGTACTGTTTTACAGCCTACTGTATTATTTAGCAGCAGAAATTTAGTGTATCTGAATACCTTTACGCATTCATGTCAACATTATTAAATTTTGTTGTTTCCAACATCACATTACATTTAATTAAAAATTTCGAAGTTGCGTGTAAAAGGCATACTGGCACAAAAAGCACAAAACAGAAACAACAATTTGCAGTATGTCTCGTATACATTTCATTGCTGAGTGACGTCGACACACGAAATGCGAAAAATCAAAACTATTTGAATTCCGCGAGCACGGTCGTTCGTTCGAAACAAGAAAAATACAAAATCGCAAGAATTAAAGTTGACGATAATAAAACAAATAGTGGAGCTTTATTTAGTTTCCTAAAACTTGGTGCTTGTTTTTCTGAAACCCGTTTACGATAAACTTCTACAAAAGTAGTCTTCGGCAAGTTTTAAAGTTCGCGAAGACAAAGTTTGCGTCAGAAATAGTATTTATTGTGCAATAATGAGTAAATAAACCACAGAAGCACACTGTGTTAAGCTAATTATGAATTTACTTCGAGTATTTATTTTCAGCAGTATCAAAAATACTTGTGAGTGAAATTTAACATGAATAGCAATATTTATTTGTGATTCACAAACTTTCTTAAAGCCTAACAGAACTTTTTTTTTAACAATATATACAGCCAGTGCCGGGTTAAGCAAGGTCGAACCTGGCCCCAGATCAGAAAATTAACGACAACTGTGAAGCTGAATATTTAGTAAACGTTTGCAGTTGGTGAGCCAAAATTTATACACACAATCTACTGCAAGCGTAAATTCTCGATAAGTGCACTAAAATTCGTATTTTAAACTAGGGTAAGTCCGGGATAGATGCCCCACCGGCGAAGATGCCCCATCAAAATAATTTCGTTATTAACGGACAGGTTGCGCTGGCTTTTTAAGGATTGGTTTGTATTGCGTATGTGATTGTGTGCAGTGCCGATTTTTTAAAAAAAAACTTTATTCGGGCAAGTTATTTGCAAAAATTCATTTTTAGAGCTGCACAAAATTTATCACTATGGTTTGCTTGTACACGCATATCATGATAAAGTACTTTTATCATTGTTTTTGTAGTGCAATACATTTAGGCATACAATAGGTTAGTGTTCGTGCCAAAGTACATATTCTGGCGCAAAATTTAAATTTGATATTTGGCTGGGGCATCTATACCGGATAATAGGGGAAGATGCCCTACATGTGTTCGGTGTGGGGAAATGTACACAAACACAAAATGGAATGATGAGTGGGTTCAGCGCATGCATTGCAACAAATGGTCCCATGAAGGCTGTTCTAAATATGAAAATCTTTGTAATTTGTGTGGAAAAATACTGACATTAAAAAAGATATAAGTACTTAATTGTTAAAAACATTTAGTTTCTGTTTATTTATTTGTAATTACATAATATTTCGTAGGGGCATCTATACCTATACTAGTGGGGCATCTTTGCCCGACAGTTTGGTGAAGATGGCAAATGCTCATATTTAAAGTTTTTAATTTTTCGAATCATATAAGTTTATAACAGTGTAAATTTTCATGTTTAAATAAAATAATATACATAGAGTTGTCATACAACATAGTTACAACCATAGTTTTCACTCCTTTGTCCAGAAAATATTAGCATCTAAAAAGGTGGGCCATCTATCCCGGACTTACCCTATATAGCTACTTACAAGCTGTAAATTTGCTCTTATTAACTATAAACATACACCAAATGTAAGCTTTAAATTAACATACGCAACCCATCACCTTAAATTTAGTCTAATTAACTACACACTTACACTTATCAGCCTTAAATTACACCAATCAGCAGTAAATTTACCCCTTTGAGCGATAAATTCAAATTCATAACATCAACCTTAAATTTATACCTATTAATTGTAGATGCGGTCTTATTAAGTGTAGATTTATTCACATGCGTTCTAATTTTATCGAAAGGGCCATTGACCATCTTTAGCATTTGCAGTACAGCAATCGAAAATGTTACATTCCTTGCAGACTGCATGTAACCAAGTTTATTTCTTTCAGCTCTCAACGAACTTTTAAAGAACTTAAAGCCAGAAGACTCAATTTTAAGACATGTGGCCAATTTTGAGGCACACTCAGAATGATAAACAGATACAATCAATGGGGTCACTACCAGACGTAGTCACGCAAGTTTGTAGTTGCTTTGATAGTATAAATAAATCAGAGAGAAATGAAGGTACACGAACAAACATTAATGTGTTCTTGGAAACCCGTAAATAATATATAAGAAATCACTGTAATCGATTATGGATTTGATATGAAGCGATACGAAGACCGCGAATTTTGTTGTTATTATTATAATCGGTTATATTGACTCATCGTAATAACGCAGCATTGACGAATTCCTTTTGTCTTATCCAACGTGCCGGTAAAAACCGTCTATTTATAATGAATAATAGATATATATTTATACGAAATTATTGGGAATAACCTAGCATATCTTGAAAAAGAAAGTACGAACCTATTATTCAGTTTTTATTCTATAATTTCATGTTTTTTATTAGGCTTAAGTTGTTTACAGGCTAGTTTATTAATTTCCCAAACTAGTAAAAGTAGTACACAAATAAAATTACCTATAAAACTTTTAAGAATTATGATTAATTCGATGTTAAAATGGATTTAAGCACTTATGAAAGAAAAAAATTAGGATGACATTAAAGTTATACAAACAATTAAAAGGTACCTGCCTGAGGAAAATCTAAACCGAAAAAAAGCTGCACAGTTCTTTAAAAAAAAGTCTATTTTCCTTGGCGTAAAGTAATTCGTAATAATGTTGTTACGGTGTTAAATAATAGACAGCAAAAAAGTTAATTTACAAACTGCTAAATCGCGACTACACAAACTAAATTAAAAACTAGCTCGAAAGATACTTTTACAATTAAATTCCATTGCTGGGCGTAGCCTCTCTGATCATTCTTTATTCGCAGACCATTGTTGCTATAATGTGCTAGCGGTTACATGACACGGTTTGCCGACTTAACGTTTTCTCGTCTCCTGGTGAATTTATTTTCTGGTCGCTTCACTGCCGTTTAACGCCGTCTTTTTAACACGTAAATTTTGCTGCCACACACTTTTGTCTCACACACCGTACAATATTACATCACAGGGCACAATTATTTTGACAAAATAACGTTCGCCAGTGGAACTAAACATCTAATATTACTTTTTTTGCTGTCGTTTTAAGGTGAATACATTTTTTACATTTATGTATCATGTTTTACGAATATTTATATACACGTTGGTTGTTCCCAGCGTTTCAATGTTTAGCGAGCAAAAAATATATGCCTTAATTGAAACTTGTACCTGTATCCGCCACTGAAACAAGCGAAATATTTTGATAATAAAAAATGTTGTAATATTACCTTCACGCATCAAATATTTTCTTAAACACAAATTTACAGCTTCATAAACATTAACAAAAAATAGCACTCTAGCATTAAATGCTTTTTCGTTATCATCAGACTATGCAGAGCTCTAAAGTACATATACGTAAAACACTACAGAGCCGAATATATATTGTTTATAATTTTTATTTAAATCCTACACTGCATTTGTTTAAAAAAATGTAAAACTTCCCAGTGTACAACTTTGCATGTGTTTTTTTTTTTGAACAATTTGATAGTTTTTCAATGGTCTTCATGATTTCTAAGCAGTTAAAACCCCCCCAGAAATAAATTTAAACTTTTAGTTTACTAAAAACGGCGTAAAACCATATATTACAACTCCATAACCATGTTTAAAAGCTTTATATGTATTTTGCAAAAATTCGAAACTTTTGCAGTGGTCTTCATAGGTTTTAAAAATGTTTAAAATACCTTAAGCCTCAAGCAATGCAATTACACTTGTAGTTTTATTAAAAACGGCCTAAAAATTTTGAAAACAATTTTATGCAACTTTGTTAGATTATTTAAAAAAAAAAACTCTTTATTTTCACCCTTTGATGATTATATTTCACAGAAAAGTTGCGGAATAAACTTAAACTATACATTAAGTACTGTTTAAACAAAATCATTCACAAATAAAACTGAAAAATCTTTTTTTTTTCTTATTGATAATTTGTTTTAGAGAAACATCATCGCTTTGTTCCAACAGCTAAGTTTAACAGCACTGATTTCAATAAAAATATTAACAATAAATTTAATCCGAATTTAATTTATCCCGTCGAGAGAACGAAAATTCAAGCTTAAAAAGGCAACAATAATAGGCGCTTCAATTCTGAAAGAATTCCACAAATCTGAGTATACACAAGTTTTAAAATTCTGAATATAAATTATGAATTTTAAGTTCACTCAAATACTGCTTGTATCTTGACAAAAGCATTCTAATGGAAAATACCAGCCGCCCTGTAACAATACGAGAATATGAAGCTCGAATCATCATGTTCGCACTTTTTCATGCAAAATACGGAACATTTACGGCGGATTTAGCTCGAGATCGTCAAATTAAAATGCATGCAGCAAAGATGAGAGGTCGCCAGATTGGAGGTTCACCTCAAACGCGATCTGTTTTTACCACAGGATTTTAAAAACGGAAGAATATTAACACGATCCTTGTATAATTTAAATGCATTAAATTATAATTTTTAAGGAAAGTTGTTTTAGCATTTGCATTTGTATATATACAGAAAAATTCATTATAAAGGTAGCTTTACCTTTTTAGCAGAAAAAAGGACCAAAGGATTGGGAGGTATCTGTTATATTACCAATATTTAAGACTGGCGATAGTAAAAAATTACATTAAGACAGTGCAGTGGAAAAATAATGGAACATTCAAAGATACGGTTCTTGTGTTTTATTGATTTGGCTTAAGCCTAATAGAGTGCATAAGGAAAAGAGTTGGAAGAAAAGTGATTGCAAGAATCACATTTATATGTGTTCAAATTTTTTTCCTTAAACATTTGAGTAATAAAAAGTTATTATCACTCTACTACTAAGTTATGGCAACGTACTCAATTGGAAGTTAAACTGACACTGAAAGAAGTCCTTTACGATTACATATACAGGGTGAGTCAAGACGGACGCCACGGAGTTTTATGGCCAAACGGTATATATTTTTAAACTTTTGTCGCTGTTAGATTATGTTAGTCAATAAGGGCTACATTTTAAAAATATTTTCAAACACACAGGGTGCTCCAAAAAAGAGTGGCATATCAAAGTTATACCTTTTCTTATGGAACACCCTGTATATTTTTACATTTTTGGACTCCTCTTTAAATTTACTTCAAATAATGCATGAGGTTAAATTGTTCTAAAGTCGACCGTTTTCGTGAAAATTGCATTTTCATGAAAATACAGTACTTACAAAAAATTTCAACATTTAAAAACTTTGAGAAGTCTCAAGAAATTTATTGCATTATTGTGAAAGGTGAATATGACTTGGCGTACCTGTTATTTTAGATGACTTAAAAAATTGCTGAATAACGACAAAAATACCAACGAAGACATCTAGACATTATATTGTTTTTTAAATGAATGAAAATAATAATTATCGGATTTTAAAATTATTTTAAAATCCGATTTTTGTTTTAGGGATTCCAGTGCGTGCGTTAGCAACCAACTTCTCAGAAAATTCTTATGTATAATATATATATATATAATATAATTTCAGTTTTACTACTTACACATTTAAATTATAAGGACAGAGGTCCTTGTTCCTTACGTAAGAGCAAAATGATGAGGGGTAATTTCGATAACCTGATATAAAACTTTGCGTCTCACAGCGTAAATTCATCGTTCTGTAAAGACGATAAGCCTAAAGCTTTTAACTTACTTTCGAGTTCATCTAAAAGCTGGAAATAATTTATACCTTTCAACATTTAACTGATTGTTCGTTGTATTGATTGCTAGTCGTGCTAGGTCGTGATAAGGTATAATAATACACTTCATATTCATAAAAAAAAAACTAACACAAACCCAATATTAAATCAATCAATTTTTATAGCATTCGTTTCAGCCCCAGTGTTTATTTTCCATATTGTCCTAGGAAAATTTAATTGTGTATACAGCCCAGGATCGTAATTCTGTTAGGATAACGTAGAAATTCCAAGTATGACTTAGTTTCCCTACAAATTTAGTTGCCGCATTATGTATATATCCATATTGTAGGTTGCTTCCTCTTAACTCTCTTGGTATTCAATTAATACGTTAGAGAATTTTAGATAAGTACTAGTATTAATAGTATAATAATGGGTTTCGAATTTCAGGTTACAATATATTAAATGCCAATCATTCCCGCCCATTATAAACTATGTGAATGCAAGCAGAAGTTATAATTTTAAAGCGCATGTATAATAAATTAAAATGAGCAAAATAATTTTTTATACAAAGGTATATACTCTTTAATTAAAATCTTTACAAAAAAAAAACTTCTGGTCAAAATGCAGTACCAGTTTCACGACTCTCATCTTTTTATTAGTTGTAGTCGTATATTTCCCTGTTAAACTATTACTAACAAATATTCTAAAAACACTACAACATTGCTTAAATTAACTTGATATAAAATTTCTCAAACAAGGAAATACATCAACTTTGATTTGAATGTAATTTCAGTAGACCGAATAGGACATTTATTTTCACCATTTTTCGCCTAATATCGATATATTTTCTGCTGTAAAAAGATTAACGTTACGTAATATTTTTAAATATCCGTATTAGTTTAGTGGGATTCGTGTTGCGAAGTACATTAGGGCTATCACATTTGCCCCACAATGGCGCGCATATTTGTGGTGTAATTAACACGTAATTATTTTTGTTCAACTAGCACGTTTCGTCACTTGTCCGTATAATACAACGGACGTTCTCCAGAATTTTCGAAAATCAATTAAAAATACCCGGAGCGCTCCTAAAATCGCGAAAAAATGCCGTAAAATCGTAGAAAGGATCGAATTTTCGTAACGAAATAGTGCGAAGCCCCTCGAAAATCGTTTCAGATAGTTATTAAGGGAAACGTGCAAAAATGTCGGTTTTTCACGAAAAACGTCGAAAACGCTCAGACCTTCTCCAAATTGGCTTTCCGCCGCGCGCGTCGTACCGAATCGGATTCGTCTCGCTCTCCCCTAAAGATGCGTACCGAAAAACCCAAGTTTCGAGTCGAATTGGGGCCGTGGGATGTGAAAATACGATGATGCCGTCAAAAATTTGACATTTAGTTGTGTCAAAATGACACTACCGTCAGGCCGACAGCATAACCTAAAAATTGAATAATGTCATCACCGTCAAACTGACTGCATAACCTAGAAATCGAGAAATGACAAAATGACGGCTTAACCTATAAATTGACTTCTGTCGCAAGCGTCTGCGGTTCGAATCCGGGTGCGGGTGGAAATAATTTTCCGCGAAATTGTCCGTCCGACGGTACATGCGTGCGGCAACGGTCGTTGCGGTAGCGATTATAGCGAATTTGAAATAGGTTAGGGTGCGCATTGCGGCAGTGTAGTGAGATTATTCGAAAACAAAAAGCCCAAGCATGGTTGAATTTAGAAAAACATTAGGTTGTAAAACTCCAATTAAAATTAAAGGAAGCCGTATTTATTAGGTCTCAAATATGAATTTATAAAGTATAGTGGACTTGGTCAGTTGGGAACTTGAATAGAAATTAAAAAAATTGTGGTAACGAATCAGTTATTAAAATATTGCTTTTGGATGGGTGCTGTCGAGAGACATTTAGTACAACACAAGGTATACCGTTGGAATATTTTTCGAAACTTTTAATTACTAATAGTGTCTTTAACATTTTCAGAAAATACAGACCATAATAAACACTCGCAAATTAGTTAGGAGAAACCCTCGATTATTTTTAAATTAAAAATCACAACATGCTCCAACAATTCTTATGCAATAGATATGATTTACTGATTACCAGGTGTTAATGTGAATTAAAACATAAATATAATTTTCTATTGCACTTTTTTGAAACTAAATAGACAATTTATCACACCTCTAAACACATCATAATAATAACAATAAATACTAAACAATCGACTTTCACAAAATAAAATTTAAGTGCGAGATTACATGCGCTAAAATAGATAAAGAAATAATGGCACTTTGTCAGTTTTTAAAATGTTATTTAAAATTAAAACCATCAGACTTATAACAACCAAAAATTGTAAAATTGAATGAAATAAATAAAAATGAAGAATATAATAAATGTTAATGCATAAGGAAAAAATGTAGTCATAAGTAAAGTTAAATGCATCATTTTAGCACTCAAGCATTTTTTTACTAAGATATTTCAATCGAAAACGCTCAGACCTTCTCCAAATTGGCTTTCCGCCGCGCGCGTCGTACCGAATCGGATTCGTCTCGCTCTCCTCTAAAGATACGTACCAAAACAACCAAGTTTCGAGTCGAATTAAGACCGTGGGATGTGAAAATACGATGACGCCGTCAAAAATTTGACATTAAGTTGTGTCAAAATGACACTACCGTCAGGCTGACAGCATAACCTAAAAATTGAATAATGTCATCACTGTCAAACTGACCGCATAACCTAAAAATCGAGAAATGTCAAAATGACAGCGTAACCTATAAATTGACTTCTGTCACTGTCAAAATTTGACAACTTTGTATTATTATATATGGAATTTCGATATCCATGCAACGCGCCGTGATAGCCGGACGGGTCCGACGTGCGCTCACGACGCAAGCGTCTGCGGTTCGAATCCGGGTGCGGGTGGAAATAATTTTCCGCGAAATTGTCCGTCCGACGGTACATGCGTGCGGCAACGGTCGTTGCGGTAGCGATTATAGCGAATTTGAAATAGGTTAGGGTGCGCATTGCGGCAGTGTAGTGAGATTATTCGACAAAAAAAAGCCCAAGCATGGTTGAATTTCGAAAAACATTAGGTAGTAAAACTCCAATAAAAATTAAAGGAAGCCGTATTTATTAGGCCTTAAATATGAATTTATAAAGTAGAGTGGACTTGGTCAGTTGGGAACTTGAATAGAAATTAAAAACATTGTGGTAACGAATGAGTTATTAAAATATTGCTTTTGGATGGGTGCTGTCGAGAGACATTTAATACAATATATTTTTCAAAACTTTTAATTACTAATGGTTTCTTTAACATTTTCAGAAAATACAGACCATAATAAACACTCACAAATTAGTTAGGAGAAACCCTCGATTATTTTTAAATTACAAATCACAACATGCTCCAACAATTCTTATGCAATAGATATGATTTACTGATTACCAGGTGTTAATGTAAATTAAAACAAATACAATTTTCTATTGCACTTTTTTGAAACTAAATAGACAATTTATCACACCTCTAAACACATAATAATAATAATAAACACTAAACAATCGACTTTCACAAAATAAAATTTAAGTGCGAGATTACATGCGCTAAAATAGATAAAGAAATAATGGCACTGTCAGTTTTTAAATGTTATTTAAAATTAAAACCATCAGACTTATAACAACCAAAAATTGTAAAATTGAATGTAAATAAAAATGAAGAATATAATAAATGTTAATGCATAAGGAAAAAATGTAGTCCTAAGTAAAGTTAAATGCATCATTTTAGGAATAAACATGCACTCAAGCATTTTTTTACTAAGATATTTCAATCGAAAACGCTCAGACCTTCTCCAAATTGGCTTTCCGCCGCGCGCGTCGTACCGAATCGGATTCGTCTCGCTTTCCCCTAAAGATACGTACCAAAAAAACCAAGTTTCTAGTCGAATTAAGACCGTGGGATGTGAAAATACGATGACGCCGTCAAAAATTTGACATTTAGTTGTGTAAAAATGACACTACCGTCAGGCTGACAGCATAACCTAAAAATTGAATGATGTCATCACTGTCAAATTGACTGCATAACCTAGAAATCGAGAAATGTCAAAATGACAGCATAACCTATAAATTGACTTTGTCACTGTCAAAATTTGACAACTTTGTATTATTATATATGGAATTTCGATATCCATGCAACGCGCCGTGATAGCCGGACGGGTCCGACGGGCGCTTACGACGAAAGCGTCTGCGGTTCGAATCCGGGTGCGGGTGGAAATAATTTTCCGCGAAATTGTCCGTCCGACGGTACATGCGTGCGGCAACGGTCGTTGCGGTAGCGATTATAGCGAATTTGAAATAGGTTAGGGTGCGCATTGCGGCAGTGTAGTGAGATTATTCGACAAAAAAAAGCCCAAGCATGGTTGAATTTAGAAAAACATTAGGTTGTAAAAATCCAATAAAAATTAAAGGAAGCCGTATTTATTAGGTCTCAAATATGAATTTATAAAGTATAGTGGACTTGGTCAGTTGGGAACTTGAATAGAAATTAAAAAAATTGTGGTAACGAATGAGTTATTAATAAAATATTGCTTTTGGATGGGTGCTGTCGAGAGACATTTAGTACAACACAAGGTATACCGTTGGAATATTTTTCAAAACTTTTAATTACTAATGGTGTCTTTAACATTTTCAGAAAATAGAGACCATAATAAACACTCAGAAATTAGTTAGGAGAAACCCTCGATTATTTTAAAATTAAAAATCATAACATTATCAGGTTATTAAAATACTTTTCTTCTTACATTAAATAAACTACATTAATAAGTTTATTAAAAACAATACTTTTTAGATTACAACCAGGAAATGAAGACTTTAACAAAGAATATCATCATACGCTCAGCATATTTTAAAATTTCAATAAGATTTATAATCTACAAATGAATCCGATACATTACCACTATAATGCTTTTATATTATAAATAAACCAAACTTTTACCTTGTGAATTTAAAAGCGATTATTTTACAAAATTACTTGTCAAACTTAAAAAGTTCGACTATAAATTAAAAATATGAACCAAATTTCAGCAATGTGTTATAGCAGGTAATTATTAACAACTAAAATCGCGAAAAAATGCCGTAAAATCGTAGAAAATTTTCATAATAAAATAGCAAGAAGCCCTTCGAAAATCGTTTCAGATAGTTATTAAGGTAAACGTGCAAAAATGTCGGTTTTTCACGAAAAAACATCGAAAACGCTCAGACCTTCTCCAAATTGGCTTTCCGCCGCGCGCGTCGTACCGAATCGGATTCGTCTCGCTCTCCCCTAAAAATACGTACAAAAAAAACAAGTTTCGAGTCGAATTAAGACCGTGGGATGTGAAAATACGATGATGGCGTAAAAAATTTGACATTTAGTTGTGTCAAAATGACACTACCGTCAGGCTGACAGCATAACCTAAAAATTGAATAATGTCATCACTGTCAAACTGACTGCATAACCTAGAAATCAAGAAATGACAAAATGACAGCATAACCTATAAATTGACTTCTGTCATTTCGATATCGATGCAACGCGCCGTGATAGCCGGGCGGTCCGACGTGCGCTCACGACGCAAGCGTCTGCGGTTCGAATCCGGGTGCATGTGGAAATAATTTTCCGCGAAATTGTCCGTCCGACGGTAGATGCGTGCGGCAACGGTCGTTGCGGTAGCGATTATAGCGAATTTGAAATTAAAAACAGTAATTCTTTGCGCAAGCAAAATTCTGCGCGAAAAAGAATTATACGTGCAGCAGAGATTTCTACTCGGAAAGAGAATTTTACGCGAAAAAGAGAATTCTACGCGCAAGGCGGGCCTAGCGGACCCCGAAGGGTTCGCTAGTTTGCTTTAAAACAAATGAAAATGAAGCATAGTAATGTTAGATAATTAATGTAAAAAAATGCCACGGTGTGTATGTTTTGCGAGATATGAAAATTAATATTCAGCCCAGTTTTATTCAAATTTTGTCGAATGCGAAATTTGCGCATGGTAAATAAAATAAATAAAATAAATATTAAATAAAATGTTTCCTTTTTCTGTAGCTTTAAAAACGATGAACATTTTATTTTCTCTCATATCATTTTTGTTTTAATCATTAGATCAGTTCTATTTATACGTATGCGTCGTTTTTTATGTACAGTGTAACTATTATTTAAGATTGTTTTTCTACGTTCCATTTTCAAGACAACACCCCTAATTACATTTTTTATCCACGGGCCATCAAGTTGGCTTTGGACAGTAAAACGTGTTTTTTTTTTTTCTTTTTTTTTATGGGACATTATTTGTCCATTGTTATCAAGAAAAACTGTGTTTTATTAATCACTTATCGATCCATCTATGGAAAAAAAACAATGAACAACCATTCTGATGTCAAATGTCATATATCATTTGTCTGCGGTATCATTTATTTGAATTTAATAATACTGTTGTGTAATTCGATAGTCTTTGTAGTAATTTTGTTATAAATAGCTACATTTACAAATAACGAAAAATTTTACACGTTACTATGTTTTTTAATACAGCTTCACCATTGGAAGGTCTTTTTACTAATTTTCTGTAAATTTTCTGTCAATGCATCTCTTTATTTACTTAGTAAAACATTCATTTATGAGGTCAAAATAAAAAATTTAATATCTGCAAGTACACTATTTATGTATTTCAATTTATATACGTCTATTTGTTTATATAAAAATAATCGATACTTAAAACATTCCTTGTATAAATAATCCTTTTTTTTTCATATAAAAAATACATTAAAATTGGCTCCAAATAATCAAATTTGGCAAATGTTTGCTCGAAATTAATTTAAACAATATTTTTATATACCTACATACCCAATTTATCAGCAAACGAGTATTCCCTCTTTACGGTACCTGAAAAAACAACAAATCTGTTAAGTTTTATAACGAATTTTTGTGGTAAATCAACAAAAAGGATAAAATTCTGTTGGAAAATTTTCGAACTGTGGTGTTGCGATTGTGTTTATATACTACGTAAAAAGAGAGAAGCTTTAAAATGGAGCTGTTAGGCATTTTCATAAAATCCTCTTTCTTTTGTTACATTTAAAAGCATCTTTCTTGGGATGCCCTAGGCTAAAAGCCTTTATTAGAAGTGAATAATTTTTAGAAATATATTTTACGAACATAACAGCCGAGATAACAGAATTTTAATTAAGCAACTTCTCCGGTGGGGTTATGGCCGATGCATTAAAACATTATCATTTCTTTTTACAAGAAATAATACGCGCAACATCTATCGATCATTCAGCCCTTAAGAAAACTTTTGGAAGGGTACCATGTTACTGAATTCCTTCAAAAATATTATTTTAGTATATGCAATGAGGGTGAAGCTTAAAGTTTGTTATTTATGCATCACGAGAACGCGATCGCACAGGAACTCCCCATTATTATGCGACTCTAAGGGAACATATAAAACAACTGTGTTATTAGAAGTTTAAATTCCAAAAAAAAATATCAGACGGAATTACGTATATATCGATAAAAGCTTTTTAATGTCGGCATAAAAACGTCGATCCTAAGTAAATAAGACGCTGTTTATTTTTATTTCACAAGAAAACGTACATGGGAGGAATGAAAATTTTGCAGCCCAACAGATATGGCTCTTGGATCGGAGTATTTTTTCGCCATGTTGATATTTAGTTTCTCGTGAAATGTAACCTGAAATTTTCCTGGAAAAATTTAATAAATGGATACCCCACAGTGTCAAAACTAGAAATTCTTGTTTTACTATCTTTTACAACAATATGTTTATGAGAGCAGAATTTTCCTACAAAATAACGAAGGCGTTTGGTTAAAAATTCAGAATTTGTGAAGTGTTTTGACGTAGGAAAAGTTTAGGAAAACAATTTGTTCTATACCATTCCGCGAATCCACTAATCCCACGTATTTAATGGTAAGTCTTTAAAAAAATCCCCATGAGTTACTGTAATCTTGTTTATTCATTTTAAAACTAGGTACACAAAATAAGTTTTTTTATACCACCTTAAGACATTTATTGGAAATGTGTGGTTAGTGTACTTTTTTAAACATAGAAGAGCTAATATTTTGCTAAGCAACAAGTTAACAGTTACGTATGAGTCAATAAGCAAATTTTTGTGACGATCACTAGTTGCTTCCCATCTCGTCTTGCGGCATAAGAACGACTGAACTGCTCGGTTACAAAAAAAATTGGAAAAGTTAAAGTCGTATTTTATTTCTACCGTGGATAAGTTTCCAACTTTTAAAGTGTGAAAAGACAGTACTATTATCTGGCTAACACCGTGCATTTCAACAAAAGATTGCTCACTTTTTATTTAAATTTTACAAGACTCTTCAAAATATACCTACTAAAATCTATAGCAATTGATATTAATAAGTCTAAATAAAATAAAAAAATGGAAAATGTATTTTTTTCTCGGAGAATTTCTTGTATAAACTTAAAAGCAGTTTTAAGACTTCCGTCTCTTCAACGGTATGCTATTAATCGGTTTTTCGAAAGTAAAATTTTGACCTGCCATGCCTAAATTTCGCTCTGCAAATTCGTCTTTTTTAGTGCTGTTTTTAGTATCCTTTTACATGGACGATTACAATGGCAATGTAAAACATTCGACATTTAACGTTTGTTGCACTCATAAATTTTGTCCCACAAAAAAACTATAGATTGATTATACTATAACAATACAGGTACTAACATTGTCTGTTTAGATAAAAACTTTTTCGAATTTGCTAACTGAAACCAACGCTTTAATCTTACCAAATTGTATAACTAGTTAAGCAAACCATTATCACTTAACTTAAATTAATTCTGCCTATTATGGGACTTAATAACCGGTGTTATTTTTAATTGCAAATGAGTGTTCAGTTGGTTCGAAATTTTAATATTATTCGCGAGATTCAATTATCATTTCTATTCACTTTAATTTAGATTCAAGCACTAAATTTTGAATTATCTTTAAAACTTTCTGAACTGATACTCCGCAGCTAAATACAAATTAAACAAACCTAATCGTATTACGTCTAACGAAGCTTTCAACAATTAACGCAAAAATTTTCCTACATTCTGCTGCAGGCAGTCTTAACGCGTTGTCGCTTCAAGTATTACACATCTAAAATATGCATTCAATGAGCTAACCTTGTGAAATATTTATATCGCACAGCAAAAAGTGGAGCCTAAGAGCTAAGCAAACGAGCTCCATAAGGCAAATCATGTTCATCATTTCTTTGTAAACCTTCTCTGAACTTCTGTCTTGTGTTTTTTTCTCGAGTTGATAAAGAAAACATAAAAATATGTATTTTTACAAACAGGAACTTTGTTTTACGATAGAGGTTCAGTATTTAGCGTTACAGGTTTTCTTAAGTCATACCTGTTTTAATGATAATTTACAGGTAAATGTGAAATATTTTAAAGAATTAAAATACTAGACTTAAAAAATATAAACTATTTAGTGTTTTAGGTTTTTACTGTAAGGTTTTTATTATTTAATAACTTCATTTAAAAAAAAAATTTAACACGGTTGTTTAATTATAATCGGATGAAAAAATATATATTTTTGTTAATAAAATTATCAATCTATGCACAGACAAATTTGCCAAATTAAAATCAGTTCTCTGGCTAAGCGTGGTATTTATGCTTAAAGAGGAATATTAGGTTATATAAAATCTTGATGCGTTATACGGTCAATTGTAGCAAATTAATGAAACACAAACAGATTTATTGCTGGACGGGCTAATACTCAAATTAAATAAGCAAGAAACTTTTGTGCCAATTTCGCTGATGATAATTTTATTTTCTCTAGCTTAAGCTTATTTAAGGCAGTGCTTTTTGATTCGATTAAGTTGTTTTTCTTGTCTAGTAAGATTTGCCAAGTGTTTAATCGACGAATAAGTGCTGTTCTATTCCCTGGCAAGCTTATCAGTAAATCAAGTTAGCATAAATAAGCTCGCTTTCCATCACAATTATAATCTAGTTACATAACTAACAGTCCATCATAACTTTATTCAAATATCGTTCATCATTCATTCGTTTACAAGCTTCCTTCATAAACTTCCTACGCGTTACTCGCGATTAATTGATTAATAAATAATTAAATTTCAAGTTCCATCAGTCTAGTGTGAATATGGTTCACGAAACTCATTTGTTAGGCACTCAACTAATTAGAAAATTCGCGCAATTTAATTATTTGGCGCCTCCATTCTGCCAATGAGCGTCGCTGTAAAACACACAGAATTGTTGATGAAATTAAGGAACTTTTAAATTTATACTCCGACTGAAATGAATAGTTGCATAGTTTAACGCGATGCGGTTAGTTTCATTAACATTTGAGGTACAAAATCAATAACGTGATGCATAATTTAGTAAACAAAACAACTTATTTCAACTGTAACGGTACATACAAAAAGAATTTTGTTCGTAATTCATAAGGTGATAAACTACTGGAGCATTGAACGAATGTATTTCAAAAGCAGTTGTAGTAAAACTTCATTACTGTTTAAACAAGTATTTTTATTACTTGCCTACTTCGGATTACGATACGACGATCAAAAACTTTGGCAGAAGACAAGCAGGATGTTAAATACATGATAAAAAACTACGTGAAAAATAAATTTAAAAATGTTCTATGACAAAAAAGTTAGGACGATTTCCCGAAATCGAAGCTTTTTGTTACTTTCCACAACTATTCATTGTAAGTCTAACATTTTGTTTTAAGGTTATATACTTTTTTTAAAATTTAAACCCTAATAGTGCAATCTGGTCTTTGAGACCAATTAGCAGTTTACTCCAAGCCTAAATTAAAATGTTCAAAGTTAGTCTAAGGTTTACCCAAAAGTTGTCCTTATTTTGCTAATGTAATATAAGTACACTAATTATTAACGTGCACACTACCGCACAGTCTCTGCTTTTTAACTTTTGCTTAGTGTCCATGTCGAAGTCCCGATGTATTGTTTCTTCCTACTGCTAAAATAGCCGAGTCGTCGGTAAACGTCGCTATAGTATTGTTTTCTAACTTTGGAATATCACAAGTATACAATAGGTATAGGACCTGACCTAGTGCGCTTCCTTGTGGAACTCCTAAGTTCAAAATAAGATTCTTCTTGTTTTATTCTGAAGTGTCTCTCAGAGATGTAGGGCCGATGGGAGTACTATTTTGGAAGGAGCGATCTTAGCTTATAATCCATGCCCCACTTTATCAAAAGCCTGCGCTACGTCTAGAAAGATGGTAGAACAATCTTTTATTTTCTTCTAGGGCTTTTGCTATGACATTCGTAATTCTGTGTACCTGGTCAATAGTTGAATGTTTATTTCTAAACCCAAATTGATGAGAAAGTACTTTTTCTTCTATTATTGGCTTCATACTTTTGAGCAACAGCTTTTCGAACAGTTTCGATATAACATACTGAGATTGTCCTGTAAGTTGAAACTTCATGGGGAGGTTTTCCTAATTTGGGGATCATTATCACCTCTGCAACTTTCCACAGCCTAAGTACATACTTGAGCCTAAAGGCAGCATTTATTACGATGGTCAGTTTTACTATGGCTTTCCTTAGGAGATCTTAACTTCACCAGTAATTAAACCAAACCCAGGGGTGTTTTTCGGGTGAATTTTTTCTATAATTTCACTATATATATAAGTAGAACTATTTTTAATGATTATATGAATCAACACAAAACTTGGAACTTTTCCAAATTTAAACCTACCCTATATCTCTTACAATAAGCGAGATTTTCAAACTTAACGTCAAAGTTAAATAAGCCTGGAAACTTACAGACATGACCATTTCGTCTATTTCAAGAAAGTTACCAACTCTCGTAATATTAGTTTGCAGTGTCTTACTGAATCAAATTATACGCAATTAGTTTCATGAATTACTGATTTAAAGTTAAACTTTAGTACGTACATCTTGCATAGATATTTTTAGTAGGAAAATTTACATAAGTAATTTGTAAACAAAAATGTCAAAGGAGGACGCCTTCAATATGCTTTGAAGTCTTCTCCATCGCTTCTGGTTGCTGAACATCAAACAAGCAACTTTTATATCAGCCAAATTTTAATGCACATTCACAAATCTACACAGCTAAAACTCTTAAATATTTAGCTTTCACATTTTGATAAATTAATTTCAACATTATACAATTGTTACATGATATTACATTCTAAGTGGGCTATAACTACATTTCAACTATAAATTGGGTAAAATAAGTAACATTTATTACTTAATGAACGTTATCTGGTCCGTCGTTGTATCTATTAACATCCAGTACAGTTTAATAAAGTATTAGTTTCGTTTTGATATACTTTACTTACTAACACTGTGTGTATACATACTTACAAACAAATATCTAAAATGTATGCTGTAGTTAAGAGCGCAACAGCAGAACAAATATTGGGGATAAAATACTTAGGCGCAACGGTGCAGTTATTGGGTGTCCAATTAAAGAAACAAAAGGATGAGTTAAACAAGACTAGGAAAATAACGAGAAGCTCGAACCACTCAATATGGAAAAACAGATATCAAACAAGAAACAAAAGGTCGTTTCTACAAGGGAGTTACTCAGCCAATCCTAACACATGCTGCGGAAGCTAGCAGCGAAACAAGTAACAAAACAACATTCAGAGATGCGGAAATGAAAGTGCTGTGGAAAACTGTAGGAAAGAGCTGGATAGAGACGGAAAAGAACATAAACAACAGACAACTGTGCAACATGAAAACATAGGTAGATGAAGGGTTAGAGGAAAAAGAAATAGGTACCTATCGAAAAGAGGCACAATGGATGAGTTGTCTAATTCTTTAAAGATATAATAGTTTTCTTAAAAATGTGCCGTGACATTGCAAAAGTTGAAAAACATTGGTTTACATACTAAATACACTTACTAATTGATCCATTATTACTTTATCTCAGTTTCCGATAATGTTCGTGTTGCAATTAATAAGTTTTCTAGGCCTACCAAGAAATAGTTTACGGACATTAAACCAAATGGATCCGACGAAATGTGGAAGCAATTTTTTTCTCGAACACATAGTTTCTTATATATCTTATAGCGAGAATAAAAAGGATGTTTCAGAACTTTCCGCAACTTTTTATAACAAAATTGGATCGTGGTATGAGGTCGCAACAAAAAACTTTAGAATTATGGTAAAATTTCCAAGAAATCTTGTCGTTTATCAAAATTTGCTTAACGTAAATTAATACTCCGTAAATAAACCTCAGCTTTATGTTAAAATCATGCATTGTGGTCTAAACAATGCTCTGCAAGTAATATAGCGCACTTGATAATCCGCAAACTTTCATACTGTATTGAAGAAAACCGCTTTATTCAATAATGTTGTGCGCCCTCATTTTTTTTACGAAAAATGGGAACAAATAAAATAATGAAAAATGTAATGTAATAAAAGTAGAAGAAAATAACGATAAAATGTACGGACCAAGTAGCAGCTAGTTCACACATACAATAAAATAGAAGACGGTGACAAATTTTAAGAGCATTCTCACAATGCGAGTTTAGTGTGAGAAATGACTAGGATCAGTCGTGGACTCGGAACTTTGGATGAAGGACAGGTGTTGCTGGATGACGTAAATTTAAGCAACCACTCGTAAAATGTATATTAGTGAGAAGGCTTCATGCATTTTTGAGCGCGTCAGATGAAAAATTTATCTTTACAATGCTGTCAAACAACACATTTAATAAACGATGTATTGCAAATAACGTACTTCATTAAAAACGGAATATAATTTGATTTTCACTACAAAAGCGCCTTAACAAAATCTGGTGTACTAAACCCTATAAAAAACAGGATGAAAATATTTTAAAGAAGAGACATGTGATATTTTTGAGTAAACTGGTAAATATAAAAAATATAAAAATGTTATTGACTAAAAAGTAACCTTTTTAATTTTCCTGCAATTATTAAATTATAATTTAGATTTCACTCATTTATTTCTGAATATGTATTTATTCGAACTACCTATAGGTACTAGGAGACAAGAAATTTATTGTTAATTTTTGTCTGATCACTCAGATGCCTTAAGCTCTTGTTTAAATTCGTTTGATAAGTAATATTATTACATATACAGAGTGTACCAGTAAAATTTTACCAGACTTATAATTTCAAATATATTGTAAGCTTTTACACCCGTACAATTAATAATTTTTGATATCTTCAATTTGCAGATGTTTTTTTACAGACTATTTTTCCTTTAAATGGCATTCCATTTTATTAAATACCTTGTTTAAAAGCCTTCAAATTTGTCATTACATGATGTGTTATTTAACTTTTTTGCTACTTAATTTTTTGTTTAAGTAACGAACGTTAACCTAAAAGAAAGTAGCGTGTGAAAAAGTTATTGCTCGACAAAAAGTAGGTAAGAGTATTTAGAACTGTTTGATAAACTGGCAAAGATGGAAATGGCGTGTAAGAAATAATCCAAATCAAATCATAAACCGTTACATGTGTTTGTTTTTCCGGAACAGCAAATACAAATCTGAGAAGCTGCAAGGCGTTTTAAAATATAAACACTTATATTGGGTTTCATTATTCGATTTTACAAAATATCGAGTTTCTTATAGAATTTCTCAAGCTAAACCGAATCATGTAATTTATATCTGCTTATTGTTTACAAACAATTTTAAGAATAAAAAAAAAACAATTGTTAAAAAACAAGTATTGAATACTTATATTTCAGCTTTTTTTGCAGTGAAAATAATTTTTTTAAGATAATATATATCTGTAAACTAGTAAAAGAGATGAATTTATGAAGGAAATCGAAAATACTGAGACGCTCTGTACTAGACACTACCCATAACTTAAATTGAGAATTTAGGTTATTTAAATGAAATCGCTTAATATGTAGACAAACTGTGTTGGCTGGATGCACATTTACTTTGGATGTCAGACTCCCGATTATGCTTGCGAATAATTAGCGTCAACGTTTAGTGGGACATATAAGTACTTCAGCGTGATATATTAGAATAAATTAGCATTGTTCTCCAGAACTCCCGTAATATCTCGGAGCAAGTCATCCACGGCTCAATACACAGACAGTTCAGAAACTTGTTTACGTACAGCTGTTTGTAAAATATATTTATAATGAATTGGTAGAAACTATAGAAATTATATAGAGCATAAAATACTAAACAAGTTATATTATTACCGTTATTATATGCAGAGTGCTCTAAATTTGTATTATATGTTCTGTTTTGTAGATTTCGGATATTCTTGGCAGTAGGCTGAACTTTAATCTAGAAAATAGTCTAATAAAATAAAATATTCGTGCAACTAAATTTATCTGGTACAGTTATCAACTCAAAATTTCACGATTGTACGAGCTTAAAGCAAAACTACATTTCACCAAAGCATAATTTTAGGTTTGCCTCTGGTTTTTATTTAGAATCAAAGATTCACACACGTTGACGATGGACTATAATAAACCCTTAATTCTGCTTTCCTGGACGCTTTCTTTGACTCTGGCATCGCTGTAAGAGTTTGAGCACATCTTTTTTTACTTTTTTACAGTTGCTTATTAATCTCTTCTTCTTCTTCTTCTTCTTTCCAATTCGTATTTGTCTACGACGCTCTTCAACATTTCAAATTTCAATAACTTTTTTTCTACCCAATGTTATCATCATCATCAAAACATCCCCAATATAATCTGTTCTCCCCTGATCTCCATGTATTTGGTTTTTTGTTTTAATTTGTTCCAGACAGAATTTTTTGACCTTAATTACCAGTTTTCTTAAACTTCTTTAAACGTTCTTGGTTGTTCAGGATTTTATGTTATTCATACTTTTATCTCACTCCTTTGGTCGGGGAAAGTTTTTCTACCTCCGCGTTCTAGGTGTTCCGGGTCTTCCTCTCAATTTTTCCTCCAGTTTGCTCTTCATAGACTTTTCTGGACATCCTATCTTCTTCCATTCGATGCACATTGCCTAGACATCTAAGTTGTGTCTCCTCGATGAACCATTGATTGTATTTTGATAATTGCTGTAAACCCGAAAGGAATTCACTTTAAATTTCGTCTCTACGTGTTTTTTCTTTAATTTTTTGTATTAACTTTATTTCCATACTTCTAACCCGATTTTGTTGAGTTGAAGTCGTGATTCCAGATTCGCATCCATAGGTTAAGCCAAACTAAACAATTTAAGGTAGATCTTCACCTTCGTTTCTTTAGATACTTAATTTTCTATTGGCTACAAACATTTTCTCTGGTTTATGCGCCTGTAATAATTTTTTATGTATCACGAAATCAATATAATCAGGAAGCAACCGCTTTGCTGCATAAATTTAGCATGTATTTGGCTAAATGAAACATGGCGAGTGTTATGATGTAGGTAAAAACGAGGAATGTCGCGTTATTAACGGTTATCCTTGTATATGGTTAATTTGCGCTAGGCAATCATCAACTTGTCCAAGCTTGTCGCGACAATGTGAAAGTCCGTAATTACTTATTTACATAACATTAACTACGGATGTCAGGAATCTCTGGGTTGTGACGGGGGTTGAATTGACCTTAGCAGTTAACCCGACAATGAGTAATTGGTAATACATGTAAGGGCTGGGGTAGACGGGACATTATGGACTCAACTTTGCTATTTATTCATGAGTAGTTAGATTTACTTTGCAGAAGTTATTAGGATACTACGCCCTTTGCTCTTAAAACAAGGGGAATGGCCTCGGAGTTTATGGTACCGCTGTGTGTTCCACTTGGGAATTTTGCCATGGTCCATTGTTGTATTTTTAACTAAAGCAAGCCTTTTAAAGACACAGTTTTTAATTCACATTTTTATGTTAGGTTTCAGATGTTTAATCTTTAAAAGTACGAAAAGCACCTTCATATTATCTGGATCTTTACCAGCCATCTCAAATTTCATTGTCAGAGTCAAGTTGGTTATATTAGTTTAACTAGCGATTACGTAGCCCCTTTGAGGCTCCTTTACTACTAGACCTCGCCTTGCGATTACAATTCTCTTTGCGCGTAAAATTCTCTGCGCAAAAAATTACCTTTCGTTTGGTGCACGTTCCATGTCTCTATGTTCCTGAGATATATCAATTATAACTAAGCGGGTCGATGAGCAATCGATTGGCTCAAATTTTTATTTACAGCACTCGTTATTGCTCATTTAAATCGAATAAATCAATATTCGTACTGCTCGCGCTGCGCGCTCGTACCCAACGGGTCTGTTAGACCATTGAGCGCAGAATAGACCCTCGTATATGCAGTCTCGAAAGTAGTAACGCTAATGTCGTTAATTGCCGATCAATCATGACGCATGAATTAGCAAATTTTCAGCTCTATCCATTTTAAAAGCGTTAGACTGATAAATGTCGGCGAGGAAGGATAAACGCTGCTCGGCAATTTAAGGCTGTAAATAAGTGAGCCACGTTATGAGGTAAGCCTGTTTGATTAACTAATCATGTTAAACTTTGATTGGATCAATATGGTATTGCCCGCTCGGCTGTTAGCACAGGCGTACCTCTGCCGAGGGGAAATTCAAATGCAGGAAGCGATTAGTAATAATTGCATTTTTGCGTTTAATTGGCTTTTGCAGTGAAACCGAGTTTTAGCGCCTGTTTATGTTTATGCAGTTTTATTGGTGCTATTTGAAAGCGCAATATTAAACATTAAATTACAGCCGGTGCTTCTCCGAATCGTAAATATGTACTGAAATGAAAAATATGTGTTATTGTGATGAAAACTACAAATCACCACAATAATTGCCTTGAATAAAAGCGTTGTAAAATTGTTAATCGATAAGACTTCAGTTGCATAAACATTTGTTCATGTAGGGCGTCCACCTATTCTTTGTTTTTCAAATTAATATACTTCAGTTCAGTAGTAGCGCATTTTAAAGTTTACAAGTTAAATGCAATAATAGAAGGATAAGTATGTGCAGAAAAATTTAAATGATTCAAGCATTTTCTATTCCTAATACAATTCAAACAATAAAATATTAACTATATATATCTCCATCAAAAGCTTTTTAATTTAAGGTTAATAATTTTATTCTAAGAAAATGCCATGTATAATTTAAACAATGCAAATCAAAATTTCTCAATTACCGTAAATGTCAAATGAACGTTTATGCAAATCTGTGCCTTCAATGCAGCCTTAAGCCGTGCTTATGTGGGAGTACCATCATAGCCAAGAAGCTTTCACAGAACGTACAAAGCCTATGTTAATAGAGCTTTATGTGCACTAAACGATAAAAGGATCCATTACATGGAACTCAATTAATTAATATTGTAGAAGCATTTGGCAATGATTACGACCAGCTTCCTAATCAAAAGCAGAATCCCTCACAGTTCCGATGTAGTAAATTGAAATGGTTTCCAGAATTTATTAGAGCTTGACCGTTCTAACAGAGCAATGTATTCCAATTATCTAAAATTAGAAAACGTTGTCTTGGAAACTTTCCGGACTACTTACGACCACTATAACAAGAATAGCTAGCGAAAAGGACCGAATCTTTTCTATAAGTTAATGAAGAGTAACAGGTCCATGGGTGCCTACATTTCTACGAGAATAAATTGAACATGTACTTTAATTCCCTAAAAAGTCTTTAAAAGTAAGTAGGTATGCACGGGAATTTATGCATAATTTTCAAAGCATAAAACCCTCGTGCATTATTATTTGCTAAACGATATTTAGAACTTTGCCTGTAGAATATTTTTTATTGTTACACAAATAAGTTTAATGAAACATCACATTTTTTGAACGATTTCTTGTCAATATGCTATAGCGATTTTAAAACCAAAGTAAATAGGGACTGCAACTTACCTGGAAAAAAATTACAGTTAGAGATTGTCGTAAAAAAAAATAAACTATAAGGTTTTTTTTTTTTACTAACTTTATTTATAATTAAAAACATTTTAAATTAAATTTTAATATCTCGCAATTATATGGAAAATGTGTTTTTGCTCATGTAAAATGAAGTTGCACAAAATTATACACCTCATTACTTGCGTAAAATCAATCCTGCCACAAAAACAAAACATTAAAAAAATTAAATATAAATTTTGTATTTTCCTTGAGATTCCGTAGTATGCCTTAAACAGTAAAAACCGATTTTTTTAATACTTGATTGATGAAGCAAAATGTAGAATAAGCATTATGACTGGCAGTTAGTAGCCTACAAATCAAGATTTGCGAAATAGCTGTAAAGGAGGTAATTTTGCAATTTTAAGTGGCAATAAGGTCGATATGCATCTGTTTTAAAAAGTAATTTGCATAAGAATAGACGCAAATCCTGTTTCAGTGCAGTTAAGTTTTATATATAAAGCTACTTAAGTGTAAAAAAAGTGCTTTCACACAGCTAACTTGCGATTGTTATTTCGCAATGGACAACGTGACAGAATAAGTTCTTACAAATAAAAAACAGAAGATTGCTTTTTAAAAAAGTTGTAAATTTATTTCAAGTTCTCAGAAAGTGCAAAAAAGTTCTTTTAAGTTTCAAAAAAAAGCATTAAACTTGGTAGATCAAACCGTTTGGATACAAAAATAATAACCCAATTAAATTTCATTAAGGAATGTATTTCCATGCCATAAAAATCGAAACATTAATCATTAAATTCCACTGTTAAGTATATTAGCAAATTGAAAGAAAATCATTACTCCAGCTTTCATTAAAAATGAAACTCATGAATATTGTAGACCATTATCAACATAATGGTACAATATTGTTGTTATAAATAATCAAATCAACTAATGTATGATATATTATAGTCGGTGAGCTGTTACGCTACGCTAACTGCAGTGCGCAAAGCTAACTTTGACAAAAGGGTTTTAATTGTATTTGCATATTTAAAACGAAGCAAGGCACAGTATAGATCTAAATAATAGCCAACATGCAAATAATTTTGAGGATCAGTTGAATATGTTTTTAAATATTAGAAACATTTAAATGTTTCCAGTTTTCTTTTTTTTTTAAATGGCCCCCTGTAGTTTTAAAAGCATCATTTAAAAGCTCCTGTAACATAATTACTGAAAATGCAGGTCTGTAATTTATGAAGTGCACATATTTTGTGCCAAAACCAGGCAATAATCCAATTTTGAAAAAGATTTTGCCACAAGCAAACTTACGCTGTTCACACTATAAGCCCATCCAACAGTATTTATCATTGTATTTTGTATTAACACTGTTTAAATTAAAAGCATATTTAAAAAACCATCCGATTCGAGATTCTTTTTTTAGGGAATCGATAAATAACTAAATGACAAATTTTTTGGATTAATAGAGTTCAACTTACTTTGTTATTTTATAAAATAAAATATATTGAGCATTACATAATATTCACAAAAAATATTTAGAACCCTGCTACGAAAAGTAATTTATAATAAAATTTTTGTAACCACTATGCGAACGTGAGAATTGCTCGTAAAAACACCGTTAATAAATCAGTTAGTTCGTAACGTTAACTTTGCGTGAAATTTTCTTTTAAAAGTAATTTTCTGTAAAGTCTATAGCAGTAATAATATACATAATATTGTTAAGATTTTCGCAACAGATACGCAATAATATAAAAATCTGGTTTAATTAAGGCACTACAATGAAAAACGTGGTTTAAATCGTATCAGATACTGCAACGGAGTAAATATTATTGCAACAAGTCACGACAATAAACAGAAAGTGTTTAATTTATTATTTCATATGATGTTAACATATTTCCGCTTACAATTAACAACATTTGCAACACAATTTTGTTTACGTTCCTCTGAATTGTTGATCTTCTTTTAAATCTTAATAAGCTTCCTTAAAAACTAAAGTGCAATCCTACTCGGATACTGAGTCGCTAGAATTATACAACTCCACCTCTTAAGATAGATATTTTACAGGGCTGGAAAGATTTGATTGGGTTACCTATTTAATAATCATCTGTAAACTACAACTTAGTGTTATTTTATATCGACCTAGAATAAACTTAGTCAGCTGTTTATAACCACATTAACAATCTTGTATACACTGAACAACTGAACGATTACAAATTTGCTAATCCTACGACCGTTTTACTGTTAAGTGGTACACTGTCGTCTGGTAAATAGAATTAATGTGTTTTTAGTTGCTATAATCGTTCGAACAGTTCGCAAATATTGAATCTCTTTGCATACCGCACAAACTGGCGAATGAATAATGAAACGAAAGGTTCAACACTTACTTGATACATTGAAGCACACATACACCTACCTTTTATGTTTTAATCTTGTTTATTTTAAGGATATGAAATTTAACAAAACTACGACTAATAAAGAGACAACAGTATTAAAACCTAATTAAAAATCTAACAATTTAATTGTCCTTTATTTACAATGATTACTTTAGAATTTAATTTATAGTTTAGTTTATATTATCTTTTCTTACTTCAATTTCAGTTTATAAAAAGTTTATCACACAAACAGCTTCAACTTTCACATACATTTCTGACTATGTTTTAGCTTTATGTGGCAAGTTCCAAAACTAATTGTCGAGACACGTAAGCGTTTAATAACATTGGGAAAAATTTGATAACTTCAACAAAACTTGCCAACCGCTGCAATGCGGTTATTGAACGGAAGCAATGATTCTAAATTTCTGTATCAAACATTTATTTCCTTCGTTCCCTTTAGCAACACATTATTATCATAAATTACCATTTTATCTGTAATATCAATATTTATTTAACATTGCCGGTGCCAAAAACGGTGAACGCTTTAATCAACAATCAATTTTAAGTGAGTAAACTACAAACAAAATGTTCAACAACAACATACGTATGTATAAGACTTTTACGTACAACTGTTTGATCTGAAGAATTTTTATTTTAATTTATTTAAAATTAAATCGCATCTGCTTAATATTTACTTACACCAGCGTTTCTTAAACTGTGTTGCAAATGTTTGAGCATCGCTGTATTACATAATGACTTGTATTCAAAATATTTGTAATTATAAATGTCACAGCGAAACTAGATAAAAATATTCTGTGGTAAATTTAAAATTATGAAGTAATATAATTTTGTCAGTTCCTTTTTTACCTGTGAAAAAAACTTTTACAAACTTAAAATCATATACCTAGATTAAAATGTGAAAAATCATGCCAATTTAGTTAGGTAGGTGGTTGGAATATTTTAATTATTGATTCATAATAACAATAAACTCGCTCAATAAATTAATTATTTTTTTTCACTACTAGTAATATAGCGTAGCATTATGACGTATATTAGAATGCCGTGAAATTCAATTTCTCTACCTATGCATGGTTACAGGTAAACAATTTTTCATTATTAACCACTGGTGAATAATGAACAAATTTATATTTTTTGATAATGCTGTTGTAGTTTTAAAGAAAAAAAAATTATAGGACGATTTAGTATGATAAAGAAATTCTCTTTATTGGTATTTTAGCATTTAAAACGTTGTTTAAATAAATTAATTTAATTTTAAAAACTTTGGTGTATTTAAATAACACGACTTTCGCGCCGAAATAAATGACGGTTGTCAATATCCACACGGTCGATGTGCGGTCGATTGACACAACGTAAAAAAGAAAAGTTTTAATAATGTCAGTATTTTAGATGAAACCATCGCTTAAAAACAATGTTTTTTAATAACAATAGTGATTTAGCAAGATGAGTAACACGCAGATTCAATATTTCTATAGAATAGATAGGTACTTAACTTTTTATATTTTAGGTTAGAAAGTGCGTAAATAACATAAATGGGTTTGTCTTACTAGTAGTGAAAAAAATAGTATATACATCACGGTAGAGAAGTCTTATAGCCTGAGGGCTCAGATTAGATCACGAGGCGCGAAGCGCCGAGGGATCTAATCTGAGCCCTCAGGCTATAATAGTTGACTTCTCTACCTTGGTATATAATATACTATTTTTTTATCATAAAGATAGATGTTCTCCAGATTTGGCCTCCTTCGACTACTTTTTCTTTCCAAACTTAAAAAAAAAACATTTAGAAGGACAAAAATGTTTATAAATGTGGAGGCCATAACGACTGTTGACATTATTTTTGTATAATGAGGTTGGAATCTCACTGGGTCGTCGGTCAAGTGTTTTTTCCGCTCGCGCGGAGACTGCTATAGGGGGGTTGATCCCCTCTTCAGTCGTTAGAGGTACAAGGATAGTGGGTAAGGATGTGGATAGTCAAGGATGGGCAAGGAAAGCTGGAATTACTGCCACAGCATTTGCCTTAACCATAGAGGAAACCACCTGAAACCTCTACAATGACAGTCGGCCCTGGGAATCGAACCCAGGACCTCCCGATTACAAGTTAGGTTGTTTTACCAACCAGCCACCAAGCTCGGTATTTCACTGGGAAAATGCTTTGGGCTTCGAGGAATAATATAAAAGATATTTTTAACCTATTAAATTATGCCGGTCCGCGAACTTTTAAATCCACCCGCGTACAAAACAAGGAAGAAAAGAGCAAACTCACTTATACTTAGAATTAGCGAAAGCTTATGCATGTTGATGATGTAACACGTAACTAGAGCTTTGCCTTTACTGGCACTATCAGCAAATCTATTTATGTAAATTCACGCCATACTAAAATCGTTATTGACATGCTTTGTTACATGTTTTGCACTGACTACCATCGCCAATTTCTCCCACTTGCTAACAAGTCCCTCTTGAAAGGGTAACATTAAAACCAATGTAATAAAAAATTAAAATATTTATACTAATTGTTGGTATATTAGACTTGTATCACTTAATTAACGATTCAATTGTTACAATCCGTTACAAAAACGGTATAAGAACAGACACTGTCGGTGTAATTTCGCCTGTTACATCAATATAAGTGTACCAGGTTTACATGCCCATACCTTATAAACCTTAATAAAACATATTACATGTGTTGTTGCTGGGATAGATGAAAATTTATATGAACAAAATTCCTTTAACCTGCTTTAAAATCATGCTAGTCCTCGTCTTATGTTGCAGCTTGCGTTCTTTAGCCCGATAAAGGGCACTTTCTCCCAAAATTTTAATGACGCCATTAAACACGAAATGCTGATCGTAAAAGCACACAGAAGAAAAGCAGTTCATGAAAGATATAAAAGAAGCGTAAGTACAAACGAAAACAATTTGAGTGATAAAAGACGCAAGGCAGTACTAAATAAATCGGGGCTTACAGTCAAAAAATTAGACCAAAGTTGATCAATACCTCCACTCCATAAAACAAATATAACTTTCATTTCATGCGGTGTATTTAAACCCTAGGTGTACTCTTAACGCTCCAACCCTTTCGAAGGGATATTCTCTACCTCATACCTAAGTGCTTCTTACTAAAAATTTTGCTTTTATAAGTTGCATGAACATAAAATTTTAGATCAAATCGATATGCACGAAATTAAAAGCAAGAATATGCATTTCGTGCAGACAGAACTTAAATCGAAAGCATTTTGTAGCTTTATGATAGGCAAGAGCGTAATACGCCTCAAGATTTGTTGTAAATTTATCACGATAAAGCAATTACAGTAGTTTACTTTGCTTCTATAAAACGACCAATCGGGATATGTACCTCTATATTTGCATGCTCCACATTGCCATATATAAGAGCTAAATACGAAATTATACTTGTTAAGGACGAGGGTAGCTATAAAAAGATCACAAGGGTACTTGTTAGGCATACACATTTTTTGGCTTTGTTTCACGAAGCCGCAGAACATATTGCATAACAAAACAAAATAAAAGGCATTTATTATGCTTTGTTTACGTCATACATTTGAACATCAAAATAGTATAAGTACCGCAAATTTAATATTTTTCACGGCACATATGAGTTTGAGAGAATAGATGGCAAGGATGTCCCCTACCTCCGCAGTTACCAGGATTTATAACAACAGTGGAAGTAAGACAGGAGGACACTTGAATTTCCCAAAAAAAAATTCTGTTTTGTTCACAATTTAAATTTTCGCTCTTGTTGGGACAGACTAAAAAGGATATGAATAGAAGGATTGAAAATAGCAATGGGCAAAAAAAACTTAACGGATAAAGACTGGATGGATAAGAAAAAATGCGCTTAAGAAGTGGTAAACAGCAAGCAGCAGCTGTATGAACAAAAAAGTATGTATATGTACACACAAACGAGTTGCAACTTAGCTATACTTGGATTAAAAATGTTTTTTCGGTAAGGAAACTTTTATAGAAAAAATTATGACGCTCTGTGGAATACAATATGAATAATAAATGCCAGATTACCTTTTTATTGCCATTTAAATTTCTTATTTATATTCAGAAATTCGTTAGTTAATTTGAGTGCAACAAAACTGCTTTTAATTTCATTACATCAAATTCTGTTCCCAGTCATCTTCCGATAAAATTCATGATCAACAGCACCAAGATTTATCATGTTATTTCTGCCTTTCTTCACTTAATTAAAACGTTTATAGCTTTTGAACTTGCGCCTTAGTTAAAATGTTTTGCTTCGCTTATAAATTATACAATTTAAATTTATTGTTGTTTATATACTTTGTTTTAAGAAGAGACAGAAAAGTTTTTATACGGAACATCCATTAAAATACGCAATGAAAAATCAACAAGTAAAAAACTTTTGTAATTTCTCGCATCAGAGGTTGGTTACACAACGGCTACCGATCTCGCCAAATTAATCTTGCTTCCAACACTTTTATATAACTCACCATTTTTATGCAGTGTTAATTATTTTATTTTCACTGTTAGTAATAGATAAAAAATTCCTTATTATTAATATGCACCCAAAATGTGAAAAGTAATTTTATGAAAATAAGTATTTTCTTCGAATTTCCTTTAAATATAATTTATTAATTAATATCGACTTGTAAAATTGTAAAATTGTAAATAAAGAAAGAGTTAAAGATCAACAATTGCATAACGTTTAATTATACTGATTTTATTTTGTTTTAAAATACAAATTTGTAGCCAAGCTTTATTACTTTAAATGGAACGTCTTTTATATTTCAAATACCAATCGATTTTCTACCGTATTTCATGTTGAGCACCATTCAAAATCTTGATATAAAAATTGCTATGGAAGTACTTGTCAATACAGACCACAGCATAATCGTTAAAAATTTATAGTACAAGATTGGCATGTTTTTGTCGCGACACAGCCAATTGGTTACATTAAATCAACATTGTGTTTTACAACAGACAGAAAAGTAAATTTAAAGGCATAGTTGTTCAACGTCCAGCATTGATTCAAGTTGAAATAGATTATGTTTAGTAAAACTAACAGGGTTTGTCGTAATTTGTCCCGCTTCCCGCATTTTAATTAATGTGTCTCACACATTCAACTATCAATAATTATTAATGTAAGGCAGCATATTTTTGATATTTTTTGACGATAGGAACATATCCTTTAGGTTTAATGCAATATGGTGGTGGACAAGATCTGTTTTAATATAGGGTAGTAGGCTACCCATTAAACATAATATTATGTAAGAACCCTACGAGCTTTTTTTTTGTTTAAATGTTCCGTGACAGAAGTTTTTAAATCTGGTTAATCTGAAACGTAATGAAGTCCTATAAAATAAAATTAACTATATCATTAGATTCAAGGGCCTTAAAATGCTTCAAACCCAGTCTACGGAACTGCATGACAACATCTTTTAAATGCTTAGCTGCAACATTTTCTATTATTATAAACCCTTTCGGGTTCCTCTACTACGACCTATTGGTCTATTACTCTGGTGATGGCCCCTTATAGGAGTCCTGTGTTTTTGAAAAACTCCAGGATTTTCTTTAAGGGTGTTTTTCTTAACTCTTCTTGTTTGGCTTTTTCCACCCCTAGAAGTCTACGCCGATAGTGTCTGAAAGAGGAGTTTCTTCTTCTTCGCCACATCATCTGCATACATCGGTCTCTGAGAGCCCTATTATGCAGAAGTGTTTATTTAGCCCACAGTGTCCTGTGCCGAGTCCTGTGACTGCTCTGATATCTACTCTGCTCATTCTGAGCATTTCTTTTTTTTTTCTTTCTTTAGACCATTAACAGGATAGCCTTACATTGGGCCTGTCCTGCCAACTGTTGAAAAACCATTTGATGTGTAAACTTGTTTGTTTTGTGGCTAGACTATTACACACTTTAAAACGTTAAACGAAGTTCATTGAAGTGACGTCACAGGAAAAAAAGTTCTTTCATTTAATAGGAAAGCCGATTTTCCCCGACTTAACTTAACTTACGACTGTCTATTGTAGATTCTACGGCTTTAACATAATGTACAAAATACTCCACTGTTGATTACTGCATTCTTGTAATAAAATGCTTGATACTCCCAACCGCTTACGCACACCGTTTCTAATTTCGTGCACTACGCCTCAGATAATTAGAGAACATTCGATATTTTATATTCACATGGCATTTAATTGACTTCAATTGATGACGGAAACTCACTTAAGATTTTTTCAGCGATAAATTTGCTGTAGAACTAATTAAGGGAACAAAAAACCAACGATTTCCCCTATTTCGACGTACAAAAACTATTAAAATTGTGTTGTGGGAACTGTACTACATAAATATTCGTGAAATACGCCTATATCTCCATCCAAGGTAATCAATTATTGCGGGTTTAATTTTATTTTTTCGTTCCTGATATGTCCGTTTATTAGTAAATCGACTCGAACAAATTGACTTAATTTTAAAAGTTAATTTACGACCGAGCAACTGCAATATAAGCAATTTCAGTTCATAAAATTTTATCACGTAAATTGACTGCGTTTTCAGTACCACTGCTGATAAATAAATTAAATTTTACCGCAATGTCCTAGTTAAAAAAACTTTGCTTAGGTTATTTTTAATTAAATTTTACTAGCCTTAATTTTGTTTATTGTTAAACAGGTTGTATGTTTAAACGTAATAAACATTGAAATCTTGGGATAATCATTTGGCAGAAAGATAGTTCAAGGCACAAAAAAAGCTTATAATGTTTCCAGTTCCTGAAACATCCGTGCAACAATCAGAGCTTCGAACTATCAAGGCTATTTCTTTGATTTTTTTTACAGTTCTCAATAAAAATGTTACTTAACAAAAAACTAGAAACGTTTTTAAGGATATTTTAGGCATTAGCCATAATATATACATTTTCAGTTACTATTCCTAAGTATTAGGCACGTAAAAAGACTTTTCTTTGTTGCTTCAATCATATTTCTATCTCTAAAGCAGTGATGAACAACCACGTTTTAGAATGTTGGTGCCCCTTTAGGCATTTGAAAAATTCCAGTAAATCTAGAAAGCATTTTGTATGTCTTCATTAATTACTACTGCGTCAAATTCATCCCAAGGGTGTAATACTGCTAGGACATTATATCTCAAACCCTTCTATCTTCTATTAAAAAAAATAATAGCTAAAAATATTAAAATTTGTAAATATATATTTTTAAGCTATAGCAACACAGCAAAGTCGTATTGAAAAGGTTAAACATTATTCTCGGTTTATTTTCTTGATTACACCCCTGACAGAAAAAAACAACAGTGTATGCGGCCCTTAATACATAAAAGATCGTGCATTACTGCTCCAAAGATGGTTTAAATCCCCGGGTTTTTCATGATTAAATATACACCATGCATATAATTAATATACATTTACATTTAGGTAAAATTATTATTTTATGTTATATTACATATATGTAATGCACGTGTTTATGGTCTGCTACACCTATTAGTATGTTCCTTTGAAGCATATTATTTGCACATTAATTTAAATTGCGCATTAATTTTAGTCTTTATTAACAGCGAATCCGGTCTACATTATTTCATATAATTTTAACCATTGGTTCGTAATCATTTTGCACGTAGTGACCTGACACGGTTGGCAGCAATTATAACAGTGCTATTGTTTTATGCTGGTCAAGCCGGCTGGGGGTACAGCCAAAAGCTCCCTTGGCAGATGGTGTGTTTCAACATGTTCTAATTAAACGCGTAAAACATAGGCTCCACCAGCCAAACGACAGCTTCATTAGAAATAGTGCCGGCAGCTAAGTTCTGGACATTGTAAATTAAGACTTCTATCCAATAAAGTCTCGGTTCACTTTAAAACTTTGAAAACTCCTTTACAATTCTCCAAATGTTTACATCGCGCTAGCTGGCGAATAGTGAAATCTTGTTTCAAATATAAAGAGACCACAAAAATCACATTAAAATAACAGAGAACTCCTTGCAATGCATATTCCGTTAGAGATCTTTGCTGGTGTTAAAACCACCCCCAACGGTATCGTTATGCATGTCGTTAAATTACTAAAAATATTCAAAATAGTTTCAACGCCGGCTTCTAGAATATTAAAAAAACAGTTAATGCGTTCTGGAATACCATGGAGAAATTACAACAGTCATTAGAAATTCAAAGTATGCAATATTGTGCCATTTGTGTGTTATTCCGACGGATATGAACACCAATTCAAACTTACTTGTTCTTAAAGATATCTTTTAATCTTAGCTTTCTTGCAATAATTATTAAATTATATAATTAAAGTTGCAAGTTACAATACTTTGAGTATTGCAAGTAAGAGCACTTTATATTTATTGTTTATTAAGAAACAAAATCAATTTCCGTTACGTTGCTGTAGAATGAGACAAGTTTTATTAATTTAAATTGCGAAAAGACTTCTTTTAAACTGTCGTATTTTCATGTTATTACTAGTAATTTTTATTTGAAGTAAACAGAAAACTATTCATGTCAAGAATATAATCGAAAGATATTTCACCCTTTATTGAAACTTACAAAGAAACCTTAAAACGTCTTAATAATTTACAGCAAGGCAGGCACAGATTCGTTAATCGATTATTTTTAATTTAATGCGACGTGTACTCTTGTAGATACATGCAATAACACGTAACATAACAATTAAAAGTCACTCACTCAAACGCAATAGAAAGGGTTTACGGCAGAGTTTCCCAAACTTTGGTTCGCGACTAGGCCCGGTAATGGACAGCGACACCATCCTTTACATTATCTTGCGAAAAGTATCTTGTTTTGTTTTTCATTTAATTAGAAAATAAATTTTACATTTTATATAGTAACTTGCAATTTTTTAAATTTAATCTACTCGAGATATAGAGTCTCAGTTATTTATTTATTATTATTAACTCTATGTTCATAAAGTTCTTGGACACTATAAAAAGAAAGTTACTTTAATGGGTAAAAAATTAAGACTTACTGTTATAAAATTGCAAAAATCTATTGTTTTGATTTAACGATGTGTTCAAGAATTTGTTGACGCCGTAAAACGATACAATAAGAATTAAAACAAGTAAAAATGTAACACCTTTGTTGTTTTAAGCTTATTTAGTATCCCTAAAAAAAAAATGTGAATCAAAAGTTTATGTCAAAACATTTGAAATTTTATAAATTTACTACATTGACTCGTATTTTTATTTACCTCTTGTTGTATTCACGAAGTTTTTGACCAGAGATTTATTACTTACTTAATCCTAAAACCTTTGTTTGCCCTTTCGGGTGTTACGTCAGTGCAAGGTATTTTTTTCTTTCCTGATAAGTCCCGGTAAAACGAGGTTTTTATCGCCGGTATCTCAGCCAACAATAACACGTCCGACTCGTTTAAAAGTCCGAACTCAACTCGAAATCTATTAAATGAATGTAATTTGTTGACCAAAGGATTATTATTGTTACTAGTAAACCATATTTTGTTATATGTATTAGATTAGAACACCGATCATCTGTCTAAAAAGTTTGAGAAACGCCGAATAACGGCACGTTAAAACGAGTTTATTCCTTAAATAAGTGAACATTAAAAAAAGAGTTATGCTTATAGGCTTATTAAACAGTATGCAACACACAAAAACGGGAACATTATCTAGAGTAATTAAAAACCACACAAATGTAACAGCGCACGTTACAAATTTATAATAAATGTCACCTGTTTTTCAAGTCGTTAGAGTAAATATTCACGTAATTGTCCCAAAATGTTGTGTTACGCTCGTTTATTTATAAAATAAAGTATACACCAACAAACAAAACAAAAACATATCTAGATTCAATCAATAATACAAACTCCAAGCACCTAATAGAGAAGTTGCGAATTTTCGCGCGCTGAGCATATCCCAATTTCTAAATAACGAGTGGGCAGAACAAATCGGGGCAGGATTTAAAAGCCAGAAATAATATATCGAATCGGGTTTTGCGAATATTCGTTTAAATCACGATTTGTTTTAGTGCATAAGGCGGTATGCGTGTCGTACATATACTGACGACTATTACTGGCACGTCTGAATTTACCCGTCATGCGATTTATGCTTAAATATTGTATCGGAAATAAATAGGGTCACGCTGTTTAACGTTCTTAACATGTTATAGAAATGCTATGTTTTCCGAAGGCTATTATTAAGGCACAAACCCGGGACGAAGTACGTCAAGCATTCGAAAATCAATTTTGTTAACTGATTAAACTGTCCTAAATATAAAGTTAAATTTAGAATGTATTAAAAAAAAAAGGAAAGGCAGCGTAGAATTATCAATCACTTTACTTTGCTATTATAGGAGTTGGGAAGACGGTTGAACTAGCAAATTTAGGCAGAATTACGAAATAAATTTAATGTTATTTATTAAGCAGTGTTGCCAATAAATTGCCAGGAAGATGTTTGAATATGTACAGAGAATTAAATTTCCATTAAACAACTATAAGCATACCCTATACCCAAAATCAATATTCGCCTTCAGTACGAACATTTATTGTAAATGGAAACAGCTGGATTTTTTTGCAGCAAATACTAAAACTACAACTACACACAAAAAAAAAAAATTTAACGAATTCACAGTTTCAACGCGTACGATATAACTGAGTAAATATCAAATACTTTGTGATATCTACAAATATTTGGCGAAAACATTACAAAAAATAAATGCAGTATAATACCAGAGTGCATATACGCTGAAATCTTTGTCTACTGTTATATCAAGTGGAGAACTTTGCAAGATAGAAATGCTCAGAATTCTCTGTTTGGTTAACGTCGACTGTAACTTATACGAAGACAAAAAACGACACCATAACTACAAAACGTACACTAAATTTTGCAACTAAAATGTTACTGCACTTCGAGACAACATTTAGGTATATAAGTAAGTTGTATATTGTTCATTCCTTAAACATAAAATTACACTTTTCAACGTTAATATTTCGTCTTCAATGAATCTCAAGGATAATAGGGGATAAATATTTGGGAAGCTTCGCAAAAATTTGTTTGTGCACGGCTTGATGGTCTAATTTATATGAAAGATGACAATCTTAGATTATAACCATTACTTTAGGCGATAAACAAGAGGTAACTTGAAGAATGATGTCTCTTAACTGACTTTATCGCAGTTGAATACTTTGACAGTTATAAAATTTACTATGTCAAGTTGATAAGTTTTGATTTATGAACAACCATTATAATAAAGTTTATTCATAAAAACAGTAAATTGATTTTGGAAATATTACAAGACTTTTATGAACTAGAAGAAGCTATTTTATTATGAACCTGTAAATAAACAAATTTTTAAAAAATAAAACTAACCATTTTAGTGTTGTTTAAAATAAAATGGCATTTAAAAAAAAATTGTTTTCTTAAATCACGTTATATGTATAATGTGATGAAAATAGTACCGCATTTCGACAAGTGAGCAAAACGACATAGTCAAAGAAATCAACTGACTCATTGGTACAAACTCACGTCTTTCACCAGAAAACAAAATCCTACTTCATAAGACCTATTTGCGCCTACAATATACAAATAAAACTATGGGGATGTGCCAGTAAATCTAATATAGCCATAATACAGATATACCAATCTTAACATTCCACGAACACTGGTAGCCTATGTGACCTCAACATCTCCAATTTTTTTAATAAAACGTTACAGTATAATAAAAATCGACTTTTATTGAAATAATTAAAATCTTATTATAAAGGTTTTTGAAAGTTACGGCATGTTTTTTATTTGCTAATTTTGAAAGCGTTGTATTGTCCGATCAATATTCTCAGGTTATGGCACAAGCAATGCTCAAATTCTTTGATAGTGTTATGTACTCACACGTTACGAGTTCTGCATTACCTTTGACAAATACATATGAAGTTGTCTGTATTTGATGAGTCGGCACCACATACTTTTTACTCAATACTTAATACTACCTACTGATATATATTCTTACAAGACGACCACGATGGCCAAGATGGCCTTATTGGCCACAATTGGAAACCGAAACAGAGCCCGGAACCGAAACAAAGTCCCGGACCGAAACAAAGCCCCGGACCGAAACAAATCCCCGGACCGAAACAAAGCCCTGGACCGAAAATGACCTTTTTAATGCTCCTAGTATTTTGTTAGTGAGTATAACTATGAATAAATTTTGTAACATATTACTCATAACTTGTTGCAAAAACTTTGCAGTAAAAAACAAGTTATTTTATAAAGCGTTTATACTTACAACGTTGCAAATCGTTTACTTTTATAGTAGAGCTTATAATAAAAATTTAATGTTCAATTAAGTTAAGTGTTGTAATTCACACTAATTTTAGTTGCATGGTAATAAATACCTAAATACCGTATATATCAGCTTATAAGACGATACTTAATAACCGTGGCCTAGTGATATCGTGTAGATTTTGACATTTTTGCTAGATATATTATTGTCAAAGCTCAAAAAATATTTTTATCGTCAAAAATTAAAACATTTACAATCTAATTTTAAAAAAGATCAAACTAGTGCTGTTTGAAACAAAATATGAGAGTATTTTACAAAATTTTGAATATATTTCTGTTATTTCATGCCGATTTTCTTTAAATAATATATCTACAGCGTCATTCAAAAAGTGTGCTACAAATGGAATAGCTTTTTATTATTACTTGCCAGTTTGATTACCAATTTAATAGAATTTGAAAAGCAATAACGAGTGTTGTAAATTAAAATTTGATCCGATTATTCGCCTCCAAAAAAGGTGACGTTCTTGGCTTTAATCGATATTTCTTGGAAACAAGACCACTTAGAAACATGGGACTTGCATCAAACGAAAGACAATCCTTTGTGCAAAAATATTTTTACACTTAAATACTGTTCTACGCATAATGGTATAAAGACCCATCTGGTACGAGCGCGCAGCGCGAGTAGTACGAATATTGATTTTGTAAAGCAATGACGAGTGTTATAAATAAACGTTTGAGCCAATCGGTTGTTCACCTTCAAAAAGAATATGGCCGGATTAGTTATAATCTATATATCTCGGGAACATGGTACTTGCACCAAACGATAGATAATATTTTGCGCAAAGAGAATTCTACGCGCAAGGTGGGGTCTAGCGGTGAAGGAGCCCCGAATGGGCTACGGAATCGCTAGTGTATTAGAATCATCTAATTAGTTTCAATTAAGAAAACTAAACGCTTAAATATTTTAAAAATGTATCAAATTTAGTTAATCTTTAAAATTTAAATCGTTCTTAATATGTTTTATTCTTAATTGCAACGTTTTACCTTTATATTAAAAAAAACATGTTTCATTAAGATTTTAGCTAAAAGAATCAACTGCGTTTAGTTCTAAAAAGTGGCTGCACTCCGAAGTTACACGAATTAGTGTTCACGTGAGGTATTTTTGTTGCTTTCGGTAAGTTTGTTGTGCGACCTTTAGCCACCACAAAGTTCAAATAATTCACAATATATATATATACGGCGCTTGGCATATAAATCCGATGTCTCTTTATGGCTCCGACGCTACCGCGGGATAGCTATAAGACCTTGCAGTATAGCCTGTTGAGCATTTTACTGCTAGTCCTGAGGCATTATTACTAAAGTTTCTGTCAAAACTTCATCCGAACGCTACGATCAACGCTACGCACTGATTGCTTTGAGGCGCGCACCACATATTACACCTTGGTTACTTTAACGGATAACTTTAAACAAATATCAACCAACCAGTCAACTTTACATGATAAATGTCGGGAGTTGTGCAGCGTATGAGGAAATTAAGTTACTGTGATGTTTGGGATTTAAAGTGAAATCGAAAATGGGGAGTTCGCTACGGCTAAAGCGATTTTGTTGTTCGCTTATGCAAATGCAAAAAGTGAAACAACAAGCGGATTAACTAAACGAAAACATGCGTAGCAATGAATAAAAAAAGTATAACAAAATTGCGTTTATGCTTTTATTATAAATCAGTACACGAGCTCAAAATTAGTAAGTTTTGCACACTTACAACATTAATGGGTTACTTATATTTATGTGACGCATTATCTTCGTTGATCCTAGGACATTCACATGTGATGCGTTGAATCAGCTGATTAAAATCATTATTTTTCAGGGAATAAATATTCTGGTGTAGCATTCCCCAGAAGAAGAAATCAAAGTGTTAAAATTGTACAGGACATTCTATCTGTTCATCGTTTACGTAAAATAATATTTGCCTATAAGTCCTACTTTGTGCCCACCCTATTTAAAAAATCTACCAAAAACCTTTACTGAAGTTTTATTTGTCATTTGTGCCGTACGTTTACAAGGAGATACATCCTACAAGGACAATTTGCGCGTTGTTTCGTAGAAGCGTCGTTTCAAATTTTACAGACGGTACTTGGCGCGGGCAGCCACCGGATTTATCTGCTTGCGGTTTGCTCCTGTGTAATTCTACCCTAAAATTTAAGCCGCAACAGAATATGTTACAGTCAGTGGTAAAAAATGTAGGGGATTTGTTTTGATAACAATGAACGTGATTTTTAGTAGTAGTAGATTAATAATTAATGAATCGATATAAACTACCATTAAGTAAAAAACCTATTAAATAAAATAGTTAAGAAAATGCCGCAAAATCTCGCATAAAACACACAAAATTTTATTCCTCTTTGTTCTCCAAATATCGGGTGCGTATGATACGGGAGTACTTAAAATATGTAATTTTTGATATCGATCCTAACCTAAATTTGGCTAAATCAAGAATGCGTATTATACACGAGTGCGTATTATAAGTAAGACTTTACGTTAATTTTAGTACCCCACCCCTTACTCAAATAAATTGGTAAGTAAAGTTGTTATAATAAACAAAATCAAAAGTAGTATAGGTTCTTGATAAGTTTACAGAGATTTCCTGGTGAGTTTACAGTATTTAATTGTTTTAGTTAACTATGTAATTGGTATTGAAAACGAAAGTGTATTTTGACAAGCCTGAAACGATTGGAAAATTGTTTAGCTTGTCATAATGTGTCTGAAATAACATGATAAATACCAATCTACAGCAATTAAATATACCCTGTAGCGCTTGGAATAGAATACAACTGTTAAAAGCTATCAATTAGTTACAAGTACTGATCACACAATAATTAACTCAAAAAGTATTCAACTGGCAGACCTACGAAAAGCGCGTGTATATGAATCCAATAATAATAATTGTAGATGGTATTTAATTTGCCTTTTGTTTCTAATAAGTTTCAGTAAACACTGGGTTAAGACCTTAAGGCAATACGTTAAGTTGCAATTCTGTCATCTTTGTTAAAGTGTTTGCTAAAGCGACAAGTATTTGTTAAAATTATCATGTTTCGTAAATTTTTGCTACAGCTAAGATAAAGAACACTCCGCTGTTATGTGTTATCAACAATGCTATACCGAGTGGAGCGGTGCACACGAACTGCAGAAATTCGAATCCCATCATTACTAACTTTCATGGCCATTCCTTAATCCTACACTCGAACAGCATAAACATAATATTTTCAAACCTTTGATTTTATGGATAGACTTTAAATACAATGTTCCAAGAATTATTTCAGGAATTTGCCCAATAAAAATGTAATTTTATATGTATAAATACAATGCGGCAAGTATAATAAGTGTTCAGTTATTTTATTAATATAGGTATATTACGATTTACACAAGCTAAATTTTGATAGTAAATGAAATGGAGATAATGATCACTGAAAAAAATTTGAACAATACAAAAATAATTAGATTTCTAGAGTAGATTTTGTTACATGTTGTATTTTCCGACTGTTGAAATTTTATTTTTAGTAATTGCTATGTACATATTATTGACAAATAAAATAGTTTATTTATTACTTTTTTTTCCTTTAATTTAAGTGGTAAATATTTATGAATACTCCAACCATTTCTGACCACTTACCTGAATACGAAATTTCAGAAAAATTAAACATAAAAGTATAATTTTATGTCCAAACTTATAGTTTCACTACAGATAGCAAACCACATTATGTCAAAAATCTCATTAATTTTACTGTTTTAGCTTTAATTTTTCACCTGTGCTTTATTTTTATCCTTCCCAATTTCTGTTATGCCGATTCCAAATGCAAGTCATTAAAAATACTTGCTAAAAAGTTAATTCCAGTAAACTTAGTTTACAAGAGCAAACACAGCATCCGCATTGGAGATTTCACCATGTAAAACGACATCTGTGTAAGCAAATGAACTTTATGATAACATATCGATGCGAAGTTGTAAGAAATACTTCTTACTTCTCAAATTATTATCAACAATATAAATTCTACTCAAACATCATTTTATGTAGTGTTTCGAAGTAACTTATGCTGTGAATGATAAAGATAAGAGCTAGGTTTATTTTACTATTGAACGTATACTACTAGCTCAAAGGATATGGTAGCTTAGTGGTTTTTCAAAAGTAGATAAAAGTTTTCTCGATTTATTGCATTCTAAAATTGCTTTTTCGCTTTATGCATTCTTATTTCGCAATAAATATGGTATAAATCTTCTGTACCGTATCGCAAACAATGTAAACTAAAATTTTAATAAAGATTAATGTTCGATCCATCCAATCGCACCTACCGTATGTGCATAAATAAACACAGGATTTAAATTGCAATTCCAACAGAGCGCTTGTTTTAAGAGTAGTGACATCGATAAACATTGAATAAAAATAGGAAATTCTGTGGTACGCGAGAACAAATCTAGCATGTTTCAACTAACCCTGCAACTGTTAAAAATTTCCAAAAAGGCTTAAGACATTGCATTTGTTGTTACATAAAATCCAGTATTAATAAGACGATAACCAGAGAAATTTAAAGCTTTGAAATTCTTAAGAATTGAGCCAAGAATCGGTAAGAAAATAAATTAACAAAGTATGCAGCGATTAAGAGTTATAAAAATCATATCGAAAATATTTTTTAGATAACATTCAGAAGAGAAATGATACATAATTTTGAAAGAGTTTCGAAAACAAAGTGTCGCTAACAAATAAAAAGAGGTAAAAAGGAATTAATAAACAAAGAGAACTTCTGGAATTTCAATAACATTGCTAAAATTGCCAGGGAAGCTTAAGAAAACTATCATACTAGTCCAACAATCTATACGTGCAGAACTTGAATTCTTAACCTAACCTGACCTGACCTAGAGACGAAACAGTAGGCATAAAAAAGCAGGATGAATACTTAGGAGAGAATACATGCAGGCGTAAAACAAGAAGACTGGTGTGGAAAAAGAACGAATAAAGAAGCCATGGAAATAGAATCAATAAAAACATAAAAACCATTGTAAGCAAACAAAGATTACACAGAATACAAAATAAAAGAATAAAAAGATTTCCATTAGTTTCAGTTTTATATGCACAACACTGAAGAAGAGACGAAAGTCTTAAAATTAATATTGCATTTCAAGAAAAGATCCTTGGAAACAAAAAAAAAACTAATTCTACCTAATATCATTAAATTTAAGTGATCATTGTTTCATTATTTAAATGTTTCATTTATTAAAATAAATATGCTCAGTTGAAAATTACTCGATCTTGTCAAAGTGCAAAACCAGTTTCAAGTTTCTCATCTCATCATTTACTTTACAGTCTCATTGAGTCAATAATAAGACCTTTTCTTCCATATAAAATATTTTTTGTACATTTTATAATAATTTACCAAATTATTCATTAGGTTAAATGTACCTTAGCCCGTATTCTGCTAAAACTGTAAAATTGTCAAGTAACTAAATATTCAAATAGAATTAATATAAAATAACTTCATAAAGGCGAGATTGCCCGTGTTCAAAAAGTTTAACAAAATGTCCTGTCCTGCATGTATACTCGTATAATATACCGAAATAGAATTAGTTTTTCAGTTAAATGGCAAAAGCAAAACTTTTCCTTTTATACTTCCGTATTCCGTAATTGTTGTTCTTGCTACAAATTAGGCAATAAAAACCCTACTCCACGTCAGTTATGCGGAAATATTATTTGCCACAGGTGGTAGATTGATTTTTATTAGCATTTGGAATTTCCACAAGTGAAAAGACGGACGCTGGAAGAATACCATTTAGATCTCTTATCGTAGCAAGATGAAGAGCATCAAATATATTTTGCTGATGTAACAACATATTTTTCTGCGGGTGCTGAATTCGATTTTATCCCACAAATTTATGCTATTCGCGTATTTCACAAGGATTACTAGTTTGAAAGCGGACTCAACAAGAAAGAATAAAGTTGAAAAGAATTGAAGGGTTTCTGTAAAATTTTACTAGTTTTATATAGTTTATATTCTGCACGGCTGATACTCGTCGCTACTTTTGTACAACAAAATAAGTACGACTTAAAAACCCACATGTACAACAAAAGATACAAATCGTGCAGGAAAAAGTAACACTGCAATTTAAAAATGATTTTTATAAAATCGCTGTACAATATACCATTTTATTTTGTATCTAATATTACCTGCCCATTTTTTTAAAGACTCTTACAAGTATTTTATGCAGCTTAATTTGAAATAAATCGTTGATTAAATCGCTTAGGACAACATTTACATTACTTACTTTGCTAAGGAAACAAATCTGAAGCTACTTACTCGGCAATATGACGCAGTCTTCCACTCACACAGTAAAAAGCGTTGTGGAACTACGATACTTCAAACTAGCTGGCGTGGTCACCAAATGGCTTTTCACACATTTGCATATAAAGTAAATTTAAAAAATAGCAACGATTATTTCATATTACCGCAATTTAAAAAGCAAAACAATTTACATATAAAATATATTATCAGCGTAATATAGCTACCATTATTTCACAGAAAAATTACCCAAGAACATTTATCAGTGCTCTAAAACTTTCGACGGACATTGATAAACAAATTTCACTGTAAGCAAAATTGGTAAGTTCGTTGACTGTAACATTCGGTTCAAGCTGAATTTATTGATAATAAGAATCAACCAACCAATTTTGTTTCGGAATACTTACAAAATAATTCTAAACAACAGTATTCATTTCCTCCACAAACAAAAACTTTCTACTTGGCAATTTTAAGTCTAGGAAATAAACAAACTTTGAAGGTCAGGTAAGTACGGTTGATACCCTTTTATGATTATCTTTTTTTTTTAATCAAAAACTAGAGAACTAAAGATGGTAATATCGTAATGAAGCATAATCTACAAAAATATTGCTATGTAACATTTCGCTGTAAGTCTTCTGAGAATTTAGCTTAGTTGCATTGGCCAGGTTCCTTCAGAGGTACTGTGACATATAGCAGTGTCGCCAGATAAAATATTTTAAAAATTGTTTTTAAAGTTGTACAAAACTAAAATTCTCACAGCTAGAAATCTTATGCTTACCATAAATTAGGTCTTAAGGATTTTCTTTATATGAACCAAATCGTTTTCAAGTAGGGACAGTAAAGTTATGTGAGTATCAATTACAAAAAAAATTAAGTTAGCACTTTAAACATTGCTTGTACTTTAACGCGTAAGTTTTAAATCAACTATCCAAACACTTAGCGATTAAGAAACCAAGCAAGATGTGAGTATGTTTCTTTTTTAGTTTCATTTGCATGTTTGAGGATGGTAAGCCTTGGTGGCTATGGTACGTTTAATTTACCCACCCCTGTAAGCTTCTAAGCACATTAAGGGAGCCACTAAGCTTTTTAAACCCTTATTTGAACATCTGTCTCTTTTAATCTAGTACACTTTGTTAGCTCTATTGACTTAAATTAAAGACTTGGTTAGGAAAGAATTTACTTTTACGACTGTTTTACCTTGGGTTGATTATATGAACGAATAAATTGCCTTTACAGAGTTTACTCCAGATAAATTAAATATGTATGCAAGTGGCGTGTGTTCCTTAATTATTCCTGCAAACTTCGTACGAACGTTGATGAATTCTATAAAATTGTTGCTATTTACCGTTGCTATTTTTAGCTATTTTATAGTACCAAATATGTAAACTATATCTGTCAGAAACTAATAGAAGACAATATTTTTTATTCTAGTTAGGCATTAAAAATATAAAATGGACCCTAAAAACTTGCTTTAGAACATTTTTCGAAAAGCGACAACCGAATAACAATTTGCGTCATATCGATAGAAACATAACGAAAACGTCTTTGATATTGCACATGAAAAAAACTTCACAAACTGCCAATAGGCATATAAAAAACAAAAACATGGCAACCCATTACTAAAACAGAATTGTCATGACCGGAGAATGCGATGTTCTTTTATTTCTTAGATCCAGCCTTCTTATTTCTTCCGCATTAGTGTTTCTACAAACAATGACTTTCTATGCTGCCTAGTTTTTTTTCTTCTTCTTCTGTTAACATGAAAACGGTAGAATTACATCGTTCTGGGCCGATTTAAAACTTGATGTGTTTATTGCACTTCTTTATGTATTTTATCTGCTTGTCGAAATCATATTAATATTTAGTAAAGCAAGAGGATATCTTAGGGTTTCTGAAACGGATAAATCCGAACCGCAAAAACGCGGTTTTCCATGCTACAACCGAAACCGCAAAACCGTTTTGAAAAAACGCGGTTTTCGTTTTTTTTTTCTGGAAAACAAAATGCTGAATATGTATTTTACTTGTGTGTGTACTTAATAATGTGGCTAAATGTAACTAAAATTAAAAGTGATATAAAAATCACAATACTAAACTAAAATGTAGGTTATGATTGTACTCGAAACCACTAAATCACCAGAAAACGCCTCTAGATCTATTTCTTCCAGTTTCATTCTTTGAGTTTTGTATTATCTCTAGTCTCTACCATTTACGTTGATTTTTAAAATTAAAAGTTAAAGGAACTATACGCGGAATAGTCGAAAATGTCAATTTTCAATTATAATTAGACCGAAACAAAACTTTATCGCTGGTAAGTGCAGCAGTAGAAGCATTAAACCGCTGTGATTCTAATACTTTCACTGTTTATGGGGTAATTAATTTCTTTAAAATTAATTTAGGCATAAACAAAGATTTGTTAAAAAATATCAAGGAACGTATGAATACTCGTGAAAATCTAGAATGAGCAGAATTGTCCAAGTGCTTACAAGACCCTCTAAAAACTCAATCAATGAAGAAGAATTGGAAGAATTGCCACGTACGAATAAAATATTGCTAAAAGAAGAAATTCACGAAGCAATTCAAGAGTATTAATAAAAAGTACTTCTAAACAAATAAATCGCTCTTCTCATTCCATTAAGGAAGACTTCGCCATATTTAAAAAAACTGGTGTGAGAAAAAAAAACTGAATTTGTTGTATAAGGCTTTTTCTACTATTAAAGCTACATCCACGTACGCAAAGAGAACATTTTCGATAAGGGCAAATTTTTGCACAAAATTACGTACGCGTTTAAGTGGAACACTTAAATTCAGTGTTTTTTTTTTTTTTAATTTAAATGCAAACCTTAAGTAAGTATTAGTACATTGTATTGCAGAAACGTAATGTTTTTGTAGTATAGCTTCAATTTTTTAGTGTAGGTATTTTAATAAAAATTTACATTTTCTTGCTTATATTCAAAAAGGGGTTACTTTTTATATTAGTGTATTGCAGTGAATTTTGTTTTTAATAAGTATTTTAAACAATAATTTTGGCACTGTAAAAAAATTCTTAAAAACCGAAACCGAAACGAAAACCGCGGTTTTTGATTTTAAAAACCAAAAACCGCGGTTTTTAAAAAATGCGGTTTTTCAGAAACCCTAGGATATCTCAAGTGTCTATCTTTTTTGGAAAACAACAGTAATAGTTGATAACAAGTTGAGTACAAGTTAAGTACAGTCTGTACTTTATGAAGATACGTTTAACTATTGTCTTATCTTCTTTTTATTATTATTGCTGTTATTGGATAAAGAAGGAAGTTTTTCAATTTCATGGGATTACAGTGGTGTTTTACGGTAATGATTAACCATGCTCCCATGCTCCTATTACAATGTATACGAGAAATACATCGAAAACAACAGGCTTATTCATTAAACATCTCATGTTTGACCTGCCGCTGTCTTAAACAATATGATAAATTCTTGACAAACACTTTTTTATGCATTATTTTGTAACATGAGGTAATTGAAATATAAATAACCCATAAAAATTTTTTTCAATAAAGTTTTACATGTCAACGCGTTGTATAACATAATTAACAAAATGCCAATCACTTATTTTTAAATTACTTCTATTCACACGACATTGTCTCGCTTCGCAGTATCGAAATTTATTAAAGACAATTCTTAATAATTGAGATCTTTTCGTAATAGATTATTTAATAACTTATTATTAACCGTCGGTTTATAAACTCGAAACAACCTCCAGTGACAGATAGCGATTATAAAAATAAAATATTGTCGTTTTTTATTCGAAAACGGAGATTGAAAATCTGCAGACTCATTCAAATTCAATGTGCATGATGGCCAAAAATCATTCTAATGGAAAAATTCATAGATATTCCTGTTCGCTTCACAGCGACCGTAAATCAAGCAGATTCGCAGATAAGTGTCGGTATATTTAAAAAAATAATGTTAAAAGCGCGGAAAGTATATTTATAAACCAAAAATGTTTTAAATAGCATTTTGGTGCAACGTAAATAAAGCAACAAAAGCAGTTGTGAACAACACTAAAACAGTGTGTTAAATAAACAAGAAGCACTTGATTACATCGCGACTGTCAGATTCAACTGAAGGTTTCGTAATGGAAATGTTATAAATTTTAATGCCTAAATTAAAATACACTGAAGTAGGAAGATGAATAATATGAATGACGAAAATTCGCGAGAGAGTAACTAAGAATTGTTAGCGAATCAAACAGCATATTTATCAGGAGATCGAGTAAATTATTCTGAACCATCCGACGACCCTACACTAGATTAGACCAGGAGAAAATAGCTGCCGACTTTTTCAACTCGCACTCTTGTACGCTGTTTGAATATTAAACACAGTCTTAAGAGCTTCTCTCAACTGCTGCTATACATCATCACTTTATCCCACTTTAGTGTTTGTAAAACTTGCTCAAATGAGATTTTGGGTACAAACGGGTCCAAGAAATCTTATGATTGTTTTTGTTATCGCAAAAGTAATTTATTACCCTATACTAAAAGAATTTACTTCTTCCAGATGAAATATGTTCAAACATAATGTATATCACTTATTTTTATAAATGTCTACTTATCGATTGGAGCTTGCAACTCCAATGTTTATGTAGTCTCTCCATAGTCTGACAGCAATAAAATTGTTCTATTAAATAGTATTATTGAAGCTTTACAAAGTGAACGTTAAAATTGAAATAAACATATTATTAGGGGAAATTTATACATGCTAGTAATGACGAAGTATTTTTCTTCTGTTGTAATTTACGGTAACGACTGTTCTTTGTATATTGTACTGCTGATTTCATTTTTAACTCTCCGTCAGACGCAATAGTAAAATGAATAAGTATTATAATCATGATTTAAAAATTTACAAAAAAAAAAGATTATTAAAACAATCGGTTTATAAATAAGCAGGAATTAAACGTAAGCTAAAATTATCTTTCAGTATTTAGATATTTGGACTATTACACTAGGGGAGGGGTACTATATAGAAAAAGTGGGCAAAGCTTATTGAGTTGGGGTTGGGGCTCCAAAAATATCGTGTCTGGAACATTATTCGCCCACAATTCTTCGCCCACAATTCTTTGCCCGCAATTCTTTGTCCACAATTCTTCGCCCACAATTCTTCGCCCACAATTCTTCGCCAATAATTCTTCGCCAACAATTATTGGCCCACAATTTTTCTCCAACAATTCTTCGCCCACAATTCTTCGCCCACAATTCTTCGCCCACAATTCTTCGTCTACACAATTCTTCGCCTCCACAATTCTTCGCCCACGATTCTTCGCCTACACAATTCTTCGCCGCCACAATTATTTGCCGCCTAAAATAGAATTGTGGGCGAAGAATGTTCCTAGACGAATGTGCCAAGAAAATCATGCTTTCAAAACTCTACAAGGCTATTTATATGTACAAATTTAATTACGAATTTAAGCAATTCTCAAAGGGTTTTAGAGAGGATACCAAATTTGAAGAAAAACGACAACGTACAACTAGTAGACAGTACGATAAATTAGTTTTAAATGTTTTGTTTGATAATCGAGATCAGTTTTTTAAATTCAGTGATATTTACTACTCTATGTTTTAGGCAAGATTATAATAAAAAATCGTTTAAATAGTATGAAGAAAATTAACAGGCCAAAAGCTATTATATTAAGTGAGTTTGAAAATGTTATTAAAAAAGTATTTATCTGCAATCTCTGTTGAACTACCGATTCGATATTACAATATAATTATTAGCAGACGATTCTTTTATTTGCTAGTTCCAACTATGACTTAAAAATTTACTTTTTTCCAATTATTTTTACCCTACCCATGTCAGTTGCCCTTCTGAAAAGCCAATCAATAAATTACGATATAAATAAAATCATAATAGTAAAGGAACGTAAAGTAGACTGTTTAATATTGCAATGTTGGCTTATGGGCATAAAAATATGCCATTAATATAGATTTCAAAGGTTTTATTAAAGATTTCGCAAATTTAAAATAGTGAAAAGTAATACTAAACTACAGTATAATTTATTATGTCTTTTTAATTGTATTAAATATGTGGTGTCATAATACTTTTTAAGTTTTTTGATGTTTGTGACTGTAAATAATAATGAAATACGTATTCATGTTATTAAAAAGATTCAAAACTTTTTAATTACTGTATACGTACAATTTGTATAATTAAATATTAAGCAGGGTTAAAATTTATTTAAATATGAATGATGGGCCCAAAATAATTCCTTATTCAAAAGCCCGAAAAGCTTTGCTACCCACTCATTAAAGCGAATTCCCGGTCAGTTTTGTTGTCCTTTTGCAGGGCTGAATTGTTTAATAATAACGTTTATATCGAGAGTATTTAAAGTATTGTTGAAAATATGTCTTTACCTACGTAGAAATATTATTGTAATAATATAATACATACACTATACTACTTTTCTTAAGTAAACATACGCTCTATTTTGATGTGTTTCCTAGTTACATACACTCTACGTGCATCTAACAAAACCAATCGGACGCATGTAAACTTTTCTATACAAAACATAAACTGGCACGCTTATTCGAAATAAGTGGTTGACACTTAATTTAAATAGGCAGCTACGTCGACAAAAAGCGAACAACAAAAGGTTGATTAAAAACACCGGCTGACAATTACCGTCGATTGTTCTTTTCGTGAAGAGGATTATGATAAATAAAATAAGCTCATAATTCTGTTGTCGGTTACTAGAAAACAGCATATGTTATTGCAGGACCTTTTATATAATTTGTTGCCCCAACAACAATATTCATGAGTTTACAAAATTTAAATAAAAGGGCGTTACATACCATTGACATTACATGTGAGTTTTCTGAAAATGACCCAGTACTTTCACGGGCGTTGGCTGCCCTTGTTGCGGCCGTTTTATTAAAATGAAGTCAGCAGTTTGCACGACCACACGTACATGTACCTCAACTGATAGAGTTCGCAGGAGGCTCTGGTCGCTCTCGTTTCAGGAACGGAATACGACTGGCTCTGAAAGCTCCGCGCTATCGACTACCCCAAAAAGCTCGCGCAATGTACGCCGCGGTAGCGGAAGTGCGAACTGCTGCAACTCACCCTTTTTATGGGTCATCACTGTATATACGATCTAAGTTTTATGATATTCTTACCTAACGTATGTATGAACACGTATTCTAAATTCAAATGACGCCCTAAAATTTATTCGAAGTGGCTATCGAACCATTGAACTTATTTTATCATTCAAGGGACATTTTAATTTCCAAAAGAAGACGTCAGGTACAATATACTCTCGACACTCGATTCAATCAACCATTATACCATTATATCAGCTTCGTAGATTATAAAAAAGCTTTTGACAGCATACAGTTGGATGGTTGTCGTGATCTGAAATAGGGCTTCCAAATCATCTCATCTCCATTATTCAACAACTATAAGATAAATCCACCAAAATGGTCAAAACATTTGACCAAAAAACCAGACAATAAGGAAAGGAGCTTTTTATTATTATTTTCCGCGGAGGTGGTCCCCTTTCGGATTCCTCTACTAAGACCCATTGGTCTATTGTACCGTCTGGCGATGGCCCCTTGAAGGAGTCCTGTGTTTTTTTAAAACTCCAGGATTTTCTTTAAGGGTGTTTTTCTTAACTCTTCTTGGTTGGCTGTTTCCATCCCTAGAAGTCTAAGCCGATAGTGTGTGAATCCTTGACACTGGCATATTACGTGAAGAGGAGTTTCTTCTTCTTCTTCTTCACCACATCCTCTGCATATATTGGTCTCTGAGAGCCCTATTTTGTAGAAGTGTTTGTTTAGCCCACAGTGTCCTGTGGTTGTTCTGATTTCTACACTGCTCATCTTGAGCATTTCTTCAGCCTTTTCTTTGGATACCATTGACAGGATAGCCTTAGAATGAGCTTGTCCAGCAACTTTTTTCCAATGAGCATTATGCCCCTGTATTAATGTCATTGAGATACCGCTTGGCTATTCCATAGGATATACCAACTGCGGGTTCTGGCCCGAAGAAAGATGTCTCGCTGCCATTTTTGGCTAGGCGATCTGCCTTCTCGTTGCCTGGTATATTAGTGTGCCCTGGGCACCATACAAGTTTAACATAATTCCCGCTTCCTAGCACGTTGTGCCCATATGCAGTTAAGTACAAGTCCTGAGTTTCTTCCGACAAGCCAAGAGCTTTTAACGCTGCTTGCCTGTAGGAAAGGATTTAAGCCAAGGTTTTAATTTTTATAACAACTACAGAAAGCACATATTGCGTAGAGTCATAGAAGAAAGAACCAATATATCTATACATTAAATGAACTTAACATAAATCGCATTTAAACAACGGTACAACAGCGAATAGTATAAGTAAAATATTTCACATACCAGATGTTTATAAATTCTGGTACACCCCTTTTTTTCTTTAATTTCGATTTCAGAAAAATAAAGTTTAAGGCTTATATGTGTGTAAATAAACCGGATTATTTGGACATATGCATTTCATTGTTCCACTAACGAATTTTCCGTGACTGGCCCTAACTTTGTTTTTTAAATGAAACATTTTATACATTTTCGTTGATTTTTATAACCTTAAAAACAACTGTGTAGAATTGGAGAAAAAGTGAGGAGATTTTGTAGCATTAGACTATCTACGCTAGTGCAGATGTGAACAAAATCTCAGTAACTGATAAAGATTGTGCCTCTTGACAGATTATTACAGCGTAAGTATTAATTATTAAAGTGATTAAAAATAATCAGCTGGTTTGTATTATAGTTTAATGACTACTTACAGCATTTTTGTGGAATAAACAAGTGCAATATACAAAAGCCTAATTAATCTAAAACCAACAAACATCTACAAATAATGATTTAACGTAACGGACAAGTGAAAACTGCTGCGCTTGGGAATATGATGTGTTGGCTTTTTTATCCTAAACAGATGCTGTATAAAGTGTGAAAACATAGCTGCTAGCATAATAAGCTATTTCCCCGCAATGTTTCTCACAACATGAAGCAAATCAGAGGTTTTGCCTCGCTAGGCTACATACCGTACCCACAAAATTCCGATCTGTGAAAGGATTTGACGATAACGCTTCTCTCGACGAGTCTGCATTGATGTGAAATCATGCGTTTAGCTATTGCGGGACCTAATCCACAGGATATCGAGGCATCTTGCAATTATCGCGTTTTATCATTCTTTAATAAATACACCATTACGATCTACTTGTGATAACATAATAAAACCGCTGGAACGGAAATTATTTAATTTGCGAGTTATCTACTTACACTTCACTTTTATTTTATCTTATTACGAGGTGTATGCCAATTGTGATACTTTAAATTCTTAAAAAAACAAAAGTAATTGCAACTATTAATACACTTGCTTTAGAACTTCTAATTAATGAACTAATTGGTATTATTTTATTATGGTTAACGTATCAATTTTGAAGTGGTATATTGGAAACAAAATCGTTATTTCCACGAAAGAAAACCTTTTAAGGATTTTGCGAAAGGAGTAGCTAGTGGCTTACAAACGACAATATTGGCAATTCTTTTTAAACAATTATAAAAATGCCTTTAAAACAACTATCGTATTTAGAATTTAATTATCTTTAAGAATCATTTATAAAAGTATACATCATTTAAAAACGAAAGTCTGACATATTCAATCCTATTAAAAACATTTTAACGTCATTTAATTTAAAATTTCCTGCGATTCAAAAAAATATAAAGTTTGTAGGAATTTTCTCTTAAAAATACAAAGTTATAGAGGTGGGACAGTTACATTGCTTTTTAATTAATGCAATTGTTACTTAAAAGTTAGAAACTTAAGTGTATAACAAAAAATTTATGGTAATTTTATTAAAAAAGTTATCTGGTATTAAGTCAATTTACTGAACAGGAATTATTCGTTAAAGTTTCTGTTAAATTTTATCCATGTCTTGTCGAATCCAAAATACATTTTTTATGCCGTAATTTCCATCAAATAGAAAGTCACACACGAATTATTCCTCAATCACATTTTCGAAACAATAATTTTATGAGCCGTGGAATACCGAAATTGGCAACAGGAATCTTATAGGTTTTTTTACGTGAGTGGCGCTGAACGCGTAGATACGAAAATGGAAGAGTTATATGTGCGACCAAGCTTGAGCCAAAAGATTGCCGCACCGTGATTGTACACATACTCACACAGGCGGGGAATTTTAAATTAAAGATTCAATAGAACGATCAATACGGTGCACCTGCTGTGAGGACCATCGTTTTTGAATTTACATGTTTCCAATAATAGTAAATCAAGCTGCACCGCTACTCTTTGTTTTATCTTTATGTTGGTCTTTCCCCGTCTGCGGGTTTAAATACATTCTGGTTCAAGCGAGTGCTTTCGCAGTAGTTTTCCAAAGGATACGATAAAAATAAGTAATAGGCCGAATTCGAGCAATTAAACGCATTTTATCCCTAATCAGGGATACTTCCACGATTTATAGAACGATAAACCGATTTTTTAGGCTGCAATTAGCGCTTAGGGCTTTGTTTTTGTAATTTTTTTTATACATTTTGCTGATAAAAATAAAGTTAATTTATCAGTAATCCAGTGGCAGTATTGATCCTTGTTTTATCGCATTGGTGCGAAGAGTTTGGTTGCTTTAAAAATTCTTACTTATGGATTAAAAATCGAATGTTATTTGTAAAGGTACGTGAAGTTGGTCCCTCTCACTTACATAAAAATGACAACATAACTACGTTTGTACCGAATTGTACCGTAAGACATTTTTGTTTGTACCGTTTTCGTTAACCAGTTATTGCCAATTTAAAATAGGGGAGCTACCTTCAACAAAATTAATATTGCTAATGTTTTTTATAATAAAGTGCAATATTTATCTTCTTCTTCTTCTTCTCCTCGATTATTAGAATAATATTTAGCAAATATACTGTCGTGTAAAGTACATTAATACTAATCAAAACACCACCTTCCAGAACTACCCACAACAATTCACCGGTTTTCTTCTTTCTAGGACTGTCTGTCGTTACGTAGTAAATAAATACGTTGCATAAACTCTGTTTCTGCAAATACACACTTAATAAAATTATTCGATTAAAAAATGTCGGCCATTCCAATTTCCAGCTCTAATGATAGAACCTTTTAGCAATCATGTAATGAGTTTAACACGCAAACTACGAATTGCACTTCCAACAGCAGAGAAGAGTACAACAGTGTACAAAACAGAAACCATAAAACTTGTAAATAGCTGTTACAATTTGTATAATTATCAGCTCGGGTTATTCCTTGTTTAATTTCAACGATTGTAGAAAATGCTCTGGTTTTGCATTAGAATTTTACGTTTTTATAGTGTTAGGTTAAATTTACGAGTGGGTAAATATAAAATATTAAATTTCTAGTTTTATTGTGACGCTAACTAAACGATTTATTACAGCCATCGTAAAACGCAATTAGCCATGAAGATAGCTAACGACCAGATTTTTAACATCAAAAACATACACAATGCAAATAATTTGCATTCCGAGTTAAATTTTATTGGCAATTACTTCGTGCTCTCGTGTATAGGCCGAAAGCTCCTTTCAACACTTTACGAAGATTTTCTTTTAAAGCGCTAATTTGACACATGACAGAATAGATGGATTTCCTGATTAAAGAATTCGCGTGCCTCTTCTGGTACAGACAATCGCGAACAAGAGACATTTCGTCGTTATTTGTGTCACGTACAATTCTAAGCTGATGTACACAAACCATTTTATTCAAAAACAAATTAGATTTTAAATTTTGTTTTAGTGGATTCTCTCTGAAATTGAAAATTGTTTGTAAAACTAATTACCGTTACACTCTAAATACTTTATTTGTTAATAATCATTGGTTATGGTTTTTACTGTTGGCTGTGCTAAAAATTATTTTAAATCAGATCAATCCGGTTTTCACTTTATTATAAATATTACCATCAACAATAATAATTACTACCATCTCTTTAAAAGACGATTTCTTACAAACATAAAATAATCTCGATAGAGAAGTATCATAGCAAATTTGTCTGGAAAACAAAGTAATTTATTTAATGAGGTCCTTTCAAAGAATGTTAAAATTACTACCTTAGGCAACGACTTTGAGTTGCAGCAAACCATTTTTAATTAATACGTTTCCACGGTTATTTTGTGTTCTTAAATAAACTCGTTTAGAGCATACGAATAAAACAACAGCCAAGTTGTTATTAAAAAAATATATACTAACTTAAAAAATATTTTACGATAAATATTTTTTTTGTATGTATTTCTGATAAAGTTTTTTTATCAACTTAAAACCAACACAATAATTAGTATAAAGTATTTCACTACTACGAAAGGTTTAAAATAATTTTGGCGACTAAAGTCTGTCATTTTTTATGGCTTATCTATTGTACTTTATGTTAGTCAATAAAATAAACTTATATAACCGTTATAAAATATTACAAACTGAATGAAACCGATAGGGCGACATATAAATGTAAATATTTATTGCCTGCATGATCGTAAAATCGTCAAAGTTCAGCGTTTTACGAGATTACTTAATACTGAATACAGGAAATACCGGGTTTTAGCATAAAATGTCCCAAAACTTCGATAGCTGTTTTAATGAAACAATCGCAAGTAATAAATAATGTAAATGACAATTAAATGGAAGGCAAGAAAGTACTTATTTATGAAAACAATTCATAAATAGCTGCCTATTCGCAAAATTAAGTCTTAATTGTTTTTTATATTCTATGTATGGTTGTTACAAATTCTATTGCTGTTTATTCACGTACATATTAAGTTATATCGCAAAAATTAAATGTTTGCCTGAACTATTAGGTAGCATCCCAGAGAAAAGATTATGCAATAAAGTAGTTGATTTTAAACTTTGCATGCAAGAACAATCGTCCAGTAAATTAACTTTTTAGTTTTCATTAAATTTCAAACCCAAAACCAACAATCGATCAAGATGGATATTTATAAACAACAAAAAAACCACAGCGGAAGTCCATCAGCTTAGTAAATCCAATACAAAGATTCCTTAGTTCCAATTATATCCGCTGGATTACTCTTGTCTTGGAAGCCGTATTTCACTTAAAATTCCCAGAAGTTGTTTACTGTGATAAAAAAATCCGCTCTAAACGCCAATACAAACTTAACCAAATACTTTCTACTGATTTCATTATCTTTTAAAGATTTAAACTCATAAGAGATTAGACATTCAAAACAGAGGCGTTACAAAATATCGTTCCTGAGTTAAATTATATTATATACGAGTAAAAATTCAGCTTAACAGCGAAAAAAACTCTTAAAACTTTAGCACGAACGACAATTTTAGTTTTAATTTCTAATTATTACGCAAAACTGAATATATTTTGTTCCAGATAATCTCGATAATCTCCCTTCTATTTAAAAATAAACCCAACGAAGCTTATATATTATAAAATTATGAAAAAAAACCTGAATAAAACGACATAAAAGGGGTTCAAAATATTGAGGATTATTAAATAGACGTAATTTAATTTTTTTTTAAATGTATTGAAATCAAAAAAGATTACAATAATTATCAAAATGTAAACGATTGAATTAAAATATATTCCGGGTTCAAAAATTATTTTAAAAAATCGATTTAATAATCAATAATTATTTTCACTCTACATATTATTTGCTAAGACAGTGACAAAGACACTAAAATTAAATATAGCTGAAAATAAACAGTTTATATCTAAAAAAAATTGCACCTTGATAAAAATTAAAAATTAGTCATTGACGATTAATTATCTCTCCAACAATGTAAGATGGAAATCAATTGATAGTCTATAAACAACATATTGTTGGTGTACTGTTGAGACGTCGCTTGAAATTTTCATAATAATCTGGCACTTTAGCAAGGAAAAAGGTAGCTTTTGTTCATGAATATTTAGATGTCCAACACAATCGACAAAAACAAAGCGAAAAGCTTTTAGCAACCCTTTGTTTTTATAGATATGTTTTCTGTGCCGTGTAAAATGTTGCTTTTTAACTTGGCCGCTACGCTACGAGTTTTTCACAATTTAACTGCTATTTTAGTCATTTTATTTTCAGCTGTACACAATAAAATTATGACTCCGAAATGTAAGTACGTTCAATTATATTTTCTAACTTACACTGTCCCAAAAATCAATGTTGTTTGAACATTGATTTAAATAATGTTATCTTATACAGGCAAGTGTAGAGAAAAATATCGAAAATCATTAGATATCTGCTATTCTAAAAGTGACAACATTTTAAATAAAGCTGCTTTTCATAGTGGATTATTTAAGCTAACCAATGTGATTTGGAAACATTTTTATTCATATGAAGATTGTGCACAAATCACAGCCGCCTTAAATTTTTAAATGGGACACCTTAATAACATTTTTGTAGGTAATATATTTAGCAGCAAGTATTTAATTCAATATGAGCTTATGAGACACACAAAATTCCATTTTGCAGTGTCATATTGAAAGCTATTTTGGCCGTTATTTGTATTTGTATCTTAAAAAAATATACATGCTAGAAATAATATTTTTTCTAAGAACTGTCAAAACAACTTTCTTCCAGGTCACACGACTTGAAAATAGAGAGCGGTAACAATTTTCTCCGGCGCGTTATTTTAGTATTTGGAGGAGCTTCCACGTATCTATTTTCTTTTCAATATTTGTTTGAAACTCGTTGGTACGATATCGCACGTTGGAAATCCATTGTAATTGATCACGCATTCCAAATTCTCCGGGGATTGCGTGTTTTAGCCAAATGACATTTTAATGTTACTACAAAAATATACAGGAAGCCTGCATTACATGTTCGGAACAAGTTTTGAAAAATGAGATTTAGTGATTCTCGTTGCGTCGGCGTTGTTCAATATTTATTTACGACACAAATTTATAGTAAGCGTTGCAGAAATGTTGCCAGACTTTTGCTTTGGTGAAAAGTTGAGAACAAGTTAAAAGTGTCATCAATTCAAACAGCTATTAGTGTGTCAGAATCTTTCTCGAAACTTTTCTCGAGCTGCAGTATAATATACAATAAGTAAAATTGTACCTCTTAATTACTTTACAACAACCGAAGTTGGAAAATGAGCGTAATTGTTTAAATTAATTTAATATCGATTAAACGGAGACCATGTAATCCAAAAGTGAACTGGTTTTGTTGGTTAACTTCAAGAATTTTGCATGATAACGAAGACGGTAAGTCAATTTCATAAAATTATAATAAAAGTTGAAAGAAGTTAATAACTATTTCTTAAAGCAAAAGTTTTTAACGTTATTAGATTTATCTCACGTCAAGAGAAAACCTTAAAACCATTTAGCAAGACAGGTTTGCATCTGAAATATATTTTACTTCAACTAGTATGGTCCGTCATCAAAAGCTTACAATGTTCGTGTTGATTCAACAACAAAAAATGCAAATAAAATCTTAGGTTCATCTTCGATTATCAACGTTAATCACGGTTTTATAACGAAAGGTTCTTAAGTCTTTACGTCTATAATTCTTTAATTTTACAATTAGAGCTAGAAATAGACCTTTTAAGCAGCAAAGATATACAAATAGCAGTACAGGGTTAGCCAATAGGTAGGGGAAAGTACCCATGAATGGGACAGTCCTTGGATGGGACATTCTTAATAAACTATAGCTAAACACAAATCTTTATGTACGTGCATAGATGGTAAATCGCGTACCTAATGTATGTAATACAATCGTGTTGTATACAACATGGGAATTTCGAAATGTGGTTGTACATTAGGTACGCGATTTACCATCTATGCACGTACATAAAGATTTGTGTTTAACTATAGTTTATTAAGAATGTCCCATCCAAGGACTGTCCCATTCATGGGTACTTTCCCCTATGACGTGGTTTTAGTAGGCGATAAAACGAACAAACAAAAACCAGCCACATGTTCAAAAACTAAATTTAATAGCTTAAATTGTGCAATTTTACATACACCCAGTGTTTAAAAATAACTTCGTTCAAATTATTCCCATGAGAATTAAATACATAGACGTAATCTCGTAACAAAATTCAACATCACGCGCTGCACTACATCGCGATTGATGTCCCTTACTTCACATTCAATAATTGCAAGTTTTAGTTCTTGAAGTCTGCGTGGTACACTCTAGACTTGAGATAGCCCCGTAAATAAAAGTCAGGGGCAATCAGGTCGGGTGATCTTGCAGGGCATTGAATGTCACCGAATCGTGAGAAAACTTTTCCCGGAAAAAATCTCGCACAGTGTTCATCGACTGAAGAGCTGTATGGGCCGTGGCACCGTCCTGTTGGAACATTACATTGTTTAAACCGAATCTTCTTACTTCAGGCGTGAGGAAGTTTTGCAGCATATCCACGTATTGATCAGAGGTAACCGTTACAGTCTGATTATCCAGTTCAAAGAAATAAGGACCAATAATTCCTGATGTGGTGACTGTAACTTTGGGAAAGTGTAGAGGTTTTTCATGCAAACTCAAACCATTTTGCGGAGCCCAGTATCTGAAGTTTTGCTTACTTACGTATCCATCCAAATGAAAATGGGCCTCATCGGTCATCATCAGTTCATTCAGTAGATTTTAATTTGCATTGAAAATTTCTAGAAATCGAACACGTGCTCTCTTATTCTGGGTTTTTAGTTTCTGAACAATTTGAATCTTATAAGGGTGGAAAGTGAAGATCGTGTTTCAAAATTCGCCGGAACGATATATTCGAGATGTTCAAAGCTTGAGAATGTCTTTTAGCTGAACGGGTCGGACTCTGTTCGACAGCTATTCTTGCAAGTTCAATGTTCTCAGGAGAACGAACTGAAGGAGTAGTACCCGAAAATTTTGAAACAACACTTCCACAAGCACGAAAGTCACGTATCCATCTTGGAAGAGTCTTGTCTGTAGGTATTCTTCCGTGTCTTGGAAATTAGAAAGAGACAAACACAACTAAACAAAACAAAACAACAACCGGTCTCGGTTAGATCTAAAGTATAGTTAATAAAATATTGATGGATACCAAGCCAACAAATACGTGAGATTTGTAATGTCCAAGACGTAATAAAGTTCTTAAAACAAAGAAGGAGAACTTGAAATGGACGTGTAAAAGAAATACAGAACAACCCAATGCCAGAGATTGCAAGAGATGGCATCCTGCAGGGAAAAAAGCCAGGAAGACCTCCAAAGCGTTGGGTAAAAGGTAAGGGGTTATCGTCAGCGGAAATTCCAAATTACTAGGCTATACATTAAAATTTAAACAGGCAGAGTAGTAACTAAAAAGCGACAAAGAAAAAAGGTTTGGTGTTAAAATAAATTATAGTACACATTCGGTTTTTCAAATTATTTTTTATACTTGTACCTAATTTGTAAATATACAACTTAAAGACAAGCGAAACAAAATTAAACAAACTATGAATGGATACAGCTATAAAAAAAATACTATTAAAACTTCCACGTGAACATAAAAATTTCAAACGAGTCATGTAAAATTCGACCAAATGTATTTAGGACTCTTTAAACATTTGCACACGTTTTTGCGAACTGTTTCCGCCCCAACTGTGTGTATGTGAAGCGGTTATATGCTTGAAAAGCAACATAGGTGTTTGTATTTTATATAATCGTACTTTACATAAAATTTATGACCTTACCAAGCAAAAGTGTATTTAAGTTTTATATCAAATTATACGCACATTTATTAGTACGCAGACAAATTTTTTAAAATACGACGGGGGTTGAAAAGTCAACAAGTTGATTGTATAAGGGGGCGCAACGAAATGCGTGTAGGAGATGCAATCAGAGATGATATCAGGCAGACGACCGAGTCTTAGAGCAGGTCAGAGTGTCAAAGTAAATCAATTCTTGCTCCGTTACTGATACTTGTTATCTCACAAGGTGAAATCCTCTTCGTTTGCTTCGTTTACAGTGGACTCGTTTAAAGTAAGGCTTGGCGGGCGCACTGTGCGCTCCTTTAGCAAACTTTGATATAGTGCAGCATTTCCCAAACTATGGTCAGCAGCCCGGTACAGCTTTCCAGGAAAAATTTACAAGTCCTCAAAAACTATTAAAAGTAATTGTCTTAATTTGACCTCAGTTCTTCAAGAGAGTGTATGGTTTATAATTTATATTCTTGTTTTGCATCCTTCATTTTGTTCTTTTACTTTCATAAGTTAATAAATGTGTGATTTTACAGTAAAATTTGAAACTTTTTTGCCTTCAATAAAAGGAGAATTCAATTACTTTCATTTATTATTAGGAAGCTAATGCCAAAATTCATAGACACCATAAAAAAACAATTACTTTTATGGGTGGAAAAACGAAACTTAATGTCATGAAGTAACGAAGTTGTATTTGATTTTGATATAACCTTCTGTCAAAACAATTCGTGCACTTTTATTACAAGAAAGGTATAAAATTGTTTTTTTTTATAGATTTAAGCTCTTTTATTGAGTTATCTATAATCAGCGAGTTTTTAACCGGGTCTTATTATCACTATTCGCATTTGAATGAGACAAGAAATATATAATATTACAGAAAACGTCGGTTCGCTATTTGAAAAGTTTGGGAAACGCTGAACCAGACAGTTAGCTTATAGCAAACTTTAAAGTCTGCATTTATTTATTGATATAAGACTTAAAGGAACATTAATTTGTAATAATTACCTTTGCTTCATCTTGGAAATTATCTACAGAATTATTGTTTGCCCAAAGATTTAAAGTTTTATTTAAATATTTTATATTACAAAGTTTTTGAAATGTCTAGACTTTACCACGTATTTTTTGTTGAGAATCAATTAATTGCGTAAAATAGATGTTTAAATAAACAGAATAATAAAAAACAAATTAAGTAAATCAAAGAATCTTTTACCAAGACTTTTACAATTTTTTCTGCACTTTGTTATGTGGTAAATTATATTTTTGATTAAAGAGGCTATATATAGTTTTTTTAAAGATTTTTGCATATTTCTTAAGGATTTTTTCTTGTACATCAGTAATTTTTAAAAATTAGGATAACTGTAATGCCTACTAGTAAATCGTTGCCTGAAGTGACACTAACTTTTTTATATACAAAACAGAAACACACGCGCGCGCACACATAATGAATATATGGCGAAAGTTAGTTGGTGGCTAGATTTGTATCACTTTCTTAAGTCATATAAAACATTATTTATCTTAAACTTAGGTAAAATTTTAGGGATTATCTGTTTAAGTATTCCCTGTAAAAAATTCATATTTTATTATGGTAATTATCTGGAGGAATAAAAAGACTAATTTATAACTTTTATTACGCACACAAAAGTTGATTCAAATTACGAAAAGCACTCTGTAAACTGAAGTTGTTATAATTACATTTTAATATTAAAATATAATTACTGTGGCCAAAATGGGTAATAAAGGCACTTACCCTTTGTTGGCTGCTTTTCATTGTCTTTGGTCCTTGATTTTCTTTCGTTTGCCTAAGCTTGTTTTAAAGTGATGTTACATAAGTTATTAACGACATCGGGGTAATTATAAATCTTTTACTGCTGTATGGGATACCGCAGAATTTGTGCTAACGTCTGAGCTGTGAACATGAATATTTTAGTTACTTAAACCAACAGTAGTGTACGTGCTTTATCTAAGGATCATCTGTAGTCGGAAAAGTGGTAGAATCCTACCAGCAGCTCAGCGCTTTTTATTATCATTATTTTATTATTATCTTTCGGATTTCTCTTAAAACTGTTTTAACTGTGTTTGTATTCATGTTGGCCACTACAGCGTTTGGAAGTGAAAATAATAAAATTATTAAATAATTGAAAACAGCTGCATTAATTTCGACAAAAGCATTATACAATGAATACAACATCTTCATGATTACAAAATAAGTCTCTTGAAAAAAACTACTTAGATGCTATTTAGTGTTCATTCCCCACTTGTTATGTAGTATGTATATCGTAATATAGTTTTCCGAAATACATTGCAAGATGAGAAATCTTAAAACAACTGCTAAGAAAATTTTGGCCAGTAGAAATAAGTTTTTAGTTGACGATATAAAAAGTTTAATACAAAAAGCATAATAAAGTTTTTGTTCTAATATTCATTATTTCTTTATTTTACTTTAAACTGAGTTATTTAGAGCCTCTATCATAATAACATAACAAACAAACAATACAAATCAAGCCAATTAGCATTATGGTCACTTTAAAGCATCTTGTGTTAAAAGTTTTGGACTGTGCACAGATTTTTTAAATATTAGAAATAAAAAGTAAAGCGTACTTTGTACATCTCTCCATGTTTTACAATTTTATATCAATTGTAAAAAAACTCCTTCCATCAAACAATTTTGAAACATGAACTGTGCTCTTTGTACTAAAATAAATTCTTTAAGCTGACATCAAATATAAAACAATTCCAAGACAAAGCACAATTACAGTCAAAGCAAACGTTTTTGTAAATAGCACTAACGAATATTTAGAATAAAGATCTTAAAAGGAATTATTATTTGAAGAAAATAACAAAACAATTTTTTAAAGCATGTTTTCTGTAACAGGATCTTACGAAAATAACTTTATATGAACGATGGTATATTAGCGATCGTTGATCGGTATATCACAGTTGACGGTGGATTATGAGACATTTGTGCGCAAAAATGTTTGAAATTATTCATTATAAAATTACCTTAAATATTTAATAATAAAATATGAATGTTATTAATTTTGTGCACCTTCAGTTCCTAATTTTCCAAATCAATTTTTTATTTCTTTGATGTATCCTAGCTTCATGTCAGAAATAGGTAACATTCATGTTAATTCATGTCTGCTTTTTTCTTCCAGGTTCATCTTTTCGCAAACGGAATAAAAAATACTCTAAAAACGTACACATTAATGAGTCTCCAGTGAATAACAAGGGGAACGACGTCTGCTTTTTAAAATTGATTAACGAAACCCAATTTAAACTTGATAAAATATTTAATCAACGCCACCACTTTGAATAGGCATAACTGACTGTAAATATTTGCACGGGTGTAATTGTTTTAATGAATTATTTGGTTCTGAGGTGTTTTAAGTAAAAAATGTATCCTTTGAAGATGAATTTAAGCCCCCGTCTGGCGCGAGTGTTCTAACAATGCGCCAAGCATGATCATGTGAAAAGAATGGTAAGCATTTAACTTCTCTAGAATTTTTTTCTAGAGTTCTCTTTAAGAATTAACAGTAGCTCAACATTTACTACTTGTGCAGACGATGTGGTCGACATTATATTCATGCGATTAATCGTTATAGTATATTACATAACAAGAGTTATAAGAAGCATATTATTACGCACGAGTGGAAAAGTTGTGCAAGGAGCCGCGTAGCGGCGAGTGCGTAATTGCTTTACAGCTCGTGTTATGTAGCTTACTTTTTCTACGATCACATATAACCTACGATTTTAATGGCTTTTTGGCTAATATAAACATGTAATTAAGTTGTCTTATCAATTTTGACGTAACCTTTTTTGACATTTCTAGACAAGTGATCGTAGAAAAAGATTTTCATGAGGTACTGGACAAAATCCTGAGAGCCAAATATCCAACAGTCATTATTCCAATCGCGCCAACTTCCCAACAGGCTAACTAAATATGGGAACTATCTAATTTGTTGTTGTCCTGGAAAATTTTATGTCTGCCAACTTTTCAATTGAGCCACATGCAAGCACCGCGCCCGACGGTGTGTTAAAGAGGAAAACTCATTTTGTATCAAGTCGTTCTAAAATATTATGTTTTACGGCTGTAGCACTCAAAAACAATACCCTGTACGAATTGGCCATAAAGTACATACGCTAGAATGATGTACAACTTCATGAAATCTCATAATAACTCGTAAACATTGAATTTACGCTTAATGCGGGGTTTTCGGCTATGCGCCCCAGTAAATAACCTCCGGAACGGAAGTACCGACCAACGACCAAACTGGTAAACTTAATGAATAGTTAGAACATTATCAGTGAAACTAAAACTAATTTCCGTTATGTACACCGCTATGACACCGTAATGCGAGGTAGCTATTAAAATTAATTGTAAGGGGTGGTCACCAACGAACCCAACAGAGTATATATTTAACTAGGGTTCGCCTCATAAATGTGAATTATTTAGAATTTTTAAAAATTTATTGCCCTCTTCAGATGACCGCTTGCAATAATATTAAGACTAAAACAGGTTTATTATTTTACTATAGGGATTTATTGCGTACAGACGTATTAAAATTAATTTATTTGTTACACAAACACGTTTTCATTTTCCATAAAAATGATAACTCTAATAACCCAGCAATATTTAAAATTTAAAAGATGTTAATAGCAAGTATTAAAACAGTTAAACTACGTCAACTCTACTGAAAATAATTGTGATTTTATTAGATGATGTGCAAGAAACCCCTGCGGTGCTAATACGGTAATGAAATCCAATTTAAACCGTAACCTGTAAAGTGGGAATTTACCAGTAGCGTATCTGTGGTAAACAAACCTGTATATCTTTTAATAAGCGAGATCTCCATGCTGGAAATGCTGTCTGGGGCACCCTGTATATGCAATTCTATACATTTATCTACACTTTTGTAAAACATATTCATTGTAGCAGCCAGTCATGTAATAATCTTGATTTTTTATGATATGGTTAAATAATTTCTGTCAAAATGAACTGATCTTTTGTGAATTTGAATCCTGTTTAAAATGTTATGAAGAGTATCATTTTATTTTCTATTATTCTTTACTGTTCTTAACCGTACTTCAATCATGGATTACCAATTTTTTTTATTAAACATAATTATTTTGATGTAACCGCAAACTTTAACGAACGTTGTTAAAAAAGTTACATCATAAACTTTTTTCGTATAACACAACTCATTAAAATTTGCTCTCAAAGTCTTAACTTTTGGGTTTTTCATTTCAAGGCTATTATCTACGCTGCTAAGTCTGTTGGATTGTACATTCAATGTATTCAATTAGTACAAAAAGTCTGTTAAAATCCCTTTTTTGATAACCATTAAAACTTTTTTATGTGAAAAATGAACAGACACAACCTCATCAGTTACAAAGCAAACTTTATTTTTTGTTGCAAAAAAAGTAAAAATATTTATTAAATCCTGTTAAGTTATGAGTTAGTGGTCCGACAAAAGTTAAAATCTACAATACATTATTTGTACCAGATTTAATGTATTGAGCAGAGTCATGGAATTTAACAGATAGACATAAATCCGCGCTGACAGCTTGTGAGATGAAATTCCTGAGAAGGATACCAGGAGTAACAAAGAGGGATAGAATAAGAAAAGAAGTAATAAGAACACGCCTGGGAATAGAGTCATTACAAGAAAAGATGAAAAGAAAACGATTAATTGTTGGGGACGCATGGTGAAGATGCCGGACAGAAGGACGGCAAAGAAAGTATGGAAAGTTAAGGTCAAGAAAAAGGTAAGAGGACGCCCTAGAAAAACATGGGATGAAAGTGTGTGATATATTAACAAACGAAGAAAGTTGGTGGAACAGTGCCATCGAGGTTGCAAAGGACAGAAAAAAGTGGAAAGACTTGTGCAAGAAAAGCCAAAACTTAACTCCAAACCCTCTACACTGAAAGGTAGAAAAGGACCGGATTTTTAAACATTGTAGGTGTATTCTGTGTATCAAGCTTAATGCATTGGCCAGACCCGCACCCTTGTGAAGTAAAGTCCTTGCACAGTAGGGCTCCAGTTTCAATAGGGCCCCGTTTGCTTTACGTTAGCTACGCCTCTGGACATAGTTAAGTTGTTGATTACTAGTTATATGTACAACTATTTCTTATGTTGTGCTTAGTTTAGTTCATTAAAGCTAATGATACAGACTTGATTTTGGTAAAGTTTAATTGTAGGAGTACAGCTTCGTGGGCAGTTTAATATTTGTTTGTTTCTAATCTAATGATCATTAGTCGTTATTTATAATACATTCAATACAACTTTCGTGTTGTTCCACAGTTAATAATGAACCCTTGCTGATGTAATTCATTATACCAAAGCATATCTATGGAATCAATTGAATATAACATAAATAGTCTACATTCATTCAAGTAACCTTTGCATGCGGAATATAATGAAGCAACAATGGTTTTATTCTGAAGTAATACAAAATAATTGGTGTTCAAAACAATACACCATGATGAGCAATGTACAATTTCTAGCAATACAGTGTTTCAGAATCCTGTTTCAATAAACCTAAGCTTAATTAATTAGCGCAGTTATTTCAAATTATGTTGTAAGGAAATATTCTATTCACTTAATTTATGAGCCAAGTTGCAAAAGCGGTGTTAATAGATGACATAAATTTAACCCCACAAAAACGCTTTTTTGTGTTTATAAATTATAAAGAAAACTGAAGTACAAAAAGTATCCTTAAAAAAACTAAAACGTTTATTAATTACTGTTACGTCATTTACCAGCACTGAGAGTTATTTACGCTAGTGTTGGGTAAAAGACGAAATAATAAATAATTCCTTGCTTCCTTTATCCTGAATTACAATAGGTTTTTGGAGTTCAGCTAGTAAATTACACTGGAAGCTCCAACACCGGGTTTTTATTAGCTCTTTGCAACATATCATTGTTACAGTTTCACACTTAGCTATTCCAGTTGCCGCGTCTAGTACACTCTTTGCTTCCACGGGCTGTATAAGAAAATATTGTGATCGTAAAAAAAGTTGACTTCTAGATTCCAATGGCGTTAGAGTTAATCTGAATACGTATTGAGCGTTTTAAGATTGTATGTAAAGCAAGATGCAAAAGAAACAGTTACTAACTTAATAAATACAATCGTATATAATAATTAAAAATAATGTTCAATTAAATATGGGAGAAACTAGTTTTATAAAAGTTGGTGTAACCTGTATAAAAATTTAATTTGTGCAAAATTTTGCTGTAAAGTTATATGGATTATTACAAAAATTATTCTATAGCACCTTATGTTACACAAAATGATAGAGAGCAGTGTTATCTGTTCGTTTATTTTCCTTTTGTAATTTCATCAACAAACAATAAATCAAAGAGCCGTTATTTGTAATTTGTATTAATCCGTCGTCCAGTTTTGCTAAAACAACGTAAGTTTAATTTTAAAATACTGTATTTTGTTCCATAACAGCGGACCGGTTTTAATCCTTTTATTTAAAAATAGTCCCAACTACGTTTATAAATTTTGCGAGAGTTCGCATGAGTTATATCAGGCCATAAATCTTCATTAAGGCAATGATATCGGACGCAAATTTTAATTTGCCTGAAAATAAGCTCACTAAACGCTCCTTTTGTCTTTTTTAGGGAACGACAGTTGAGACGCGAATGTAATCTTTTATAAATTGAGTAATTTTTCTTAATATTAGACTTCTACGATTAATTTGCATTGGGCTAACTTAAATTTGCATTTTTGTTGCCAAACCTAATCTGCTTTATGGCCTACTTTTATGGCAGAAATAAGAATTAATGAATTTGAAAATGTATGAAATTATCCGCCGTCTCTGGTAATTTCGATGGCTATAAATTATGTAGCGACGGTTTATGGCATAAATTGCAGTTAAGTCGGAAGACGTCAATCTGACTGCAGGTGTCGCTTCTTTACTGCTCATGTCTGGGTTCATTCAAACGCAAATTTTCAACTTAAACCTCTGCTAATCCCATTTATGTTGAACAAACTAGATGAGCCTTCGCAGGAACTTTAAGTTATGTCATTTTGGATGTCATTTGGTCTCCACAATGCAAAAAAAATTTGTAAGTTTGTGGTGAAAATTAAACCGTGAAACACTGTTTTTATTTGTGTTTTTAGTTTGTTAGATATGCGTAGACCAAACTAGCTACAAGCTATACACAAAAACTACTTAGGAGAAGAATTTAAAGGATTGTCCTGATGTTTCTAATTTTTTATTAAATTTTCTGTGTTTTCTAATGTTGCCTTTGTCCTATTTATTAATTAATTTGGTACTTTTAATTCTTCCTTTGCCGTGAACTATTTTTCTGTTATTATTGTGTCGTGGACCATTCATTTAATATATTGTATAAAAGTTATTTTCTATCCTAAATACTATACATTCTTACGATTTAAAAAGGGAAAACAAATAAATATTTTTATCGTTTAACTGTTAAATTTTGCAATTGCAGAACCCAAAATTTCGGAGTCATAAAATCTCGTATCGCAGTGAAACAAACGTATGTCATTCGTTTGTCTGACGTCATTTGGTTTCAGTCATAAACATTTTACGGTCACGACAGTTTTACTGCTTACATCTAATTTCATTTCGACTGTGCGGCACACATGAATTTAATATATGTCGGTAGCGTCCCAAATATCCTGCAAATAAAACATTTTCTAAATTTGCTGGTGAAAAAAGTGGTCAATAAAACCCTTCTAGCACAAAGAGAAAATTAAACAACACGGTTACTGAAAATATTTGTAGCTGCATGTGTTTATATTAAACGCTTCGTAAAATATTCGGTAATTGTACTAAAATGTTTTATATACTCATATAGGAACGTTAATGGTTTCATAAAATTGTGAAGATTCGACCCATATACAATGTATTATCAAGAGTAACCCCACAAGTGGTAAAGATTGTTTTAAAGTTGTTTCTCGTTTCTAACAATTTCATCAAACAAATGGTCATTTAAAATGAAGCTTGTCAAAGTTACTTTATAATTCTTATGGATAAAATAATTAAAGAACATAAGAAAAACACAAAGAAAGCCTACTAGGGTTGGAATAAAATAAAACCAAAATCCTTAACAAAACTAGTCTTTGCAGATGATGTGGTGCTATTAGCTAAAAGCGAAAGACTTGCAATTCAATCTAGAGGTATAGGCAGATAGATTAAGTAGATATAAAGTGAATATTAATATAACAAACACAAAGAATATTAAGAAAAAGATAGAGACGAATCAATTATGATGGCTTGGACATCTACCACGCATGCCAGAAAGTAGAAGCGCGAAAATAGAACGGAAAATGAAGATGAAAGGAAAAAGAAATAGAGGGGAGCGAGAATGAAATGGGAAAAAGAAGTGAGCCAGAGACTAGAAAAAAAGGAGTCAGCTGGAGAGATGTGCCACAATTAGCTAACGATAGGCAGGAGTGGAAAAACAACACAGAAATAGAAAAGCATACCTCGACACCGAAAGGTACAAGAGGAACCGATTAAGAAGAAGAAGAAATTCTTAATTATTAGTCGGGGACGGAATTAATGAAACCTACTTTATTTTTTCTAATGACAAGCAATCTGTGTATTATATTTCATGAAACTTAGTTTCTAAAAATGTATTTGTTGAATTTCAAATCTTTTTTACTACACCAAAAACTAACTAATGCATGACAAACATCATGTGCATACATTAATTCTAAAAATTCAATAAGCAAATCACAAAACCGCTTTTCTTAATAATTAATTATTTAACAACGTACACTTAAATTTTCTATAAACAAACTTTCTATTAACAGTAAATTATATTCACTATAGAGTTGCCTTCCTAACGTACGCAGTTGCATTAATAAATTTATTAAGAGCACTTCATTATTTCTAATTACATTCTCTTATAAAAAGGTGCGTACCGCGTGCAAGATATTTTACAAATTCACCCTCCTGCTAGCGCTGTATTATATCTTTTATAACGGTATTTCTTTTGCTTACATAATATATTATTCGCTAAGCAACTTAATAATGGAAGATTATTGTATTCAGTAAGGAAGTGCTACGCTATTTTCATTTATATTTAGCTGATGTTAAAGTAGGATTTACAAGTACATCGCATCCTAATACTGGATTAACTTTTTATGATAAATATGTAGGTATAAGACCCTGGCTTACGCTTGTTATAAGAAGGAAGATTTAATGAGCCCGTAATTATGTAATTTGCATAGTACTTTTCTCCCAGTAGTAGTCGTTCACCAAGATCATAATGTTTAATTACTTACTTCCTTGCGCCGCGAGTCAAAACGAACGTAAGAGAAACTAATGCGTTTATGAAATTAAGTACAGGATTTTCGTAAAAATTTTAAATAACAAAATTAAGTGCACCTTAAACCTATGCCAGCCTTTTATAAAGGATCGAGGAAATAAGGTAGCGGATGGTCCAACGTTTTTCGATATAATAATGAACAGAATAATGGGAATCGCAAAGAGATTCAAAATATTTTAAGATTTTAAAAATTTATCAAATGGTTTAACTAAGGATTTTTTTGTCAAAATTTTTGGTGTAGGACTCACTGATTCTAGAAATCTTAAGTTGTATTAATACTAAGCTGTTAGTTCATTCAGAAACCGACTAACTATATTTTTGCAAGTTCTTTAAAGTTTTTAGAAACTTTTCAAGTTATAACCTTGTTTTTTTGTCAAAAAAAACAAAATATTTGTATATCTTTAATTGATACAAGAAATGTTAAACATTTAAGAAATTCAAGTCAACTAACTTCATATACTACCTTCATTCAACTTATCAACAATTCTTATCAAACAATTGTTTTTTTTATAACTGATCTACATATTTTAATCAATTGTTTACTTAAATTTTGGCAGCTCTGTAATCCATACTGTACAAACATGTATGTACATTTTAGGTGCGCATGATTGGCCGTATAACACTTTTATTTATTCTTACTTGGTCTTATTCTAAGAGAGAAATCCAGAGTATTAAATTTTTGTAAATAGCAGGATATTTTCCATCAAATGACGTCAGTTTTGTTTTTCTACGATAAAATATATCAGACTGGTCAACTTTGTTTTTCTAAATTACAAGGTATTACTTTTTCTTTGATATATTTTGAGATGAGAGTTGAGTGGCGACGCGACAACCGTGTACACGGCTCCGTCACATCGTGTTAGTTAAAGTTAAGAAATCCAGTGAAAATAGCCAACGATAGGAAGGAGTGGAGAAAGATAATACAGTAACAGAAAAGCAACCTCGACACCGAAAGGTACAAGAGGAAACGATTAAGAAGAAGATATTTTGAGATGAATCACCCAGTATTCTCATTTACAGAATTATACCGCAAGAATATCCCGCTACTATATATTTATTTCACTAGATATGTAAATACACTTCCAAAGAAGACGACTTTTTTAAATATCTGCATGCTCCACCGTTTTTGTTACGGCCTGGTAAATGCCACTTGTTTGTGATTTGTTTCTTAAGTGCTTTAATCCAGATCACACCATGTAAGTGTGTTTATCGCTATCAAATACATGTACACAAATTATCTTACTCTATTTTTGTTTCTACATGTATCAGCCAACACTGCGATAAATTATATTGCTCTCACTCGATAGGGCCTGAAACAGGCTCGTTGAACCCACAAAGTACTAAATTCCTATCGGATATTTAACAATTGCTAAGGAATTGGTTTTAAAAAAAATATATGGCGACGAAACATAATACGCTTGCAACATTAAATATTGTATCTTACAGACTATAACCTTAACACAGAAAAGTATGATCTAGATTTTTATCTTTTGAATCGGACGAGCGCATAATGTTCCCATCACACTAGATCATTATCATTACATTGTACTAACTTAAACAAAACTCATATATTAAGTTTCTTAATATTTCGTTACTATTTCGATTAAAAGATTTCAAAACCTTCCTGTCAATAAAAGATTTCTTGTTACTGTACACTAATGTGTTGTCAAGAAGTTGTGGAAATACCCTACAAAACAAAATTGACCAATTTCCGCTCATTATCATCGAATTAAATATAACGATAACGTTGATATTATAGTTGCATACTCGAATATGACAAAAAAAAAAGATTATATAAGTACTTACTGGTTTATGAAATGGTAACTAATTTGTTGTTGTGACTGTCAAATGATTACTGGTAAAATAAAAACAATGTTATTGCAAGTTAGATGCAAACGTCTGGGTTACCTATTTGAGTTAAGAAGGATCTAAATATCTAGTTTTAAATTTAATTTTCGCGTCTATATTTTGCTTTTACAATTCTTATAACCGTTACCTCTTTATGCGTTTGTTACAAATATACACTAAATAAATATTTAAAGTCATTAATACTATGATGCAAATTAGCAATATTGCATGCATATTTTAAAAACTTAATTTAAGTGACTTTAGGGCAAATAATCTTTATTTGGCTTTTAAATAACGTTGCTTTAATTCAAACCTTGTTGGTTTTTCTTAAAAACAAGGCTAAAATCTTTAGAAGTCGTTATTTACAGCGTCATTTATAAAGTGCCCTTATTTTATAAGTTTCAAAAAACGTTTATTGGACAAAGTTTCATTGAATTTAAAAATAATAATAAATGTTAATAACACTCTAGGTCTTAGGACTTAAGTAATAATAATTAATAATGATTTATTCATGTTAATACTTATACATGTATAATAGATTCTAAGCCATTTTCTCAAATGTAAACTTTTACTACTTTTGCTGGAAATACATTTAAGACAAACTTTTTATCAATATATGAACTAAACATTCAACAAGGTAACTTTGCACCGTTTAGCTAAATTTGTAGATATTTAAATAAAAGCTTCACAAACAGTGGAGCAAAAAAGTTTAGACTTTGTATAGGCCATAAACAAAATATTTTCAAACAAAAGATGTAAAAATTTTACTTTGATTTATTGTTTTACGAAAATATGTTTAAATAAATAATAAATTTCACATTAAACAAACAGAAGATAAGTAACAATGCTCTGACGCATAATCGCAATATATTACAATAATATAATCAACAAATTATATAACTACACTAAAATTATTTTATAAAGAGCCAAATTACATAAATGACACACCAAATTAAAGTTACCGTGTACGACCAACTGAACCCAATAATATATCTATATATAAATGTATGTAGCTACGCTTTTATTGTTTGAAAATCCCTGAAATCGTTCCAGCACAGGAACTTGTTTATTAACGCTACCTTGCAATAATGTTTGTTGAGCTAAATTGCGAGAAGTTGATAATTTAGCTTCATGTGTAACAAAATAAATATTTTTCCATGCTATAAATTTTGATAAGACCTTATAATATTGTCCTTTATTTCGCTGTCATACGTAAATTAGATGTAAGTTAATTTGTGAGATGAAGTGGCAGAATGTGTTAGTTGTACTGTGTTTATTAAAATGTACAGTTTTCGGTGAGTAATTTTTGCTAAAACTATTTTTTATAAACTGCAACTTAACCTAAACTTCTAATAAAAAGCTTGTATAATCTAAACGCTGGCATTTTATCTTAATTATCACATCTATTGCAAAATTAAGTAAATAAAACTTGTTAACGAGTCCTTTGTATTACAATACAAGAAAATATAAGTAACAACGACCAACAAAACATTTTCGTATATTTTTATTGCGTGCAATATTTTTAAATTTATAGCAGTCAACAGGAATTGTTAAACGAATTCTAAACTGCGCAGGAATTTTAAGACTCATTTTAAATTAAACAAAAATTGCCACTCACCTCTGTAAACAACTTAATTAAAAATGTTGTGAAAATGAGTAGGTAACTTATAAATCACGAACATAACTGTATTAGGGCAAAACATACAGTTACAGACATTAATATAAATTAGGTATGTTGATTCAGAAATTTATTAAATATACCGAGTGTCCCAGTTTGGTAACTTTGAAACTATATTTTGCTATCTGTAATGCTAATGGATATATAAAACAGTCGTAACGTAACAAAGAAATACTTTTTTTGACAGTTACTTTAAAAAAAGGAAATGGTAGAAAACTTTTGTAGATTCTTCTAAAATTTTGCCAATTTAATCGGTTTCCAGTCTATAATAATAAATTATATCACCTGTTATACCATCAAAATTGTAAAAAAATTAAGCTATTGCCGTTTTTCATTATGTTGTCCGTAGAAGACAATTAAAGTTACTAAAAATAAGTTGTAGTAATCGATTATTTGTCAATTAATCGATATATTCTTACTGCATACTGTCGTACAACTATAAAATTACAATGTTATAATGCAAGCTTAAACATATTAACTCGTGTCTTAAAATTGCGCAGGTTCTCCAGCTTTAGATGAACGAATAGTCGGTGGTGAAAGTGCTTCTATAGAGGAGGTTCCCTACCAATTATCTCTTCGTCTTCGCGGTCGGCATGTTTGTGGAGCAGCAATAATTAACGAAAATGTAGTCATAACCGCAGCACATTGTGTTGAAGGGTAAGGCCTTTTTCCTTACTTTCCCTACCAAAAAACTCCACTAATAAACAATTACAGTGTAGAACCATCGCAACTATCTATTTATACAGGAAGTTCTACTAAAGACAACGATGGAGTACTGAAAGGGGTTTTTGCAACAGTAATGCACAAAAAATATAATTCTCATACCTCCGATAACGACATCGCTCTAATAAAGGTAAAATTATTAATTCATTTTTAATACAGTCAACAATTTTAGGCCATATCATGAGAGTAACTATAGCAAAGATTTTACAAAAGTGATTAGAAAACATAGTAAATTTTTGTTTGCTACTTTTCAAAATGTGTACATTTGTTTGTATTGCTATCAGGTCATAAAGAGCTTCAATGAACGTCATATAACAGATGCCACTCTTACTAGTGACGTGTTAAACAAAGATAGGAGTTACTCAGGGTGTGCATAATTTTAAAATATACCAAATTAATGGCTAGATAGATCATTTGATAATGAAGCTATCTTCTTTTAACTCATGAAGTATGTACATTAATTTAAAAATCTTATTGTTTAGCTACGAATTAATTTCGTAATTAAAATAAATCAAAAACCAAACAACTTAACATGCATTTTTAAAGGTCCTATATAAGAATTAACAAACAAAGTAGATGAAAATGTATTAATTACACATAAAATAATTTATTTTATACCCGTTAAGTATTTTCCTTGCTTCAGTAAACGCGGTGCAATTTGTTTTATGAGATTAAAGGAGGTTTCGCGTGTTTTAGTTTACTTCGGTATGAAAACAGTATTACAGAATAATCAGTATAATGCATTTGGCAAGCGTATTAAGTGCATAAAGGGATTAATAGTTGTAAGCTTCTTGAGTTTTTGCAACTTCGGAGTCGTGATATATAACTAGCAGCAATAAAAAGTTCAAACGCGTACAAACACAATATCGTAAACTACATAATCCTATTATATTCCATATTGTTTATGCAATATAAAACAAACATTAAATGCGGCATTGAAGACCGATTAGAGATTTTGGTTTGCTGCACATATTCCTCTTATCTAGGTAAGTCGCCAATCACACAGTGCAATATATGTACGAAAATTGGAGACACTTCATTCTGAATTGTTTGTTTGAGTAACTCCATGTCTCGTGGGGAAGGGTGTCTGAAGAATTTGCTTTTCAAGTGTCCCTACAAAAAGCAATCGCATGTTCTCAGATCTGGCGATATCGAAGGCGATAAAATATCTCCGCACCTGGAGATGATTCGCACTGGAAACAAAATTTGTCGAATTTCCGTCAATTGTCATAGCGGTAGCTTCATCTTGCTGGAACCATGGGTCGTTTTTCATCTCTGGGAGCGTCGAAAGGCGCCGGATCATTTTGCCATACCATCCTGCTGTGAGTGTGGCGCAATTCTCAATGTCGTCTTCATCAAAGAATTGATCAATGATCTACGAACTTAAACAAAGCAGTGTTTTAAGTTTCCATGAACATGTTTCACCGTGTGATGGGCGACCTACCGCCAAGATATGAAGAATATTTGCAGAAAAATGAAGATTACCTTGGAAATGGAAGTGTTCAAGAATTGAAAGTTTTTTTAACAGAAAAATCAAATTATATAAATTCTTGAATAAAAAACTTTTTTTTTTTTCCAAATTTTTACAAATCCTTGGGTATTCAAGTGCTTACGCGATTCATACTGAAGCTTGGTAGGAACTTTTAATGAATCTTAAAGTGAACATCTTGTTATTAAATAGAAAAACACTTTAAGTTAATTTAAAAATACTTTTGTTCAGCTCAGCACTGCATTGCAATATAACTACAAAACTGTACCAATATCTCTTCCGGAACAAAACGAGGTTGTTCCAGTAGGAACGCAAGGTGTTGTAAGCGGTTGGGGTTATCTTCAGGTAAGCATTCAAGTTAATTTTTTTTTTAATCTGTTAAACGTACAATCGGTTTCAGGAAGAAGGACGTGTGTCAAGAGAACTGCGTAAAGTAGTTGTGCCTGTTATAAGCAACAAGCAGTGTCAATATAATTACATGACGAAAGCTTCCATAACACCTCGTATGTTGTGTGCTGGATTCGAAGAAGGCGGGAGAGATGCATGTCAGGTACTACATCACAGCAATTATTACTTAAAACTGCCTGGAAATTAACTTTTAAATAGCTTTTATCCTCCTGAAATATTTTTAACGGTATAACCATAACTGGTGGAGATTTTTTAAGAATTGTCCTAAGGAAGTTTCAATAATTTTACGTTACAAGACGTCGTTTAAAATTTCCAAAAAAGGAAGTCAAATTTACTTATTTAAAAAAAAAACACTGCTGAACGAAAAAAAAAATGTTTTTTATTTCCCCATCTTTCCTTAAGTGTAGGCACTCCTAGGTATTTACTGTTTTTAACTTATTCTAGTGATAGGTTTAGTTTATGTTTAATCTCTTCCTCGCTTATGACATGGTTTTGTTTTGTCTGTTTTTTTTGTATGTATGTGTATGATTGCCGTATTGTACATTAGATTTTTTCTGGATCCCCCTGCATATAGTCCGCGAACATCAATTCATTAAATACTATTCCATCCATTTTTCAGTATCGTGTGAAACGGTTTATTTTGTTAATTTAGGGTGATTCTGGTGGTCCGCTAGTGGCAAATGGAAAACTTATTGGTATCGTTTCGTTTGGTATTGGATGTGCAAGGGCTGGTTATCCAGGAGTGTATACCAGGGTCGCAAAATACCGTAACTGGATAGATAAAAATGCAAGTACATAGATGCCTAAAGTAGAATCAAAATTGGATCAGCTGATGAAATTACTTCAAACTATTATATCTCCGTTCATTAAGCGATCGTGAGAATATTATGCGAATCAGTATTTTCAACATCTGATCTAATTATGGTTTTGCTTTAGATAATTATGTATTGCAAGAAAATAAAATATTCCTTATGTACAATACAACAAATATATTAATATGTACTATGCTATTTAATTATTTTTTTTTTAGAATAATCCATTCAAAAAATAATTTGCAAAGATACTTTTCATTGAAATTCCAATATATCAAATAAAATTAAACCAATACATTGTTTTGAGAATATTATATAATTCTGATTAAAATTTATTTTAAAATTATCAAAAGGAATACCTACTGATAAAAAAATTAAGAAAAGAAGAATAAACTGACATGAAAACTTTTATGCTACTTGCAAAAATTTTCATTGGCTGTCTTTTATTTAAAATTACAGAAATGTGGTATATGTTGTTGCATATAGGTAAATATTATGAAATTACAAGAGAGTAGATAATGGTCAAATGGTAAAACTGCGGTTGTGAACTCAAAATATTAAAAATATAGATCAATAACTGAGATGTTAGCACATAACACTCAAAAATGTAACACTTCAGATCGAAATACAAGTATTTATGAACTTTCATTGAACCACAAGTATTGTTTAAAAATTATAGGATTTGTGTTTTAATAACTGATTGCATGAAACGATTAGTATAGAAAACAATGCAATGTTCTACTTGAGACAATATTTATTGTCGCCATTTATTTATTTAAGTGCTATAAGACATTGTTTAGGTACATAAAATTTATGTAAAGTTGATTGTTTTCTTATTACATAAGCGTTCATACACCTAAATGCTTTTTATATTGATTGAGGAGGCATATTTTTAAAACCCTTAGATATAGAAACAATGCTAAAACTAATGTTTTAAGAGTTTGGCACTGTCAATTCGGTGTTAATTATTTTAATGCATAAAAGTCTATGAACGAATTATATTTATGATTAATTAAAAAAAAAAAAAGATCTAACACTTTCACAGAGATTACATTGTGGAGTACACCAACAAAGGCTTTATTTTCACCTAATCTAAAATAGATTATTAACAGGGCACCCTTTAGTTTTAAAATGATCCTCAACAATCCTAAATATTACAAATAAGTTACATTCATTTCATTTTATTTTAAAGGCTTTATGAATCTTTTTTTAATTGCCAGGCATACATTAAAAATAAGGTAAAACAAAGTCTTACCTTGCCAATAATATAACATTTTAACACATGTGTTTCAGAGATTAGTACAAAAATAAAACTTATTAATACTCTATTCCTGTAAAATAACAATAGATAAATTAATAAACAATCCAAACTGGGTTAAATTTTGTTCTAAATAAACCTGTTATTAATTTTTTAAATTTAAATATTTCACAAAAACTAACTGCACATAAAATTAGATAAATATGATGTTGAAATGAAAACAACAATTCTATTGCAACTGGACTATTTAGGTTACAAGTGTGTTTCAGAAATAAAGTAAATAATGGAATCTATAAAACACAGTTTTTAGACTTTAATATCAGTCTGTTGTGTACAATGTTGAATGTACTCATTGTTTCAGTTTTGTGTCATTTTGCCTTAGGTAGCTACTGTTGTTACTCCTTTCAGCTTCGTTTAAATAAATTTGTGTTATTTTTAAGGCAAATCCTTGCAGCATAGGTTTTCTGCTCTTCCGTCTGAACTTAAAATTGTAGGAGGTGAAGATGCAGATATCAAAGATTATCCATATCAACTGTCTTTAGAAGCCCACCAATCACATTCCTGTGGAGCGTCGCTACTCTACAACAATATTGCCATAACAGCAGCACATTGTACATACGGGTAAAATAGATATTGTTTTTCTAATCATAGCAGAGATAAATTTAAAAGGAGTATAAATTAAATATGCCACAGGTAGACTAGCAACAGCACATCTTAAAAATAATTAGCATGCCCAGATAATGCTTAAAGTAAAGTCTGTAAACAATAGTTTTTGGACAATTACAGCTTAAATTTTGATAGATTACAACAATTAATCTTTTGTGTAAAGTATATTAGGACTAAAGGTATTTGATTGCAAATCCCAAGTTAACATTTATTTATTTTTAAATTCCTCTTAAGTGAAAACAAAAAAAAAACTTTCACGGTATCAAAATAATTTATTTCTCGTCCATTTACAACAGAAAATATCCATATTACTAAAATATTTTGGATGTCATGGACAATTGAGAGAATACATTTTTTTTTAACAAAACATAATTTGATTGCCTAAATTTCATAGAATTTCTGTTAAATCAAAAAAAAAAAACTCGAAACCATTCGCTCAACGTATTACACTCGTAATAAGGACGTAGGTCATTTAATTATAAAACTAATTATTCTAGGCTGACCGCAAAGGATTTGAGGATTCGTGCTGGAACATCCACTTTGGAGACCGGTGGACTTCTAGTTGATGTTCAACAAATTATACAACATGAACAATTTAACTACGCTCTCTTGGATTACGATGTTTCTCTTCTAATTTTATCTCATCCACTTCCTTATTCTGCTACCATTGCACAGATAAATCTAATAGAAGATGGTGACACCGTGCAAGAAGCAGCAACAGCAGTGGTTACTGGATGGGGAACTACTTTGGTAAATAGTTCTTTGCCTTTTATTAAGTAATTAAATGTATTGGAAACTGAACTAAGCTTAGTTAGCGAACCAATAAATTATTAAATAATGAAATTCTATAAATGTTTTAAATAAATCTAAATTTCCCGCTTAGAAAAGTATTTATATAAAAAATATAATAATACTGTTTAAAACTAAAAGCTCGCAAAGATATCTCGAATGATAAAAATATCATTTCTTAAAAAAAAACATTTTGTATTATTTGTTTAATTTTTTTATAAATGTCTAAGATTACAACCTTGTGTTACAGGAATCCGGATCCTTGCCAGAGATTCTTCAAATGGTAGAAGTTCCACTATTTAATTTTACTAAATGCAGAAAAATTTATGGAGAAAATGCCATTACGGAAAGAATGTTTTGCGCTGGATTTTCCGAGGGTGGAAAAGACTCTTGTCAGGTGAGATGAATTTTCCTTTTATGGAGTTAATTATAATAAGAGATAATGTAAATCCGATAACGATAATTATTTTGCGCAGGGCGACAGCGGTGGACCTCTGGTAATTAACGGTAAATTAACTGGTATTGTTTCTTGGGGTTATGGGTGTGCGAGGCCTCATCTTCCAGGTGTTTACTCTAATGTTTCAAATTTGCACGAATGGATCATAAGCAATGCGAATCAATATGTTTTAACATGAAAACACTACAAAAAAATTTACTTGAATAAAAATTTTGTTTTAAACGTAATGTAATTATTTGTTTAGGTAAAATTATAAATAAGTGTTTATTATTTGTTTTATATTTGTCAACATGTATATGTAACATAATAAAATAAAGAAGTTATATTTTGTATCTATTTTTTTTTCTTAAATCTTACAACGTTCATCGTATTTGAATTATTTTTGGCGTTTACCTCGCCAAACGACATATTAGGGACCAATAAAAATTTACGAATGACAAGCAAGGAAAGATAATAGCTGCCTAAGGAAAAGTATAGTCTTAAATTTATCATATTAAAAATGTTTGTTTTTTTATAAATTCTCTATGCTTATTAGTGTTCTGAGCAATTAAAAAATCATATTGTAAAGTCTTTTACTTAACACAGTTCCTTATCATTGAATTCACATTTATCATTATTTGGTTATCAAGAAGATTATGGACAAAATAGTTAATAAAATGAAGATCATTATGATATGATTAAAGTTTAGGAAATGCTGTAAAATAAATAGAAGTATCAAAAACGAAACAACTAGAGACAACAGTTAAAAGCCCATAAAGCAATAAATACATATCTTCTTTCATAAGAAATTCTTAAGATAAGTGAAGGGAGATACAACATTAGAGAGAATTATTCACCAGAGCATAAAAAAAGCCACCAAACATCTATAAAACAAACATATAACAATTACAGTAATTGGCAGGAAAATCTGTTAAATCCCTACTACAAATTTTAAATTATAGGCCAAGAGTTAGACGGCCCATAGACGCACCAAGGAAAAATAACAGGATAACTTATGAAGACAGAGCAGACATTTTAGGCCTGACACATAAAAAGAAGAAATAAAATGTTAGGAAATATGGGAAGTGTGAAAAAAAAAATTCGAATTGTTTAAGTACAGGATAATGTTGCAATGAAATATTATTTATGATTTTAATAATCAACAATGGTTGAGCAAAACGTAAACTTTGCAGTGGGATTTAAACGTTAAATACTCAATAACGATGACTAAGATTACTAGCAACTGTTTTTAAAATTTGTGATAAAACTGCTGAAAAGTTTTATCGTATCAGATAACCTACAATATAAAAAGCCCTGCCAAAATAGAACTAACAACATTGATCAACATGCGTCTATTTTTGCTCCTGGTATCTGCTGTATTCGCGTCTGTGGGTAAGAATCTTTCTTCTAATCTTATGTAACAAATTCAAGAATGCTGCTTAATTAGAGATTTTGATTCAGGCGCCTTGCCCGGCCGTGTGAGGCCATTGGTGCCTATGCTGGACGGAAGAATTGTTGGTGGTACTGTGGTTGATATTTCTCAATATCCTCACACTGTCCAACTTAACTACCGCGGCAGCCAAATTTGCGGAGGTTCCCTGATTAGCAATAAATGGGTTCTTACAGCTGCTCACTGTACCGACGGGTAAGATCTTACATATTTAATTTACAACAAGCGTGATTTAAGAATGTAAAGATCAAACGTACTTCATTAACATAATAAACTATATTTTATTCACTAAGATATGCCACAGAATTTTGTACTTACTCATCTTTCAATAAACTATCAAAATTTGGTGATAAAACTAAGCACTATATACGTTAATTATAATGATTAAATCTTATTATTGTTTATTAGTTTTTGAATTATGAGATACATATGGGTTGTTTGTTAATTTCTTTAAGAAAAATAAGGTCACTTAAAAACGTTTCAAAAGTTTGAAGAAGTTTAAAAAATATTTTTAATCTGTTTCTGAACGAATTGGTAATCGGTAACATTTTTACAAACAACAAAATTTTAAAAATGTCATGGCTACGTCTGCGGTTCTCAGTATTGTCCCAGCTGTATGGCCCATCCTGTATTAGAAAATTATGTATTGTCTAATGAAAGAGTTACACCCAAACTGAAATTTTCTTAAATTCAAAACAAAAATTATGATTACAGATCATCGGCATCCCAGTTGTCCATTCGTGCAGGTACCAATAATCGCAATTCCGGCGGAGTTGAACAAAATGCTGAACAACTTATTCAACATAGTAGCTACAACGGTGCCACCATTGACTACGATATGTCTGTTATTCGCGTTGCTGGCTTCACTCTTGGCAGCACCATCGGTACCGTCAATCCTGCAAGTTCTGAAGCATCCACAGGCACAAACGTTGCCGTGTCTGGATGGGGTACAACTTCTGAAGGTGGTTCATCGTCTTCTACTCTCCGAGCTGTTACAGTACCAATTGTAGCACGTTCAAGTTGCGACACTGCCTACGGTGGAGGAATAACCAATCGAATGATATGTGCTGGAGTTGCAGCAGGTGGAAAAGACGCATGCCAGGTTAGTACAATATTTTACCTAATCTATATTCGTATTACTGACGCCTAACACTATAATTTTATTACAGGGAGATTCTGGTGGTCCATTGGTTAACGGCAAAACTATTGTTGGTGTTGTTTCATGGGGTTCCGGATGTGCCCGTCCAAACTATCCAGGTGTCTACACTAATGTTGCTAATCTTCGTAACTGGATTAAAACCAATACTGGAATATAATTGCACACATAATACCTGTACAAAAAATATCCAATGTTTTGTGTGAATAATAACTACATTTCATTTTTGTATGATTGTAACCCATATTGTCACATATTGTGGCCTTTAATAATTTTTAAAGACGACCATCTACTTAATAAACAATAAATATAAATTAAGTTGTACTCTATTTATTTATTTTTAATTAGTCTTATTATTAAACATTTATTAAAAGAATCGCTAAAATGATTCAACTTAAAACTTTCGTCTTCTAAACAACTTAAGGTTAAAGTAGAATTGTTCCTATTAGTTAGTTAGTTATCTGTTCCTCTTTTGCCGTTAGGCGTCGACGTGTTCTGATTTGCAGAACTTTTTCCATTTAATTTTGTTCTTGGCTAATTTTGCAGCTTTGTTCCATGTGGTACTCTTCCTTGACAATGCTTGTCCCACTTCTTGGTTCCAGCTTCTACGTGGTCTCCCTCTGCTATTTTTTGTATCCCAGCCCGCGTCCCATATTTCTTTTACAGAATTCCCATCCTTCATTCTGATTAGGTGCCCAAACCAGTTAAGTTGTCCTTCTTTTATTTTTTGAATGATTGGATCAACTTCGAGCCTATTCCTAATTTCTTCGTTCTTGATTTTATCTAATCTAGTAACCACCTCCATCCTCCTTAAAACCCTTATCTTTGCTGCTACAATTTTTGATTTTAACCTGTTTAACCTATAAAGTAATTTCTGTTCGAAGCTAAAACAATAAGTTAATCCTTATCTGGATAACAAGGTTATTAAATATAACCTGAGATTTGTTGATAAGCTGAAGTTGCTAAACACTGATAAAGTTTGAATGTCTTTCATCAATCTTTGACAAAACCTTTTAAAAAAAAGCATAAAAGTCTCGACAAAATAGAAATAACCAGATATATATCTTTTTTAAATGTATATTTTACAAAAATGATAGACAAACTAATCTCTTGATATAGATAAATTGATTATTCATATGTTTAACACTTAACAACACTAGAGAAATTATAACATTTTTATTGGCTCACGCAAAATCACATGCATAACCTAATCGCTTGCAATTGTTTTAAAAATTAATGATATTACTTTAAAAGTGTTATATCAGATAACCTACACATTAAAGTCTGGACAGAATAATCACCAGCACCTTTGATCAACATGCGTCGGTTTCCAGTTTTGTTGTTTGCTACATTTTTGTGTGTAGGTAAGAATTTATAATTTACTAATTGCATTGATGGCTTAAATAAATTTGTTTTACTTTAGGAGCCCTTCCAGGTCACAAGAGGCCACTGGTGCCTCTTCTGGATGGAAGAATTATCGGGGGTGATGTTGTAGATATTAGTGAGTTCCCTCACACTATCCAACTCAACTATCTTGGCAATCAGGTCTGCGGAGGTACCCTTATCAGCAGTGAATGGGTTATTACTGCTGCTCATTGTACCGATGGGTAAGATCGTATAAAGTTGATAAACTTAACACTCACATATACCAAATCCAGTTTACAAGCTTAATTAAAAAATTACTCGTTTTTTTTCCAAAATAATTGCTTCTTAAAGAAAATCAAAACTCTTGACTGATCCTTAGTACATTATTTTCTTAGAATAATTACGCAATGATAGTATACAACAGTGAATAAATAATCTTCTGGCTAGAGACGAATATCTCGAAACAAGTCTATTTTTCTTGAGAAGCGAATGTTTTTAGACATACATAATGCAACTTCTTAATTAAACTTTTTTATCAATACTTTTGTATTAAAAGAATCTCTTGAATACGTTGTTCAAAAAAAAGACACAAACATATAAAAGAAACTTAAAAATTTGCCGAAAACGATACAAAATAACATAAAAATCAAATTATTCAAATAGTTGCCACTTCAAAACACCTGTTATTATTATCTGAATTGTTATTTTTAATAGAACACCACTAAGATTAGATTCGCCTTGTCGGGATTTTTAAAACACTTTTATAATAAATTTTCCGTCCGAACTTTTTTCTCAATTATTTTTGCATCACCCGCTCCAACAACTCTTTTTGTTTATTCGTAATACTGTATTCTTAACGCTTAAATTTTTAGTCAACTAATTTAATGAAAGGGGGATTTGCTTCTAGTTTTATTATTATTATTATTATTATTTCCGCGGAGATGATCCCATTTCGGGTTTCTGTACTGCGACCTATTGGTCTAGTGTGCCCTCTGTTGATGGCCCCTTAAAGGAATCCTGTGTTTTAGAAAACTCCAGAATTTACTTTAAGGGTGTTTTCCTTGACTCTTCTTGGTGGGCTTTTTCCATCCCTAGAAGTGTGCGCCGATAGGGTGTGAATCCTTCACACTGGTATATTACGTGAAGAGGAGTTTCTTCTTCTTTACCACATCCTTTGCATATATCGGTCTCTGAGAGCCCTATTATGTAGAAGTGTTTTTAAGCCCACAGTCCTGTAATGAGTCCTGTGGCTGCTCTGATGTCTGCTGAGCTCCTTCTGAGCATTTCTTCTGTCTTTTATTTTGAGACTATTGACGGGATAGCCTTAGAATGGGCTTGTCCTGCAACTATTTTTCAATGAGCATTTTGCCCCTGTATTAATATATCATTAAGACACCGCTTAGCTGTTCCATAGGATGTACCAACTGCGGGTTCTGGTCCGAAGAAAGGTGTCTCTCTGCCAATTTTGGCGAGGCGGTCTTCCTTCTCGTTTCCTTGTTTATTGGTGTACCCGGAGCACCATACTAGTTTAAGAACATTTCAGAACAAGTCCTGATTAACGACGAGCCAAGAGCTTTAACGCTGCTTGGCTGTCGGACATTATGAAGTTTCTTTTGTTACTAAAATCTCTTCTAGTTCATATAATTAAATATTTACTGTTGCAATTATAGAAGAGAACCATCTCAGTTATCAGTTCGTGCCGGAAGTAATACCCGCAATACTGATGGAATTCTTCAAGACGTCATCGAAATTATCCAACATCCCGAATACAATGGTGCAATATACGATTACGATATTTCAGCACTCCGTGTGGCTGGCTTTACTCTTGATGCCAACATAGGTGTAGTTACTCCTGCGGAAACAGAACCACCAGTTGATACAAAGGTTGTGGTGTCCGGATGGGGAACTACCACTGAAGGTGGCTCACAGTCTTCTCTCCTTCGAGCTGTTATCGTACCAATTGTTCTAAATACCACTTGTGAAGACATTTATTGGGATTATGAATGGATCACTGAGAGGATGATTTGTGCTGGATTCACAGAAGGTGGAGCAGATGCATGTCAGGTTAGTGAAAGATTACAACTCACTCTTCGTGAATCGTAGTTTTTTAAATGAATTCGTATATAATTGTAGGGTGATTCTGGTGGTCCCTTGATCGAAGGTAAAACTTTTGTTGGTATCGTATCGTGGGGTATTGGATGTGCCCGACCTGATTTTCCAGGAGTATATACCAATGTCGCTAAGTTTCGTTCTTGGATAGCAAACACTACCGGAATATAACTGCCTTTTTAATTAAAATTGTAATTAAACAACAAATACTATGCAAAAATATAATAAATTGTTTTTGTTTTACATACCGAAATATATTTTGTATACGTGAATAATTTAGGAAAGCAACACTTTTCGTAAAATCGAGATTTAATAATGGTTTTTAGTAATTTTTGATACTAATACACAGGATGTCTCAATTATTGTGAACAGCATGGAGATCTCTAAATTGTTACAAAGTAAGTTGAATGGGTTAAAATGATTAAAGATTTAAGAACAACTTTGCTATAAAAAAAAATCTTTAAGGAAGTTAATTGTTTCTGCGCTATTGACAAAAACAATAAAATTACATTTTCAATTTTTGCTTATAACTTGCTTATTTGAAATCACATTCAGAACATTTTTTGACATTATTGGGGACACTGTTTTAATCGTTCTTTGGAATCTTTTAACCATCAGTGTTTTATCTATAACAAAACGTACCAGGTTTCAATAAGTTTAATAAATAGTGTTTGTAAACTTGCAACAGCTATAGAAATTAAATTTTTAACCTACAACTGACATAAGACTACCTTACATCATTTGGAGTTTATTTAGTAAATTTAGTAATTTATTAGGCAGTATAAACAACAGCTCTAGCAATTCCTGTTAGTTCACTACTTACATTAAACACACGATAAGAAAAACAACATATATATTTCACATATAAGTTTATTTTGCAATGTATAAAATACAAAATATTTATTTTTATAACACTTTTAGAAGAAACATTGGCACGGGAATTGTTAGATATACATAGTTTAGCTATTTTGAAACTATAGGATATGTAAAGTATAAAATATGTAAAACACGAATTAAAAAATACATCAATATCCTGAATTATTCTATTTTGCAATTTAACTAAAAAAAACTATTGTGATAGATTGTTTGACTACACAACACCAAGCAAAAGTACACTGATTGAATTAGTTTGTATGCTAGTGTACCTTGTTTTTGATGAACTACATACGAAAATTTTATTTTTGAAACAATTGTTGGTAAACCAGATCACTTGGTGTTGCACAGGCATCGTTGTAGCTTAAGTTTTAAAATTAAATTATTAAAATCTTGCAATAACTAAAGTAAAAAAACAGCTTGTGACGGGTAAGTACGGTAACAATAAAGTTCATGCAGTACTGAGTAAAACAAATAAATTCTTTTTATATTGCTTTATGTTTTAAGCAAGTTTTTAATTTAAAAAAGATAAAACAGTGTCACATTGGATCTACCAGTATAGTTACAGGTGCTTATTTTGGTGAATCAAGTGCAAAAATGTCTCCAAAAATCGGTTTTCTATGAAATTTGCCTTTGAATGATGGAATAATTGCAAATGAAACTCCAAAATTACAGCAACATTTTTCAAAACTTACATTTTTCAAGTACGTTTTGATTTCAAGCATTAAACTGTTTGAGAATAACCTACAAGACCTTGTTTTTGTTTGTAAGATTTACATACTGAAAATTTTTAAATTTTCTCTTCTTTATTTTTAAAATAGAACATTTTACGGGCAATTTAATAATGTTTTTCTGGATTTGTATTTGAAATATTATTAAAAATCTCATTTGGCTTTTGCGATAGTTTTAGTGTATTTAAAAAGTTTATTCTTTATACGAAGTCGGTTTTGCTATATGTTTAGCTAGTTAAATTTTAGACAGTTGAATTTAGTCTCAGAAAATATCGTCCGCAAGGGCCTGCTTTTCATAAATCTGCTCTTGGTTGTGTCTAGTTACAACACGCGATCTATATTTTTCATAGCTTTTATTATTCTGCATACAAGAAACCTGCACCACTTGAAAGCTTGCAAATGATTTACTGATTTAAGGACAGCAATTTTCCAGTTCAACAAAATGGTGCGTGCTTTTGTGGTGCCATCATGTTCAGTGGATCTTTGTTGTATCTGGCAAATACTTCACGCTTAAACGTTTCGAAGTGTTTACGATTGACATTGTTTTGATGCTCTCTCCAAGCAGGACGGCCGCGTTTCTGGAGCCCCCAGTGGCATGTGAAAGCTGGAGACAAGACGTAAAATTCATAACCAGCTACAAACATCTCATACACCTGGAAGAAAAAAATACAGTTAGCTTATTCCAAACAAACATTTGATTAATATCAGTTTATTATTATTTATAATCATGTATTGATTAGACAATTTCTTAAAAAAGATTTATTACATATTTCTATTCGGATATACAGGGTGTCCCAAAATCGAGTAAATACATGGGGATCTCGCTTATTATAATAGCTAGAGTATAGGTTTAAATTTGGCAAAGTTGCTAAATTTAGTGCTCATTAATAATCCGAAGAGAAATTGGAAATATCTCAAACGGTATCCGAGAAAATTAGGAAAAACTGAAAAGTCCATTTTTGAAAATCGTTTATAACTCCTTTGGAGTTTGAAATATTTTAAATGTGTAAAAAAGTTGCCCAAGCAACTTTTTAAGCTGAATCGGATGGTGGTCACAAATTTTTCCTAGGTCGATTCGTTTTTGTTTTAGACAACCAACTTTGTTTTTTCTTATGGGCAGCATATCGCGTTTTTCTTCGTTATTAAAGTTTATTTTTACGACTAACAGGCCTTTAAAACTTTTAGTTTGTTGACCGGTTGTCATGGAAACAACATAAACTACAATGACCGGCCTACCTGATTTATAATGGTTATTGTTTAAAACATATTTTTTGAGAGTTCTGTTATCCACTTCATTTGTCTGTATTGTACTCCATCTACGACTTTTGATGTTAACCAAGCCCATTTTTTTTTTAAATTTAATAAATACTAAACGGTTTCTTGGAATATTTAGAATATAGAGCACAGTTTTATGTTAAGTTTTGGACGAACCACTAAACTAGGGTCTTGGGCCAAAGGATTTTGCAGAAAGTGACCGTTATAATTTGTTTTAATTTATTATTTTCTTAACACTGAGCAAAATGTAAAACAATAGAAACTCTTCATCTAAATGTAGCACCAAATTTAAAGTAATACTATGTTTTCTGGTCACAATTGTTTCCTATCTTTTGGTCGATTTTCGTTACAACAAACAATTTTTAAAAAATGCAGATGGATGAAACTAAATTACATGCAAAACCATTTACGTTAGTAACAAGTCGTTGCACACCAAAGCGAATGTATGTGTAATTGATAAGATAAACATTCCGATCACGTTCTTGAAAATTGTGGCGAGTTCTGAAGCCAAAGTTTTTTCTTTGTAGTCAAACACATGTAAATGCTTACCTGGGTATTTCTTGTGTATCCGTATCCGATGAATCTTTCGTCGTGTGGCGGAGCGGTGTCGTGTGCAACATAAAACGGTTCATAGAGGAATTCAAAGTTCGTGACTGGATGGCTGATGTGCACTTCCGGTCTCTCCACAGCATCGTTCTGCCACCTATTACGGAAACTCCCTTAGTTGAATATGCACGTAATGTAGCGAATAATTCGCATGACTTACCTCGAGAAATTAGTGGCGTATTGGTTGTATATAAAAACTTTATGATGAAAGGGCCTAGCCAAGCCTTTGTTAGCCAATCTTATAAGCTCAGTCTTATTTGAAGGAAACCTAACGCGTTGGTCCACTTCATAAGTGGGTACGACATATGCACATAAGCCTTTGCAGACGACTTTCCTTAAAAATTCGTCTAGACCTTCAGCTAAGCGTGCGCTGGGGATTATGTCGACGTCGGTTAGGAACACATAACCGGTCTGACAATTTTTCCTCGCTAAATTTCGTAAATGGTTTTGAGGGTACACACTTTTCACTCTCCATTTATTATTTGCACCGGATCGCTGTTTGAGCAATTGTTCCAGTACTATTTCGGGTTTAACACAATCCATTTGCGATAAGGTATTTACATCGACTTCCACCGCACGCGGCTGTCTATCTCTAGGGAAAGCCAGATGAAAGCTGACGCGTTCATGTATATTCGTAAAACAATGTCTTAAATACAACACGTATAATAGTAACAGGTTAAATTCGTCATCTCCTGCTGCAAACAGAGCAACTGAAATTGGACCAATCCAGTGATTTGTCACTTGTATTAAGGATGAAAGCTTTTCAAGGGAACTTTGCGTCGCTAAGCACACTACAAACTCTCTGCTTAGCTCTGTGTATTTGTCACCGACAATTATGTGATCGAAAAGTTTGTATAAACGGCGATTGTCCCATCGTCCCAATCGAAGATCCAAGTTAGAAAACGGTGCTTCGGGTCCTACATCAACCAATTGCGTGTCGCATGGTTCACGGACCGGTAGTGCTTGGGGAATTTCTTTTTGATTTACTGTGGCTACTCTTTTGGGACAGTCTGGACCATACACAATTTTAACTGTAAGTAGAACGTTGTATACTGATAAAATGACTAAAGCACATAAGCTAAAATTTCGCAGTCGGCATCGGCTCTGGAACAAAAACAAAGGCGTTGTAATGATATGAATGTCTTCCTAAATATCACTTAAGACGAATTTTTATCTCAAAGAAATGTCCTTTTATCATGAAAACTTTGATCAATTTCACTCTACCAAACCCCACAAAAAAATCCACTCTTCATCTTTTGGAGTTTTACCTTTCGTTTTGTGTCGCAAAATTGTTGAAAGTTTTTAAGAAAACGACAATCAAGTCTCAAGAAATATTTACGTCTTGATTATTTTAGTTAGAGTGTAGTATTTTAACTTTTAACGGACGTTCTTTTTCATGCAATAACGTCATGTATTGTAATATTGATTAATAATTATTGAATCGACTGCTAACGTTAAATTATTTACGATTCAATCCTACTAAGAATTTTCTTTAAAAAAAAAAACTACGACTATACCGGGTGTAAATGAAGTGTGGTACGCCCTCTTTTTTTTTCTTTAGTTTTGATTTTAGATAAATGATATTTCGGACATATGATATGTGCAAAAAATCGGGCTTTTTGAGCACATGCGCAAATTTGTTTCACTTCTGGTTTCGCCGGAAAGGACCCCAATTTTGTTATTTTAAATGGAACACCCTGTATATGTTTACATTTTTGGAAGGAAGAAGCGATTTTGGATACAACTGCACTATTTTGGTTAATTTTTATAACCTCAAAAAAATTTTGAACCAAAATTTAGTTTTTTATTATTTGCACATATCATGTCTAACATTTCATTTTGTCTAAAATCAAAACTAAAGAAAAAAGGGGGTGTACCACACTTCATTTACACCCGGAATAGTTCTATTAGCATATCCCTATACGTCTAGGTACAAAATAAGTCCAAGCAGTAAGTATTTTTATTGAATTTATTTAAAATTTATATTGCTTTAAGTATCAATAAACTTGTGACGCCTAGTACAATTCAAAATTTAATAATTGTTATAATGCTTGATATTCTGGTCTAAAATATTATTTACATTCACTTTTCAATTTCCATTTTTGAGAGAGAACTTTAGTAAAATATTCATTTGTAGGTATAGAGGCTATTTTCTTCTCTGTAATTAATAACACAATGATGAAATACGTGACAGACAATTTAAAAAAAATGAAATTTTAAATAGATCCAACCAAAATAATTGACACTCTGTAACGAGTGCCAAAAAATATTATGGAAAAAATTACTTATTTGACCTCTGATATTTTCTCTAACTACACTTTTTGTTTGTACATACTAAAGTTTTGACTGAAAGTTATTTAAAATTTAAATCTGTTAAGACATTTCTACATTAACAACAATTTTGTTGCCTCTCTACAAACGTATTTACATAGAACAAAAGTAAAATATACAAAAACATACTTAATTATTGTTTATAACACGTATTTATTTATAATTAGTACATACCTGAACCATTGAATTATAAAATGAATTTAAAAGACTACTATATTGGACATCACATCTTGTAAATAAAACTCATTGGCTTTAAGTCACTTCTGTAGATTTTTTAGTTACTTAAACTCCAAATGTTGTCACTTCGAACTTATAAGTAACAAATAACCACAGTTTTTTACAAGCTTGCCATAATATAAAACGAAATGCCTTAATGTTTTATATAATACAATGCAGTCTTATTAGTTTCACGAATAGTTTTAAGAGGCACAACAATAAATTATGTTTAAGGCGAAAACATATAATTCTTAATGCTGTAAACAATTCGCTGATTGCAAAATAAAAGATTCTTCATGTAATTGGTGTTGAATGTGAAAAGGAGACGCCGGTTTAGTGCGGCGCAGGCGTCAGTATTTATCGATCTTTTAGCAGGCGTACCTCGTCAATGTGTTAGTGAAAAGGGACGCCCATGCATGCGGACACTTCTGTGTTTGTATGCTGAAGTCGATATAACGTATAAATAAAGAATCTAATTAAGAGATAGCGTGCTAGCTATATTGTTAAAATATCGCATTAATGTATAAATTTTCAATGAGAAGCGAGAACTAAACCTACTTTAGCAACGAGAATGGGATGTACTGCAATTCAAACTCTGCATACGGGGGCCAAGCGGAATTTATTAAGGATAAAATATACGGGCGTACTCGAACTGTAAAAATTCTTGCACTCAATTACAAAAATTCCTGAACTATACTTTTCCTCGAATTTATTGTTTAGGTAAAAAGTCAGAAATGATTAAAGTATTCCTAAATATCTACAATTTAAATATCATCTAATTATTTTTTACCTGTTCATCAAGTAAATTTCATTTATTTAGATTAGACTGAACTTTAAACCTCTATAGAAAAAAAAAACTTTGCTTGACACTGCGACAAATGTAAAATTTATCCGATACCCTCTTAAATGACTGCCATTACTAAAAGATTTCTACTTTGTAGCTTTTATATGACGCAAATTGAAGGTTGGACCGGTCTGTTACGATCAAACTTTTATGGAACTAAACTATTTTCAGAACGTGAAACCCTCGCTGAAACAGTTATCTCCAATTTGTTGCGAATGATAATATAAATGTGGAGGATACAACGATTCCATGCATTCTGAATGTGCAGAAACTATGCTTAAATATTTATCAATTATTTAACATAATAAAATTAAAAGCAATGACCCAAGTTACCAGAATCTTCAATTCTGTGCTACTAAAAGTCGAAAATCATATCAGAATGTAAAAGCTGTAGAACAATCTAAAAAATAATCTTTAAAATTAATCTTAAACTAAACTTAAAAATTATCTAAACATTTCTTTCTAATATTGTTAAAAAAAGGTGCTTATCTCTTTATATTTAAACATGGCCAATACAAGTCGACCACTATTTTTCATTTCGTGCATTGTTAAATGAAAAGCTTTACATTAAATCCAGCAAAGCACTGTGTGGGTTACAGCTCATATATTTACCAGAGCTAATGTGCACGCGTGCAACACCACAAGTTAATTCCAAACTCCTTATATTTATTGCGGTACTTTATTTTCAGTAAAACCACTTTTAACGTTCGCCACAATCGAATTGCTGGTTGACTTAAAAACAAACATCGCAAGCTTTGCTTTATCATTGTCTAAATTTAATTAACTAATCGACAGAAATATACTACACGATAATATTAATTATTTGTCATGATTTATTCATTCCTTAACAAAATATTGATCCATTAAATTTGGCGTTATACGTGGCTTAAATAACGATTCGATTTTCGCATTGATGTAACTAGAAAATTATAAGGACTATAAAACCAACTGAAACACATTGATATGTATTTTTTACACTGATAGATATTATTATTATTATTTAAGCGGAGTTTCGGGTTCCTGTACTGCGACCCATTGGTCTATTGTACCCTCTGGTGATGGCCCAATAAAGAAGTCCTCTGTTTTTGCAAAATTCTAGGATTTTCTTTAAGGGTGTTTTTCTTAACTCTTCTTGGTTGGCTTTTTCTATCCCCAGAAGTTTATGCCGATAGGGTGTGAATCCTTCACACTGGCATTATACGTGGAGAGGAGTTTCTTCTTCTTTACCACATCCTCTGCATATATCGGTCTCTGAGAGTCCTATTATGTAGAAGTTTGTTTAGCCCACAGTGTCCTGCTGCGAGTCCTGTGGCTGCTCTGATGTCTGCCCTGCTCATCCTGAGCATTTCTTCTTTAGAGACCATTGACAGGCTAGCCTTAGCTTGTCCTGCAACCTTTTTCCAATGAGCATTATGCCCTTGTATTAACATGTCATTAAGACACCGCTTGGCTGTTCCATAGCATGTGCCAACTGGGGGTTCTGGTTCGAAGAAAGGCGTCTCGCAACCAGTTTTGGTAGGCGATCTGCGTTCTTGGTATATTAGTGTGCCCTGGTCGCCATACCTGTTTAACATTATTTCTGCTTCCTACCAGGATGCAGCTAAGAACAAGTTCTGAATTTACTTCCGACGAGCTAAGAGCTTTTAATGCTGCTTGGCTGTCGGACACTATGAAGATTCTTTTATTATTAAAATTTTTTTCTAATAGCAACTGTGAATAAGATGTTCCAGCCTTAACAATTACGCTAAAGTCAAAGAAAGCGTCCCAGGATTACTATCTTACATTATAATTTCTACTATTGCAAACGAATTAAAGTGTATCTTATCCGAATTAGCAGTTTTGGTTTTATTTATAAAAATAAACCTTAAAACATCAATCAAATTGTTACAAGTACTAAAATCTCGAAAGATAGTATTGTTAAACGTTCTCTTATCTATGTTTGACGCAATACATTAGCAAAATTAAAAGGATCAGTGTTATCGGACTGTTAGCCTAAAATCCATACGGCCAAAGCCAAAGAAACTAAAATTAACATTCTTCATTAAATATTAGTACATAGCTGTTGGTTATACACTAAAAAAACTGTTCAATTTTATTGGAATTCTTCCCAAGTTTTAAAATACAATACAGCGAACTTTAGTTCGTGACAAGACTTCCAACACTGCGAAACCACTTCAATTTTCTTTAGCTGAAAATTACTAAATTACCCGAGAAATACCAAGTGTAAAGTTGCAGCTTCGTACAAAGTTGTGTAACAGCATTTCCTTTTATTCCCTTCGGAAGTCGTTTTGTGGCAAGCAGACTATTCACAGTAATAGATTCAAGCGATCTAACTCAGTTTAATGACTCTGAATTTCGAAAAAAGTTAATTGACTTTTTAGATCTTTTTAAAACATCTTTGTGAAATAATAGCCCCGCGAAATTAGCATAATCTAATTACTTTAAACTTTAAGTTTCATATTTAACTATTGTTCTCTTTAACGTTAAAATATATTTTCACTTAAAGAATGCATAATTAATAATGCACCGAATAAAATACTGAGAAATACGTTATTTAACATTTGGTGTGCTGTTCCAAAATTTAAATACATTAATTAGTATTGACCTAAAGAGCGCAAGATAAGTTTTGCAATTAGCAAAAGTTTACATAGGATTAAAACTTTGTGTATTTAAATTAAATATTGGGGAAACTCTCAAATTGAAGAGTGACATGTAAAACCTAGATTATTTCCCAAAATAAACATTTATCTACCAAACTATTTTAGGTCAATTGTTTGAAAACGTGTTAAAACATTCATTAAACACCACCAAATTTAATCAAAACAAGGATAGGAAACAACTGATAAATTATGTGTAAACATAGATATTATGTTACCCAATGCTTCACAATATTTTTAGTTGACCAAAATAATAATTAACAATTAATTCGCGATATCTCGCATAATCTCAATTTTGAGTATAAAAAAGGCTCAATGTTTTTAAAGAACAATTCTCTATAAGATAGTGTAACAAAATTAATAGTGTTTTACTTAAGAAAAATGAGTTATTGATGTTTAAAGTTTCACCAGTTTGAGCAGGGTAAAAAAAGTCTTGTGTAATTTATTAAAAATGTAGTGCAAAGTTAGTTAATTTATTGTCAATCTAGATTGTAAACGACTTTTTACTGCCTATTCAAAGTTTTGGTATATTGAAATATTTATGAAAAGTAGATATCTAATATAGTCATAAGCGCTTCTTGCAGGGAAAAATCAGAACATTTATAAACTAAGGTAAGAGCTTAAGTCATCTTTTACACGTTATTTGTACGGACTAAAATCATGGCCAACTTATAGTTGTGTCCAGCTGTTGCCACTCAAATGTTATTTTTTAAACCCTCGATATAAAAAGTAACGACTTACCAGGTTCATCACAATAAAGAAGAAACTATTAAAGTACCATAATTACACCAAATCGTTTTGATTATTGCATATCTATATTTAATACTTATTTAACCACTTAAGATTTATCAGTTCGTTCAAATAAAATAACCCAATTATGTGTACATTAATGATGAACATACAGATATGTTCGCAAATTTGTTTGTCTTTTAGTTAACCAAGATAAATTTTTGGTTTGATAGGTAAAAATAATAAGCCGCTTTCCCTCCAATTGCTTAAAGTTTTGGCCGTTTTGAACTTATATTAACTGTTTATATTTATACCAATATATAAAACCATTTACCCGTTTAGTTTTTACAGTTTACTGTGTTTCTTTGTTGTTTTATTTGGCTTCTACCTTTGTGACAATAAAACATAGATTGACAAAATTAATTAAGATATTGCACTGGACACTCGCGTTAATCTATTGACGTTTTAAATATAATTTGTAATTGAAAAGTGTACTTTGTGTTATGCTTTTAGCTTACTTGTAAAAAAATGTGATGATTTTAATCAGCCAGAGCCCGGCCATACAAAAAAAAAACTCTGCCATAAACGTTAATTTATATATAAACTTTTGTTATAGAAAGTTGAGTGTATAGAAATTTTAGTTTTTAATTGCTAATGCAAATTAAATATTTTATGCCATAAAAAGTTTACAACAATTAAACCAACTGGAGTTTTAATTCTTTATGAATTATCATAGATCTTTAACAACATTGTTAGATATGCAAATGTATTGTTTAAGTAAACATTTATAATGCAAAAATTCAAACAAATTGTTGTCCGGTACCTACCACATAAACTTTTATTTTATTTGTTACATTTATATTAGATCGTCAAATTTCTAACTATAGAATTGTGAAAAAAATCACCTATTGTTTTACGATTACAACATGTATGACTGTTAAGTAGTAATCGATTTCTATTTTGTATTTAAATAAGTATTAATGTGCAGTTTACGTACTAAAATAGAAATGTAATAAAATTTAATGTATATTTTTTATTTAAAAGAACGTATTTATTTATGCTATTTTAACAGATTATATTCCAACAGTGTCAGTAATGTATTGACGCATAGCGCCAACGTGTCCATATACTCCAGGGTAGTCGGGACGAGCACAGCCAAAACCCCAGGATACGATACCAGCTTGAACTCCGTTGACGGTCAGTGGGCCACCAGAGTCTCCCTAAAATTGTAAACGGATTGTTATTTATCAACTGTTAAAACGCTTTTGGTTGGATAGAATTGTCTTGCACGTATATCTAAGATCTTTATTTCTTAATATCACATCTTTTTATTTAGCACACTAGGTTAGTTTTCGTCTTTATCAAAGTATTAATTATTAAAGAATTTTCTTATTTACCTGGCAAGAGTCTTTGCCTCCTTCGGGTACACCAGCGCAGATCATGTTGGAGGTGACGGATCCTGCACCATAAGCAGCATTGCAATCAGCGTTGCTGACAATTGGAAGGTCAACTCTTTGAAGTTGGTCAGAGGTAGATCCACCTTCAGATGTAGCACCCCAGCCGACGCAGGTTGATTCAGTACCAGCATCCCAATCTTGACCAACGGTCGGAAGAGCAACGGCTTTAATTTCGTCGCTAAGAGTGAAGCTATCGGCGAGTTCAAGAACGGAAATATCACCATCGAAGGCACCAGAGTCGAAGCCGGGATTTTGATGAAGTGTGGCTACATCGATTTCAGTTCCACCGCGATTTCTGTTGGATGTACCAGCTCGGACGCTCATATCTAAACCGAATGTACTGCAAAAGCAAATTGGTTAAAGTCAAGTTCATCAAGAGTTTGTGAATAGTACGTTACCCATCTGTGCAGTGAGCAGCGGTGAGAATGGCATTTGCAGAAAGAACGGAGCAGCCACAGATGTGACTACCGAACCAGTTCAGTTGACAAGTCCATGGGAATTCCGTGATATCGGCATCTTCTCCACCAACAATTCTGCCATCAAGCATTGGCTTGCGAGTGTGCTTGGGGCGAGGAAGTGCTACAACATTGTATTAATACCGTAAATAAATCGTATCACAACCCCAATAACAAAATCAAACCCATTATTTACAAATGTGACTATGCAATAAGAATTTTTTTATCTAAATCAAGACAATCTTGATATAATTTTAGACTTACCCACAGCCGAAGCTACTAGTACTGTCAGAAGAACGTAGCGCATCATCATGTAGAAAAATGGATGCTACAAAAATGATCGAGTTTCACTGTTGTTTTATATTTGTTCACTGTTTGGCTTTTTATTTGTTTTTAATTTTTCTGTTTTAATTATTAAGATAGTGTTAATCGATTGCGTCTTATCTGGGATGAAAAACATGTTTAATACTTTAAACTTTTTGGCAAGATAAGCTACTACACCTGCTTTTAGTGCATATTTAGTTCATACACCAGGTTTATTACATTAAAATGTTGTGTTGGTTTTAGTATTTTATTATTTAATAAATTTTCACTTATATCAGTTTACATGCTTCATTTTGTTGTACGTATTTTATTATAAGGTTGGTTACATTTCATTAATTTTCATTAAATTATATTCCAACTGTGTCAGTGATGTATTGACGCATAGCTCCAACGTGTCCATATACTCCAGGGTAGTCGGGACGAGCACAGCCAAAGCCCCAAGATACGATACCAGCTTGAACTCCGGCAACGGTCAGTGGGCCACCAGAGTCTCCCTAAAATTATAAACGGATTGACAATTATCAAATTTTAAAACGCTTCCGGTTTGATAGAATTGTCCTAAGATCTTCATTTCGTAATATCACATCTTTTTATTTAGCTAACTAGGTTAGTTTTCGTCTTGATCAAAGTATTTATGATTAAAGAATTTTTGTATTTACCTGGCAAGAGTCTTTGCCTCCTTCGGGTACACCAGCGCAAATCATGTTGGTGGTGACGGATCCTGCACCATAAGCAGCATTGCAATCAGCGTTGCTGACAATTGGAAGGTCAACTCTTTGAAGTTGGTTAGAGGTAGATCCACCTTCAGATGTAGCACCCCAGCCGACGCAGGTTGATTCAGTACCAGCATCCCAATCTTGACCGACGGTCGGAAGAGCAACGGCTTTAATTTCGTCGCTAAGAGTGAAGCTATCGGCGAGTTCAAGGACGGAAATATCACCATCGAGGGCAGAAGAGTCGAAGTCGGGATTTTGATGAATTGTGGCTACATCGATTTCAGTTCCACCACGATTTCTGTTGGATGTACCAGCTCGGACGCTCATTTCTGAGGCGCTTGAACTGCAAAAACAAATGGGTTAAAGCCGAGTTCATCAAGAGTTTGTGAATAGTATCTTACCCATCTGTGCAGTGAGCAGCGGTCAGAATGGCATTTTCAGAAAGAACGGAGCAGCCACAGATGTGACTACCGAACCAGTTCAGTTGACAAGTCCATGGGAATTCTGTGATATCGGCATCTTCTCCACCAACAATTCTGCCATCAAGCATTGGCTTGCGGGTGTGCTTTGGGCGCGGAAGGGCTACAACATTGTATTAAAACCGTAAATAAATCATATCACAACCCCAATAACAAAATCAAACCCATTATTTATAAAAAATGTGACTATGCAATAAGAACATTTTTATCTAAATCAAGACAATCTTGGTATAATCAAATATTAGACTTACCCACAGCCGAAGCTACTAGTACTGTCAGAAGAATGAAGCGCATCATTTTGTAGGAAAATGGATACTACAAAAATTACCGAGTTTCACTGCCCTTTTATATCTATTCATTGTCTTTATCTTTCGCTTTTTCTTTTGTTTTTAATTTTTCTATTTTAATGATTGAGATAGTGTTAATCGTTTGCGTCTTATCTGGGATGAAAAACATGTTGAATACTTTAAACTGTTTTGGCAAGATAACGCACTTCACCTGTTTTAAGTGCATATTTAGTTCATGCACCAGGTTTTAGCCCAAAATTTTGCGCAAACCGATAATATTTTTAAAATTTCATATATTAAATCGACTAACTTAGGTAAACTGTAAAACTTATCAAAACATATTTTTTATATCGTTAATCTAAACGGCGTCAAAAACGACGGTAAAAACGACCCTAATCCAAACGACGTTAATGCTTATTAATATACATCACAAACATATTTAATTTAAAAAAAAACACATTTTCATAATTTTTTATATGGTACCTACATATGTTCTTGTAAATTAGACACTTTTTTGTTTTTTGCCATTAATGTTTGCTATTTTAATATTTTGTAGTTCATGATTAATCATAATTTAATATAATTCTTAAATATTTCGACTTTACCCTACACCAGTGATGGCGAAGCTATGACACGCGTGTCAACAGTGACACGCCGCTACTTTTTGAGTGACACGCAACGCACATTTCGTTCTAATTTTTTTTTCTCACAAATCACTATTTAAAAAAAAATCATTTAGGTTAGGAAGATTTTCACAGTAGACGCCACTTTGCCATTCGTTTCGGTATCCTCCGCAAGGGGAAGTACAAGCATACACTGCTTCGTTTATACCGGAGCGGATTATTTATGTTCATGCATTTGGGCAGTTAAGAGAAATAGAAGGAACAATAAATTTTATGAAATATCCAAATGAAGTTATTTTTACAAATCCGAAGTTAGATGTGTTCAATTGGTTAGATTTAAATGACTTAGAAATGCAATTAGCAGAATTCCAATCTGGCTGTGTTTGGAAGCAAACGTTTATTGATCTTAGATCCGACTTGGAAGCACTTGAAGGAGACCGCTTGCATGGATACGGGAATAATAATTCTGACAACAACATTCTGAAAGTGTGGATTTCTATCCCGGAAACTTTTGACGTTCTAAAAATACTTGCCAAAGCTATGCTGACAATTTTTTCATCAACATACTCCTGCGAAACTTAGTTTTCGACTCTAGATAACATAAAAACAGACAGGAGGAATAGATTGGTTGATGATGTTAGTGCTGCTTGCGTAGCTTTAAAATGTACGTATTATAAACCTTCCATAAAAGAGCTAGCTTTATAACTACAACAAAAAAGTCATTAAATAACGGGTGTTAGTTTTTTATGTTTTAATTTTTTGTTCTAAATAACTACAAAACATTTTTATTTAATATGATATTCCACGATAACAATGATCGTTTATTCATCTTATTTTTACGTGTACAATACGATATTTTTTTAACCAAAAATTGGGGGTCGTTTTGTATACAGGGACGGCTTATAGGTATATTAAAAATCTTAATTTTAGGTTCGAAAAATTAGGGATCGTCTTATAAACAGGGGCGTCTTATAAATAGGGGCGTCTTATACACGAAAAAATACGATGTATGTATGTAGGTGACACGCCACTCGCGTAGCATCACCTGAATTTTTAATTTTTGACACGCCGACTTGAAAAGGTTCGCCATCACTGCCCTATACAAAGAAATTCGCAATTTTTTTAATTTATACTAAAATGCAAAGAAATTCAAAAGGTATAAAGCGTTTAATGTATATTATCTTTGACATCTACGACACTAAGTATTGTGTTAAACAAAGATAAAAGCTGTCTATATTCTTACTTAAAAATAATATATAAAATAAATCACTAAACAATTATTGAGTCTGATAGTAAACCCTTAATTTGTAGTCGATCTTGATAATTTAGATATTATACGAAAATAGTTTAAATTCAAAGAATGCTTACGAAAACGCTATTAAAAGTTGTTATATTTTATCAATTATCAAAGTATTGATATTTACCAACAAATTTTGATTACAAATTGTACTAATGCCATTAACTTAACACACTTAAATTAAAACTGCTCTGAAACAATTAATTTTTTTATTTTATTTTAGTTTATACATAGGTTTTAGCTTAAATTTACTTAAAGCTTATATTCCAACGGTGTCAGTAATGTATTGACGCATAGCTCCAACGTGTCCATATACTCCAGGGTAGTCGGGACGAGCACAGCCAAAGCCCCAAGATACAATACCAGCTTGAACTCCGGCAATGGTCAGTGGGCCACCAGAGTCTCCCTAAAATTAAAGATGGATTGTTAATTGCTACATTATGTAACGTATTTGTAAGGTTTTTATATAATAGTACGCATAAATGAAATTCTTTTATCCGCTTCATAGATTGAAATTATTTATTACAAAACAAACAGTTTTTTACCTGGCAAGAGTCTTTGCCTCCTTCGGGTACACCAGCGCAGATCATGTTGGAGGTGATGGATCCTGCACCATAAGCATCATTGCAAGCAGCGTTGCTGACAATTGGAAGGTCAACTCTTTGAAGTTGATCAGAAGAAGATCCTCCTTCAGAGGTAGTTCCCCAGCCAACGCAAGTAGAATCGGTACCAGCATCCCAATCTTGACCAACGGTTGGTAGTTTAACTGCTTGTATTTTACCTCCCAAGGTAAATTTGTTTGTAAGTTGAAGAACGGAAATGTCACCATCGATGGTACCAGGGTGGTAATCAGGATTTTGATTAATTTTGTCTACAGCGATTTCAGTTCCATCGCGTCCGCCTAGAGTTGATGTTCCTGCTAGAACGCTCAAGCTGCTAGCTATAGATCTAGAAAAATAAAATATGTAAGCGGAAATATGTAGCTTGTTTTGGTTAAAATGTTGTCTTACCCGTCTGTGCAATGAGCTGCAGTGAGAACAACGTCATCAGCAAGGATAGAGCAACCACAAATTTGGCTACCGAACCAGTTGAGTTGGCAAGTCCATGGGAATTCGGAAATATCAGCATCTTCGCCACCAACAATTCTTCCATCAAGCATGGGCCTGTTGGAGGGCCTGAAGCGGGGAAGGGCTGAAACATTATACATTATACATATACTGTAGAATCGTAAATTAACAAAAACCACAATATTCAAAATATACAAAGCAATAATTAAAACTGTATGGAGCAGAACTAAGCAATGGACCTCCAACTGCGGATGTACAAAAATGCACCATGTACAAAACAAACTTACGGAAACAAACAGCAGTTTTACAAAAACTATATTTAATTTAAAAGTGTCAACAAAAATAAGCAGATGTTTTGAATGATGGACCAACGACTGACTAATATTTAAGTCCAAGTAAAATAAATTATTTTACTTACCAACAGCCGAGGCTACGAGAGCGGTTATGACCAATATACGCATCATCTTGTAATGCTACTAAAGTTGTACATTGAAATTGTTCTTTTTATAGTAATTTGAAGAGTTTTTTCATGCGAATGACCAGACGATTTAATCATATCACAATCACGTATACAATGCTCGAACACAAAATTTGATAAATAATGATGAGTGCGTCAACTTTAAATTCATTGTTTTACAATTAAAAGTTACCCTTTCTGTTTTTTTTCTTTCTAGTTAATAAAAAATTGTCTAAAGCAGTGATTCTCAACCTGTGGGTCGCAACCCCCTGGGGGGTCGCGAAACATCTGAAGGGGGGTCGCGAATAAAAATGGAAATTAAAGCAAAAAAAAAATTGAACAATAAACAATAACATAAAATACAATTAAAATAAAATAATAAACCTAAAATAAATTATTTACTACAATTGTAAGTAAAATATGTACATTGCACTGAACAACAAAAAAAAACAATACCTTTTATAAAATACACTCTTAAAATAAATAAAAATAGTGTTTTTACACCGCGTACTAGTAGTGTTGTAAATATGACACTGAATTTCGAGTGGTATTACTGCAAACGCGTTTTATTTCTAGTTCGGGTTGCCAACATTGCAAAGTATAAAGAATCTCGAAAATTGGAGGGGGGTCGCAATAAAAATTTATATGAAAAAGGAGGCCACAAGTACAAAAAGGTTGAGAAGCACTGTTCTAAAGGATATAGAGGTATATGATTTATATCATAATGCAGCTGGAAAATCTGCACACCCAGCTTTAAGAATATGTTTGATATTTTTATTCTCCTTTATTTACAACAAAAGTTGTTCTTATGTAAAAAGATCTCAAAACACAACTGATTTTAATGCCAATTTTTATTTAAAAATTGGGCACTAACTAAAAAGCAAAACACAATTGAAATAGACTCAGGAAATCAACTTTTAAATAGAATATTTGGACTAATTGATAAAATCAGCCATTTGCTGGTGCTTGAGCTAAATATATCTTTAGGTCTAATACCTTAACCGCATCTTATTGCTTATTAAACTTAACGTCTTTATTAAAATAACCATTGTTTCAGATATATATGATGTATAGAATATAAGACAATGGTCACTTGATTTTCATCAAACATAATTTTTTGTTTTTAGAACATGCGGTCACTTGATTAATGCTTTTAAGTGATCATTGTAATCAATAATGTCAATTACCTCGTGACGTTAAATTTAAGAGCGAATGCGGTTAAAAATTAATTAAACAATTTAATGTGGTAACATGGACATGAGTCTGGTTGCATTGAATACGGCTAAGCTATTTTACTTGTAGAATACAGCAGGTTTCAATAATAAACAATAAGAAATTTGGGAATATACAATCAAAGTTTTAGTACTTCTTTTATTTCTGGATTAAAAATACTGCTTTTAATATAGATTACACAATCACTATAAAATAAATTTATATATATCTATACAGGGTGCCCATTTTTCTAACCTGTTGTATGGGTAATTCCGTTAATATTAGAGATAAAGAAACGTTTAAATTAGCAAATTTGTGCAGAATTTAAAGGGAAATCTGATGCCATTTTCAAATTTGACCTACGTCATCAACTTTTTGAAATATTTTAAAAAAACTGAAAAAGGTGGATTTTTTCAAACTTGAATAATTCCGTAACCATATGAGTTAGAATAAAAATAAAAATTCACTTTTATAGATATTTTTACGTAGTTTTAAATATGTTAACGAAATTTTCATAGCACTCTCGATTTCCGAGTTATAGCACAAACTTGCATTTTTTTAAATGGAACTCATAGTTGGCTGTGGTCTTATTAAAAAGGTTATTTTTTTCTCGTTTCAATGATATAAGGTTTGTTATGCTTTACTGTTGTAGTTTTTCTTTAAATGAGCAAAAATCATTTTACATGTTCACAGCCTACTAATAGATGGGAGTTATCCCGTGTTGATGTTCACCGCCCAAACTAGAGTAAGTTCAAATAGTCGGACTTAGCTCTTTTAATCGCGTCACACCTCCGCTTAAAAGAGACTAAGTACGGTAATTGGATCGGGGGACTTGGAACTTTTGGTCGTGTCGCACCACCGCCCAAAAGATCTAAAGGAAGAAAGGATTTGCTTACCTAGGAGGCTTTACCGCTCGTCCGTGAAAGAGAGCTCAATGTAATTTGCGTCGGCCTTTTATACCCAAATTTTTGGTGTGGATAGGAGAGATGGTCACAGAGTAGGAAGATGATAACTCCCTACTTTGCGACAGTGACGTCGAAACGTCTTATCGAAAGATTTAGTCAGAGCGGCTTATTAGAATTTTCGTTACATCTTTTCACATTGGCATTTTCGCTAGGGATTGCAAAAAATTGTCAAACTTTTAATAATTCAGAATAATACTTACCTTAACAGTATTTGTTTTTAATTTTTTTAACAGTTTGAGACAATAAAAAACAATTTTTAAATATTCTATCGACAATAACTTTAAATTGTACAATTTATCAATTTTTTTTTTTTTACATCGTTAGTCTAAACGGCGTAAAAGAAGACGGTAACAACGACCTTAATCCAAACGATGTTAATGCTTATTAAAGTACATCACAAACATATTTAATTAATAAAAAACATTTTCATAATTTTTTATATCGTATACACTTATACAGGATGTTTCACTTTTCCATGGGACACAATTGCTTTCTCCGTAAATAATGAAAATACGAGGTTAGTTAAAGGGGACAAAAGTTAGCTATTTAGGAGTGAAATTTAAACAAGATCTTGTTAAAAATAGACTCTTAAATAGCTCTTTTGTCCCATTAACAATCCTTGTATTTTCATTATTTACGGAGATCGCAATAGTGTCCCATGGAAAAATCAAACACCCTGTATATGTTCTTGAAAATTATACAATTTTTTATTTTTTTGGCATCAATGTTTTCTTATTTATGATTTATTATAATTTAAATTAATTTTTAAATATTGCGACTTTATCCTATACAAAGAAATCCGCATTTTTTTTTAATTTATGCTTTTCCTAAAATCAAAAGGAATTTATAAGGTATAAAGCGTTTCGATCTATATTATCTTTGACATCTGCGACACTAAGTATTGTGTTAAACCAAGATAAAAGTGTCTTTATTCTAAGAATCACTTAAAAATATATAAAATAAATCACTAAACAATTATTGAGTCTGATAGTAAACGTTTAATTTGTAGTCGACCTTTATAATTTAGATATTATACGAAAATATTTTAAATTTAAAGAAAGCTAACGAAGCTATTAAAAGTTGTTATATATTATCAATTATCAAAGTATTGATATTAACCAACAAATTTTGATTAAAAATTGTACTAATGTCATTAACTTAACACAATTAAATTAAAACTGCTCTGGAACAATTAATTTTTTTATTTTATTTCAGTATATACATAGGTTTTAGCTTGAATTTACTTAAAGCTTATATTCCAACGGTGTCAGTAATGTATTGACGCATGGCTCCAACGTGTCCATATACTCCAGGGTAGTCTGGACGGGCACAGCCGAAGCCCCAGGATACGATACCAGCTTGAACTCCGGCAATGGTCAGAGGGCCGCCAGAGTCTCCCTAAAATTAAAGATGGATTGTTAATTGCTACATTATGTAACGTATTTGTAAGGTTCTTATATATTATTACGCATAAATGAAATTCTTTTATCCGCTTCATAGAATTGAAATTATTTAGTACAAAACAAACAGTTTTTTACCTGGCAAGAGTCTTTGCCTCCTTCGGGTACACCAGCGCAGATCATGTTGGTGGTGATGGATCCTGCACCATAAGCATCATTACAAGCAGCGTTGCTGACAATTGGAAGGTCAACTCTTTGAAGTTGATCCGAAGAAGATCCTCCTTCAGAGGTAGTTCCCCAGCCAACGCAAGTAGCATCGGTACCAGCATCCCAATCTTGACCAACGGTTGGTAGTTTAACTGCTTGTATTTTACCTCCCAAGGTAAATTTGCTTGTAAGCTGAAGAACGGAAATGTCACCATCGATAGCACCAGAGTCGTAATCAGGATTTTGATTGATTGTGTCTACATCGATTTCAGTTCCATCGCTTCCGCCTAGAGTTGATGTTCCTGCTAGAACGCTCAAGCTGCTAGCACTAGATCTATAAAAATAAAATATGTAACCGGAAATAGCTTGTTTTGGTTACAATGTTGTCTTACCCGTCTGTGCAATGAGCTGCAGTGAGAACAACGTCATCAGCAAGGATGGAGCAACCACAAATTTGGCTACCGAACCAGTTAAGCTGACAAGTCCATGGGAATTCCGTGATATCGGCATCTTCGCCACCAACAATTCTTCCATCAAGCATGGGCCTGTTGGAGGGCCTGAAGCGGGGAAGGGCTGAAACATTATATACATATACTGTAGAATCGTAAATTAACAAAAACCACAATATCCAAAATATACAAAGCAATAATTAAAACCGTATGGAGCAGAACTTTGGGAATCGAAAAATTTAAGCAATGGACCTCCAGCTGCGGATATACAAAAATGCACCATGTACAAAACAAACTTACGGAAGCAAACAGTAGATTTACAAAAAATATATTTAATTTTAAAGTTTCAACAAAAATAAGCAGATTTTTGAATGAAAAATAAATAAATTTACTTACCAAGAGCCGAGGCTACGAGAGCGGTTATTACCAATAGACGCATCATCTTGTAATGCTACTGAAGTTGTACATTGAAAATTCTTCTTTTTATAGTAATTTGAAGAGTTTTTTTATGCGAATGGCCAGACGATTTAATCTTATCACAATCACGATTACAATGCTCGAGCACAAAATTTGATAAATAATGATGAATTGTTTTACAATTAATTACAAGTTACCCTTTCTGTAATTTTTTTGTTCTAGTTCATAAAAAATTGTATAAAGGATATAGAGGTATATGGTTTTTATCATAATGCAGCTTGAAAATCTGCACACCTAGCTTTAAGAATATGTTTGATATTTGTATTCTCCTTCATTTATTAAAAAAGTTGTTCTTATGCAAAAAGATCTCAAGAAACAACTGATTTTAATGCCAATTTTTATTTACAAATTGGGCACTAACTAAAAAGCAAAACCCAATTGAAATAGCCTCAGAAATTCAAATTTTTAAAAAGAATAGTTGGACTAATTGATAAAGTCAGCCATTTGCTGGTGCTTGAGCTAAATATATCTTAAGGTCTAATACCTTAACCATATCTTACTTATATTACAAATATAAAATGTTTGCTTATTAAACTTAACGTCTTTATTAAAATAGCCATTGTTACAGGTATATTTGTATAGAATGTAAGACAATGGTCCCTTGGTTATCATCAAACTTAATTTTTTGTTTTTAGAACATGACGTCACTTGATTAATGCTTTTAAGAGATCATTGTAATCTAATAATGTCAATTACCTATTGACGCTAAATTTGAGAGCGAATGCGGTTAAAAATTAATTAAACAATTTAATGTCGTAACATGGACATGGGTCTGGTTGCATTGAATACGGCTAAGCTATTTTACTTGTAGAATACAGCAGGTTTCAATAATAAACAATAAGAAATTTGGGAATATGCAATCAAAGTTTTAGGACTTCTTTTATTTCTGGATTAAAAATACTGCTTTTAATATAGATTACACAATCACTATAAAATAAATTTTAAATTAAATAAAATAGTGCTTAAGTATAATGATTGTTTGACTCTTTGTTAAATTGGCCAATAAAATAACGCGGTTAGATCATTTTCCACCAATTACAATCTGATTATAGAGAAAATATATAATGCCACCGTGTTTCAGTTACTTGCCTAGGTTAAAAATAATTTATATGCAGCTTTCATAAATAAGTTTCGTTAAAAATAGATGTTTTTATCAATACATGGTTTCGTTGAATTCGTTACTGATTTTATCGATCATCCCTCTATTCTTTTTATAAATCTCATTTCCTGTACATGTATTCTTTGTTTTTGTTTTTAAGTTGGTGTCCAAGTTTCTGAACTGTACGTGAGAATGGGTACGTACACTGCATTAAAAACTCGTGTTTTCGTTTCTTTTGATAATTCCTTTTTACTTATCAAACATTTATTAGAGGCGTAGTAAAATTTCATCGCTGCCGCTATTCTGTTATTCAGATCTTCCTCCAATTTACCATTTTGCGCTCCATCTTTTTTTGGTCTAGCATAATTGTAACTAGTTCATAATTTTTCTCTATAAGCATAACCTTTATCTTTGTTATATTAATATTCACCTTATATCTACTTAATGTATCTGCCCATACGTCTAGATTAAATTGCAAGTCTTTTTCGCTTTTAGCTAATAGCACCCATCATCTGCAAAGGCTGATTCTGTTTAGGATATTGGTTTTAGTTTATTCCAACCCCAGTAGGCTTTTTTTGTGTTTTGCTTACATTCTTTAATTATTTTATCCATTTTTAATCCATAAGAATTATAAAGAGCAGTGGACTTAATGTGCCTCCTTGTCTTACTCCCACTGTTGTTATAAATTCCTGGGAACTGCTGTTATGGGTTAGCATATAATTTGTACTACTCTATACTATAAACTCTTGATGGCGTTTAATAATCCTTTTCCTACTCTACTTTGTTAAAGAAATATATAAAGGAATATTTATCAACTAAAAAGGACAAACCACAAGTAGGTAGGTAGTAATAATTTGCATTGTACACAAACTTTTTTATCACACAAATATAACAGGAATGTTTTGATATTTGTTAAAACTGTTTATAGGGTAAAAAGCCCTAATGATATATTTTATACGAAGTTCATTTCTGTATTCGCATTTACCATCCTACTTTTTAAAAATGATACAGTATCTAGCATATTTAAATGGCCTAAAATGGTTGCTAATTTTTGTTATTCCATATTCTTGAGCAATACAATAAAGTAAGTATAAAATGTTAAGTAGATAATTATTATGTTTATTAAATTAAAATGTGTTTGTTTTAGTATTTTATTATTTAATAAATTTTCACTTATATCAGTTTATATGCTTCATTTTGTTGTACGTATTTTATTATAAGTTTAGTTACATTTCATTAATTTTCATTAAATTATATTCCAACGGTGTCAGTGATGTATTGACGCATAGCTCCAACGTGTCCATATACTCCAGGGTAGTCGGGACGAGCACAGCCAAAGCCCCAAGATACAATACCGGCTTGAACTCCGGCAACGGTCAGTGGGCCACCAGAGTCTCCCTAAAATTATAAACGGATTGTTAATTATCAAGTTTTCAAACACTTACGGTTGGATAATACTGAAGACAGTGCATGAGCACGTATATCTAAGATTCTTCATTTCGTAATTTCTTTTTTAGCTAATTAGGTTAGTTCCGTCTTTATCAAAGTATTAATTTGTTATTAAAGAATATTTTAATTACCTGGCAAGAGTCTTTGCCTCCTTCGGGTACACCAGCGCAAATCATGTTGGTAGTGATGGATCCTGCACCATAAGCAGCATTGCAATCAGCGTTGCTGACAATTGGAAGGTCAACTCTTTGAAGTTGGTTAGAGGTAGATCCACCTTCAGATGTAGCACCCCAGCCGACGCAGGTTGATTCAGTACCAGCATCCCAATCTTGACCAACGGTTGGAAGACCGACGGCTTTAATTTCGTCGCTAAGAGTGAAGCTATCGGCGAGTTCAAGGACGGAAATATCACCATCGATGGTACCAGAGTCGTAATCGGGATTTTGATGAATTGTGGCTACATCGATTTCAGTTCCACCACGATTTCTGTTGGATGTACCAGCTCGGACGCTCATTTCTGAGGCGCTTGAACTGCAAAAGCAAATGGATTTAAGCCGAGTTCATCAAGAGTTTGTGAATAGTATGTTACCCATCTGTGCAGTGAGCAGCGGTGAGAATGGCATTTGCAGAAAGAACGGAGCAACCACAGATGTGGCTACCGAACCAGTTCAGTTGACAGGTCCATGGGAATTCCGTGATATCGGCATCTTCTCCACCAACAATTCTGCCATCAAGCATTGGCCTGCGGGTGTGCTTGGGGCGGGGAAGGGCTGAAACATTGTATGGGACCCGTGAAGAAATAATTCCAAAACAAAAATCAAACCTATTTTAAAAATGATGTTCTCAAAAAATTAGATCTATTGAAAAAAACTAAATGATAAAATTTGCTCCAATTTTAATTCGGAAATAGTTAATAAATATGAACATTTGTTTCAGAAAAATAATGCAGTTAACTCACCGATAGCCGAAGCTAGGAGAACAGTCAATACCAAGAAGCGCATCATCTTGTTGTCACACTGAAGCTACACAGCTAAATTCTCGTATTTATAGGTGTTTGATGTTATCAGTCATTAAATCCATTTTATAATTTGAATATCTAAAATTAGTCGATAATTTTTCGTTTGACAGTAAACAGTGTTCTGTTATCAAGATCTTTCTTTATTTGTATTTCAACAAAGGTCAACAACTATAAATTAAATAACAATCATACTATTATTCTCAACATCACTTTTTTATTACAAATATGATCCACATCAATATCTTCACCAATTCACTGGGCTCATAATTTAATCTTGCCTAACGTAAGGAATACATATTCGGTTAAATTAGCTACATACGTGGCAATATCAACATATCATACAATATGTATATTTAATGTGATGGAGACACAAAAAATAAATTTAAGATTTTTTAAACTTATCTTATTTTTCTTCGAAATTGAATTTTTTAAATTGTACATGAAACATGGTTATCTGAATATTTTTCAAAGAATATTTACAAACAAAACATCAATCAACTTTTAAATTTCTTATGGAGGCTCTATTAGATATTTTTTGAAATACAAGAGATCCTGCATAAAAAAGGATGTGATTCTTAATTAAACTTAGTTACTTCAAATGCAGCAGAAATTAAATTTCTAAGAAAAATCTAAGGAAAAACCAAAAAAGAAATCAGAAATTAAGCATATAGAGAACAATTAAAGATAAAATCAGTTGAAGCAAAAATACAAGAAAGACATCTGGAATGGTTGGGTCACATTTATAGGATGAAAGAAGAAAGGTTAACCAGAAAAGCCTATGAAGCAAGATCACAGGAAAAAACAAAAGAGGTAGACCAAGAAAAACCTGGCAAGACGAAGTTTAAAAAGCAGCAACGGATAGAAACATCAAATGGGAAGACATTAAAAAGCTAGCGCAAGCCAGACAAACATGGAAAAAAGTCTACACAACTCAACTCAACAGTCCTGCATCTAACAATAGAAGGACTCATGACTAAATAAAATAATACTTTAAAATAAAGCCACAGTTGAAACTGTAAGACAAATGTTTGTTAAACTGAAGAAGGTATTCTTTAACCAAAATCTCTCGTCCATCTTGAAAATAATAACACTCTGCTGTAGCTCTATTTTTAAGAGCTAAATAACAATAGCAAACTGCTGGTAAGAGACGGTATAAAAAACGTAAAATATGGAAGTATATGAAATCAGAACATAAGAAAAGTTTTTTTTTAAGGTTTAAAACGAATTTTTTTTTATAAATATTAGTAATTAATTTTTCGTCCAAATATTTTCAAAATGTTTAAAATCCCCATTTGGGCAATCTTTGAGAGAAATCTTATGTTAGTTTATGGAAAAGGTATATGAATGCTATAAAAATAGAGGTAGGGATGCGATATATTAAAAACTGTCCGAAATGACGATGATTATCGAGTAACTCATAAATAAAAATATTAAAAACGTAAGTGCAACAAAACTGTTTAAAAATACTTGGCGCCGTAGCGATATGGCGCCGAAGTAAAACAAAGTGTAGACCATTGATCGATATAAATCAACAATAAATATATGCACGTAATTAATCTGAAACGTCAAGATCATACAAGTATTTGTTTAGTTAAATCTTATCTTTACGTTAAGTTTTATAGACTGTCAAACTAAGGATAGGTAATTATTATTTTAATTTTTGTAAAAAAAATTGCATTAGGTGAAGCGGAAATTAATTTATAAATAAATTAAAATTTAGGCCACCCTGCTTTATAGAAAAGTATTAATTTAAGTATGTGAAGTATTCTTTAAATTTTCAATTTTATTTATAGCTAAGTTATTGCTTCAAAATATGTTTGTATTGTGTGTTTTATCAAAACTTTTAGTGAATTGGTGCCATTTAAAGTTTATCTCGAGTGTAAATCATACGACCTGCTACGTCAAAAAAATAGGTCTCAAGTCTTACGCAATTAATAAAAGTTTTGCGAAGATTGATTGAAATAAAACAAATAATCGAATTATGTACCGTAAACTTGCTTTTTATCAAAAGATCGTTTAAATCTCTGGAAATAATAATCCTCTTAAATATATAAAACAAATAAACAATAAAATAGAACATACTCTTAAAAAGGTACAAAGTAGGCATGCAAATCACATTACAAAAGAAACAAACGTTTTGGCATTTGCGATAAAAATAATATTCAATAAAAAACATAGAGCTCGTACTATTTTGTGGATTGCAGATTTTTTTTCTGAATCTCACATGTATTAACACACATTATCCTCTTTTCAATGATATCTCAGCCATTGAGAAAGTCTAATTGTAAGACAAATTTACCTACTTCAAAACAAAACAAATATAGTCTTGCCAAATAACTTTGATGTAATGTATTTTAAATAATAAAATGGATCAGTGTTAACGAACAAGAGGCTTTTGTACTGTTTATAAACAAAACAGTAGCGTTCATGGTCTACTGATCATGCACAGTGTACTACAATTAAAAGAATCTCTTAATAAATCTTTACAAAAATTTGAAGTTTTTGAAGCAGTCTCTTAATAAAAATACAAAGTTATTGGTATCGATGGATTTATTAGAAGATGCTCCATTTAAATAACCGCTTGTACCACTATAGTTCCATTTAAAAAAATTGATTTTTTGTCAAAAAACCGATTCGGCAACCTTCAAAGCCGATTAAACTAACCTAAATGTTAATTAAAATTTACAAAAACGTTTTTTGGGCATTTGTTGACATAATAAAATTCAATTTATGCAGGTCACGGCACACTTGATACAAAAATAAATGTTGGTTTAAAAGTTATTTGGAATATAAAAATTAACCAAAATAGTGCAATTGTATTTAAAATCGCTTACTCTTTCCAAAAATGTAAAAATAAACAGGGTGTTCCATTTAAAATAATAAAGTTAGGGTCATATCCGGTGAAACCGGAAGTGAAACAATTGTGTGCATGTGCCAAAAAATCCAGGTGTTTTGCACCTATCATATGTCTATAAGTTCATTTATCTAAAGTCAAAACTAAAGAAAAAAGTGGGTGTACCACACTTCATGTCATAGTAGAAAGAACATTTTAAATTCCTGCTATTCACAAAATTATAGGGTTTATTGGGGTTTCCCTTAAAATAAAAGTTATGGGTGCAAAAGTCAAACTAAATCGCCCGGTAAATTTAAATTTCATTCATGGGCTAGATACGCGTCCGTACAATCAAGGCTAAATCGATGACTGTTATATATTATTTGATATTAAATGTTATCTGTTCATTTTAAGCAAACAAAATTATTTATGTACCGTTACTCTTGTAGTACGAAGTTTAAGTATCACATTTACATCAATTGCTTAGTGCATTTAGTATCAGCACGTCGTCTCTTTCTTAACAAAATAATTAAAAACGTTTTGTTTTCTTATCTTTTCAACCAAATTAAAATAAAAACAACACTCGTAACCAATAAGCCAACGTCATATTATATCTACACACGTACAAATACACTTATCAATGAATATATTTGAAACTGATTATTTAGTTAAGTTGTTATAATGACTCATTTAGCAAAAAACAAAAACGATAGAAAATCAAAAATACAGATTATGAATTAAAAATAAATAATAGACAAAGCCTGTCAACAAAAGCGCAATAAGATCAACACAGCTTTGTAACTTCTAATTATTAAAAAGCAGAGCTTTAGAATGTATTACTAAACATTTAGATCATACTCAGAATTATTTTAATATATTCTGTAATTTTATACAATTATTTTTGAAAGAATCGGTATTAAAAACTAGTTTCTATTTTATTTTTTATTTCAAATCACCTCCCATGTTCTTAAATACATCCTATTTATTAAATCCCGTGGAACTTAATATTACATAATGTATAATTAACTTGTATTTTACAAGAAAGTTTTCAAAAGCAGCTTACAAAAATAATTCTAAACAATTTTTTATAAATTCAAAACCATTTAGATAACGTAGGTGTAAGTGTATCAAGTATACCTCTTGTATAAGAGTATTCTTCAAAGGTTTTTATCGATATTATATTGGAAATAAATTATGTAATTTGTTTGTTTGTATTAAAAATCTACTTTAAAATCTATTTTAAAAATTTTGATTGGCCAAGTTTAACTTGCAATTGATGTGTACATTTTAAACCTATATAAACTACAAAGTCTTTAATTTCACTTGTCTGTCTTGTTTTTTTTTTAATAAGTAATAGATATTTACATATGAATGGAAATACATAAAGATTAGGTGCGTCTTTTATTGCAATGCATACGTTTAATTAAAAATCTTAAAACGTTTACAAAAATTATGGTGGTTGTTAATTAAACTTGTTTATTTGAAAAAGTATATTTTTGCATTTCATTACATCAAGTTTCAAAACTAAAACGTTAGTATTACGGTTGACTACATTCACAATAGTTAGATACATTACATAATCTTCGAAATGACTGTTAAATAAACAGAGACAAATAAAACATTGTTTTTCTTTGTAATTTTGTTTAAGTACATCTCTTTTTTTTTGCAATAACGCAGAGATTTATCATGAAGATGTTGTTTACCATCGATACAAAAACAACTTAAAGTAATCAGTGACGTAAGAAGCCACTTAAGCGCGGTTATAAAAAAAGCTTTCTGGGTGGTTTTTTTAACATAAAGCTAGTATAGGAGTCAATTGACATAAAAGTGCTTATACAAAATTATGATATTAAGGATAAATAAAAGTTAGAGGTTAAAGTACATCTTATGTTGTATTAATTATGTTAAATTAGATAAACAAGAAACTTGAAAGATCGTTCAGAATCTATAAAAATTGGCATTTACTGAAAAATAAATAGAATTAATGTAACTGGAGCAAATAATTATAGTTTTGGGATAAAAATGGTATTAAATTACTGTTGGTAATATTATCTACCAAATGTCCTTAATCAAGTTATTAAATTACAACATTTTGTGTTAACCTAAGTTATTGGGTAAGTAAACATCCCACATTTCAGGACGAATAACTGTTTTTTTCCTTTCGTAAGTATGTACTTAAAAGAGGCATTGTTCATCACTACCTTGTTTTATTCTCAGTAAATTTAGCTTGGCCCTCATATAAATTTTTTTAAAGTTTTCTGAGAGCATCATTACCTTAAGTCGACGGATTATCCGTTTACACAGCAATGCGCCAATGATTGCGAAAGCAAAACGTATACGATTGATACAGTGATAAATTAAATTAATTGAGGGTCAATAACAAATTTCATAAACATATGTTGATGTAACATATTATATGGGTCATTAACGACGCGTCATTGGAGACGATAAAAAATTGTCGTAAGTAGAAAATTAGGAAATATACTGCATAATTAACACGAAGAAAAAATATAAAGACGTTTGATTATTTTTAAAAAATGATTAGCAACATTGCATATATAACTTAGTAGAGTATTATCTTCTGCGAATCAGTGTATTACAGACTGTACCCGCGCAATTATTTGTGAAAAGTCGTCTAAGATTTGCAACATTGAAATGGCCTCGTGTCTAACGAAAATTCTTAAAACAATAGTGCTGCTAGGTATTTGTACATTTCGTTATGTAGAAAGCACAGAAAAAACCGAACTAGTTCTAGTCTCTGTGGTACGTTACCTTTTTTTAAATCTGTTGGCAAGTGAATATTAGAATGTAGAAGTACATAAATAGATAATAAAAGCTTTGTTAATTTATACATATAGGCATAGCGGCTTTTTTATACAGAATTTGTGGACTACCGCATCCTAAATGCCATACTTATTATCCATCCAGAAATAATACATTTAGTTCATCGCTATTTTCATCCAATCTACCCATCTCGTGTTCGATATTTTCCTCTTTTTTTTTGTAGATGAAAGTCTATATTCATCTTCTTCTTCTTAATGGGTTCCTCTTGTACTTTTCGGTCTCGAGGTATGCTTTTCTATTTCTGTATTAAGTTTCTCCACTCCTTCCTATCGTTTGCTAATCGTGGCACATCTCTCCAGCTGACTCCTTTTTCTTCTAGTCTCTGCCTCACTTTTTTTTCCCATTTTATTCTTGGTCTTCCTCAATTTCTTTTTCCCTCCATCTTCATTTTCCATCATATTTTTGCGTATCTACTTTCTGGCATGCGTAGTAAATGTACAAGCCATCTGAATTGATTTGTCTCCATCTGTTTCTTATTATCTGTTATTCCTAGGTTATTTCGAATTTTTTCGTTACTGATTTTATCGATCAGTGTACATCACTCTATTCTTCTCAAAAGTATCATTTACTTTGCCTGTATTCTTTGTTTTTGTTTTTGTGTTAGTGTCCAAGTTACTGAAGTATACGTGATATTATACGTCTATATTCATGCTTAATGTAATATTCAATATTCAGGTATTCTGCTTAGTTGACCATCCAAATATATTGTTGTTCTTCGATTAATTTAGTCAGGACACCACAACCTGATTTGTAGTAGTTGTTATCCAAAAAGCAATGCTAAAAGTTTGACAATGTATGCAGAAGTAAAATATCATGTGTGATACATTAAAGAATTCAGAAAAAAATTCTATTTGATTGTGTAAATAGCAAACATTGCGCCTTTGCGAAAAATAAAGCAGGTTGTTGTAAAACAACAACGAATCGGCATAGGAAAAATTAGTGATTCTGCTTAAAATCCTGCTAAGGCATAAAATATTTTAAACTTCAGAGGAGTTACACACGATTTTCAAAAGTTGTACGTCTAAGATATTCTCAATTTCTGTTAAGATTATCAATGACCACCAAATTTAATTAGTTTACTAAATGTAAACCTATACTCCAGCTATTATAATAAGCGAGATTCCCATGTTTAAACTCAAATTTCAAACACCCTGTTTAGCGTAGCTCTGTACAAATTATTTTACTATTTGGGTTCTGATCTTAAGAGAAATACTTTTATGCAAACAACGAGTTCAATGGAATAGTTTTTGCTCTTCATTTTACTAGGATTAAAATGTCTTTGGTGTCTATTTTATTCAAAGTCATGGTTGCCCCTAGATATTCATCGACCATTTTTATTCTTTCTTACGTGGTTTCAAAGTATTGACCAGTATTTTCAATTACCACAAATTTGTTTTACGATATTGACCTCTAAAACCTACTTCCCAAATTCTTCTATTAATTTTTATTTTATCATGTAGTTAGCATCCTGTTCGTCTTCTGTCTTGATTATTTGATCGTCGGCAACAGATGTGAGTATATATATTCTTCGCCAACTGTTATATTCATAGTGTTGCATTTTCTTGACCATAAATTAGGAGCCATGTTTAAATAAAAGGCAACAGGGAGCATCCTGACAAACATAAATTGAAAAATGCATTATTTTTCAACACGAAGTACATGGGGATATTAAAAACCTCTAGAGATTAAAGTATTATTAATCAACAGACCTTTTGCGTACTTTGCAATATTTTAAATAAAAATGTTCGAGTTTTGCCCAAATCTTAAAAATCTTTGTTAATTTTGGAAGACATTTTCTTGGAATAACTAGAGTTTAAAAATTAAAATACTGGTTCAAAAAGAATCTGACAGGCTTAAAAAAAAGGCGATACAGTTTTACTAGTATTTCCAATATTTAAAGTAGCCAATGGTTTGAGAAATTATTACAAACTGTTGCACGTGATGGACTTAACTGAAAAATTGTTACAACGTTCCTAACATTTTGATTCGAAGGAGCGCCACTATAATGTTATTTGTTTTTGGAATGTTATGTCTTAATTTGATATATTTGCAGATATTTCGTCATGGGGAACGGACCACATCAAATTTTTATCCAAATGATCCCCATATAAACAACACGTTTTATCCTACAGGACTGGCAGCACTAACCAATGTAAGTTCATCTCATACGTATGCACTCAGCGCGTAGGTCTAATCATCCCCTTTCCAATTTAAATTTAACAAACAATAATCAGTTGTACAATTACAAAATTTTGTTCTGTTTTCGAAATTTATTCTAGCATTGAATATTAAACTACTTTCTAATTTTTTTTTAAGAAAGGGAAAATGCAGGCATATAAATTGGGAAAGTTTCTAAGAAAAGAGTATGGATCATTTCTTGGAGATATTTATGAGGAAGGCATGGTGGAAGCCAGAAGTACAAATGTACCCAGAACAATAATGACTGCACAATTAGTATTAGCTGGTTTATGGCCACCTACACCACTACAAATGTGGAACTCTCAGTTGCCTTGGATACCAATTCCTGTGTTTGCCAAGTCACTTGAAGAAGAAGACGTTAGTGTTTTTGATTTATTAATTTTACACAATTAGTATAACAAATTTTTATGTACAACCTTTTTTTACAACAAGTAAAATTGTCATTGCAAAACACTACAATACAATTAATTTCATATTAAAGTCGATTTAAGCAACATTATTGAAACCCTCAAGAATGTAAATGTTCATTATTTTAGGTAATAAACCCCTATAATTGTATGTATCGTAAAAGTGTTCTGGAAAATATGACCAAAAGTCTAACTGTACAGGAACTATTCAGAAAACCTTATCAAGAACTTTTCTCTTACGTAGAAGAACATAGTGGTTATGTTATAAGAAATCTTCCAGAACTTTTGGATTTCTATTTCATCCTGGTTACTGAGGTTAGTTTACATTATATTGATAACAATTTTGCTAAGAATTCTCACAGTATATTAAAAATATGTTCTTGTTTACTAGGATGAAGCAAATCTCGAGTTACCCAAGTGGACTAAACAAATATACCCTGAACCTCTATACAGCGTCGCATCTATGGTTTATGAATATTTTAATTACGATGCTAATGTGAAACTAATAAACTCAGGATTTTTGCTCAAAAAAATATTAAATGATACAATAGCGAAGACCGAGGAAGACCAAAGGGTTACCTCGAGAAAGATGTTTCTTTATGGTGGTCATGAAACTACAATAGCTAATTTGCTCTTTTCGCTAAGATTATTAAAACCGCACATTCCTCCATATGCTAGTGCCCTAATGTTCGAGTTGCATAAATTGGATGGAGCATATGCTATAAGAGTAAGTTTGCTATTTATATTTATTATAAATTAATACACATCGATAGACATATCTGCTCAAAACATTTAGAGGCCATTGCATAAACCCCTTTACATGTCATTTATAGTTAATCTTGACATTGCTATAGGGAGCTAACTCAATGCAAAGTTTCTTGCTTAACGTAACAGGCGATGTGAAATACTTTATGCAATCGGATATACCTGATAAAAAAAATGATACCATTGACCGACATTTCTATCTTAACGATAATATTAATGAAATTAATTTTTATTTTCAGTTGCGCTATAAGGACAATACCTTAACTACTGATACGCAGGATTTAATAATTCCTGGATGTGAAAATATATATTGTCCGTTGGAAAATGCCATGAAATTACTGGAGGATGTAATTCCCAAAACTGACTTCCAGCAAATTTGTAATCTAAGCTAGTATTCATTCAGCTATAATTTTTAAGACAATTATTAGGTTTAAAATAATTTATTTTATTATTATTGTGTGATATTGTAGGAAAAATGAAACAAAGACAAAAGACATGTTATCTTTATTTGATTAATTAATATTGCAACTCCACCCAAAAGTGTGTCCTAATTATTTTTAATTTGTATTTATCTTTGTTACTTCATAGCGTAATAGTTAATAGATTAAAACTGTAGCGGAACGTATGTGAATATATAAACTACTATTTATATTTTAATACATAGATATAAATAAACCCAGATACATTTTTTATCTCTTTAACCTGTGTAGAAGCTAATTTAAAAATAAGTGGATTTAATTTGATAAGTACATCAATAATTAATAGTGGGTACTAGACTACCCTCTTACCATAAATCTTATTCTTTACATTATATCAAACTTAAAAAAAAAAATTTCAAGATTGTTTATGTTTCTAAGCAATTGATCCTACAGATTTTGATCTTGCTGTTTTATACGGTGCTAATTTTGGGCAGAAATCTGTCGTCTGATGATGGTATTAATGATGTCTGGCGACAGCTTGAAAGAGGACCCCTTCAAACAACTATAAAAAAGCGAATTTGTGTTGAGTACGTTCAGTTGCAATACAAGATGCGTTTCTTGGTACTGACTTTTCTGGTGGCTTCGGCTGTAGGTAAGTTTACTAAACAATGCTGTATTTTATTGTCAGTGTTTTATTATAAAGACATAGGAAACCGAACTTCTATTTTAAACAGGAGAAAACTAAATTTCATGCAATATTTATATTTTTCAATGAGAAACCTCGAAGCTAATACTACGAGAGGAAAAACAATCGAATGAATTTTACAGCAAAAACGTTTGACGAATATTACAAGAGTCAACGGGGGGGGGGGTTATATTGTTTGGGGAGCTTTCTAAAGCAAAAAACAAGATATTGCCTAAACTAATCTTAACTGGTGTATTCCATTTTTTTTTAAATAAAACCTTTCTTGCAATCCGTACCACCTACCACCTCCACATTGATTACCCGAGGAATTGACTCTTTATTTAGCGTATTAATGTCTGCTTAATTGGTCGATCTACTTTTACTTCTACAGAAAATATCAGAAACTGATTTCAGACATAGTATAAAAAATTTTCTTTACTCTTCTAGCCGTTCCCCGGCCAAGGCGCTCTCTTCGGCCAATGCTTGATGGCAGAATTGTTGGGGGACAAGATGCCGATATTTCCGAATATCCATGGGCTTGCCAACTCAACTGGTTTGGTAGCCATGTTTGTGGTTGCTCTGTACTTTCCGATAAAGTTGTTCTCACCGCTGCTCACTGCACAGATGGGTAAGTTAACAGCTAAACCTACCCAAATCAAGAAACTCTAAGTTAATGTTTTCACAGTACTAGCGCCAGTGATATGAGTGTCCGTGCTGGTACATCCAACCGGAACGAAGGTGGTGAAATGATCAAGGTATCCGTAGTTCATCAAAACCCAAATTATAACTCTGCTACCACCGATGGAGACATTTCCGTGCTTGAACTTGAAAGCAGTTTCTCCATGGGCCCAATGAAAGCAGTACAACTACCATCAAACGGAGCCGATTGGGGTGCAGGTACCGGTTCGACTTGCGTTGGGTGGGGTGCTACATCTGAAGGTGGATCTACCTCTACCAAACTTCAAAAAGTGGACCTACCAATTGTCAGCAACGCCGATTGTAATGCCGCATATGGGCAAGAATCCATCACCTCCAACATGCTTTGCGCTGGTGTACCCGAAGGAGGCAAAGACTCTTGCCAGGTAAGAAGAAGAATATTCAACATCACTTAAATTAAATTAAAAAGTGTATTGTAACTCTTACAATTAAAGTTGCTTCACAATTACAATTCATCTAACGTTACCATCACAATTAATACTCTTTTATTATTTTAGGGAGATTCTGGTGGCCCACTTACCGTTAACGGAGTTCAAGCTGGTATTGTATCCTGGGGATTCGGTTGTGCTCGTCCTGGTACTCCTGGTGTATATTCACACGTTGGAAAATTGCGTCAATTCATTAGTGACTCCGTTGGAATATAGAGTAAAAAATAATAGAAGCAAAAACGCGTTTACAAGTACAACAAATTTATTCATGTAACTTAGTATTATTTACCTATAAATAAAAAATATAAAAGTAAAACATTACAGTTATTTTTCCATTTCAATTTGAAAGTTCGGCTACACTTGCTTATGATATGAAACATCAAAAAGCAAAATGTGCAAGCGTTTTTTGAATAAACTTGTACAAAATAAATAAAAAGTTAATGTGCATAATTTACTCGCTAACGTTGCAAAATTTAATATGGATTAAAAGCGAACAACAGATACACCAACGTTTCTCCAAGTGTAGTTTGCAGACCCCTGGAAGTTCTTGAGTCTTTCTGAAGGGATCCCCAAAGCCTTTTCATGATGTACACAAATTAATTAACATTTTATTTATACAAAAAGTAACAACAAATTAAAATTAAAATAAATTGTCTACAAAACAATTTATTGGAGTTTTCTGTAAGCCTTAAACTTTGGAATGGCCCCTCAGAGTAAAAAGTTTAAGTAAGATTTAAATACACTAATAATTTTATATTTTTTCTGGACTTCGTAAGTTTTTTTTAGTTCCTAGTGGAAGTTATTTATAACAAATAAATCAATAACGAACCAAAAACGTGTATATCAAGTATACATGACATTTTTTAATAAGCAATATCTCAAAACCCAAAGTAGAACAATTTTGATAACCATTCTAACGTTTAATATCAGGTATTAGACCACCCTACCAAAATAAATATTAATATTAAACTTGGGAAATTCATTATTATATACTGCAAACTTTGTATTTGCTATCTTGTTGAATCGTTTAAAATAAAAATATTTTTCATCGCTGATAAGACAATCTTAAGTCATTCTAAATGCATCAAAAAAAATATTATTTTTTTAAAATACGGGCAGATAATGCACAACGATCAAATATAAAAGGGAGTTGGTTCGCATTCATTGTTGTGTGTATTAACCTACAACATGATGCGCTTCGTTATTCTAACAGTATTGGTAGCTTCGGCTGTTGGTAAGTATGACTTGTCTTTTTGAACAAATATGTTTTCCATGTACAAAAAACAATAAACTACGTGGGAAAGTGACTATTAAAATTAAATTTTTCACCATGCATAAATTGTGTAGCTCTTCCTCGCCCAAGACATTCCCTCAGGCCATTGCTCGATGGGAGAATTGTTGGTGGAATAGATGCCGACATCAAAGACTTCCCATGGGCTTGCCAACTAAACTGGTTTGGTAGTCACATCTGTGGTTGCTCTCTTCTATCCGAAAATGTTGTTCTCACCGCTGCCCACTGCACAGATGGGTAAGATACTATTCACAAACTCTTGATGAACTCGGCTTTAATCCTCTTGCTTTTGCAGTTCAAGCGCCTCAGAAATGAGCGTCCGAGCTGGTACAAACAACAGAAATCATGGTGGAACTGAAATTGATGTAGCCACAGTTCATCAAAATCCTGCTTACGACTCCAGCACTATTGATAGTGACATTTCCGTTATTGAGCTCGCAGAGAGCTTCACCCTGGACGACAAAATGCAAGCAGTGCAACTGCCAAATGCCGGACAAGACTGGAGTTCAGGCACAGAATCTACTTGCGTTGGTTGGGGTACCACAACCGAAGGGGGATCTACATCTGATCAACTCCTCCAGGTGGACGTACCCATCGTCAGCAACGCTGATTGCAATACTGCATATGGGGCAGGATCTATTACAACCAACATGATCTGTGCTGGTGTACCCGAAGGAGGCAAAGACGCCTGCCAGGTAAAAAAGCTACCATTAGTAACATAAAATCAAAACCTACATTAAAGATGTTCTAAATTAATTTTTTTGTACTCCATCGGTTAGTAAGCATGTACAATTCTTTTTTGATTTTAGGGAGACTCTGGTGGCCCACTGACCGTCAACGGAGTTCAAGCTGGTATCGTATCCTGGGGCTTCGGCTGTGCTCGTCCTGACTACCCTGGAGTTTATTCACACGTTGGAGCTATGCGTCAATACATTACTGACACTGTAGGAATATAATTATCAAATGTGAAATAATAAATATGATGTGTATAAAACTTAGCACTACAAACTGAATTAACATCCGTTTATTTGTGATTTTAAAATCAATATTATTTAAAAAATCTTGTTTTGAAATACACTCGAAAATTAAGTCGAGGTTTACTATGATTGCCAATTTTTTTATAGGTACAAATAAATTAAGCTGTGGACCAAAAAACGTTTACTTTAAGTATTACATTACATTTTTTATTAATAAACGTCCCAAAAGCTAAAGTGCAAAGTATTCGAATATACGTTCAGTTAGTCATTTAATGGTAAACTTAACAAATTTATTTTAATTTTTCTTGTCTTTACATTATACATTCAAAATCGTGTTGGCTGCGACCTCTATGGTGACATTTTCTTCTTATATTTTGTACCAGGAGCACATAAAGGAGGTGACAAGAACGCTACGACATATGTGACTGTTACAACCAACGTGTTAAAAAGAAACAAACAACGCCTTGCATTTCTGGACTAGATATCAGCACTAACGTTCAACATATATCTCCTAACTCATAAACAATGTAGGGTTTTTTTTCAGCGTGTTTATATTCATTCAACCATAACAGCTGATCTTAAATGATTTTAAAAGTTAAATTTTAGCCTTAATAACGGCATGCAAGGATAAAATAAATGCGAAAAGTTTAGCATTACCAAACATGAGGTTGTTTCAAAAATGTGAACTACTTATAACTTTTTTCATAACTTCGACTATTTTTTAAAAAGAAACAATTATTTACTCTCAGTTGGTTGTAATAATGATTATAAAGCTTTAAATAAAACGTGTGAATGGAGTTATATGCCATTTCGTAAAGTTGTTCTAGGTTTTTAAATTTTAAAAAACGAGCTTAATAGAACGTATTGTAAAATAAACCGAGATTTCAAATAAACCTACTAGCGGCATCTGTACCAATTTTAATGGAACTTACGTGGTTGTCACGAGGAGTGTATCTATGTATCTGTAGTAAAAACATTTTTTAATTTAAATAAAGTTCATGAAACCAGCATTGGCAAAATTTATTTCTTAAAATTAAGTTTTGTAGATTTATTTTATTTATTTTAATCGTTTTGTATCAGATTGTCATTTTCTTTGCGTCGATACGCGTTAGTTTCAAGAAACTCCTGTAGGTTGTGCTTTGAAGCTTTTGTACGTTATAGGAGTTATTCGTTTTATACTTGGCTAAAACCTTTCAGCTTTCAAAACTCAAACCTGAAGTTTAACGCCTACTGTTGCAGAAACTAATGTTGCTGAAGGACCCTCAAGGAGTTTCAACGAATCAGCCAAAAGGAGTATTCTTGCCTCGACATAAGAAATGCGATTAATGCTTCTGGAATTAAAATGAGATATGTTTACAACAGCATAACTTCTAAGGATAATTCCGATTTTTTTCCATTAAACAAGTAATTTAAAAAACAAGTAATTTGAACATGCATTTTAACTAAACACAACACCCATAAAGATACTTGCGTTTATTGTCACAAAAAATCACACCGCTACTGTGGAAACTTTAGATGAAGTAATGCAAAATATACATTTGGCCGTTTTGAATTGAACAGTATTTATATTAATTAATGCTACTTTTGAGTACAGGAGAATGACTAACGCTTATTATTAAAAATTAAAACTTAATTATATTATTACATTTGTGACCCTTTCCTTAAGAACAAATAGTACATTGATAAATCAAATAGTTTTATTTGATAATTAAATTAGCGAAGCGGTAAAAATATGTGTTAATAATAAAATTACTTGAGATTAGCACTGGCAAAGTATAAAAGGACTGACAACGAAGTTTCAAATATCACAATAATACAATTACCTCAAAATGATGCGATTCCTCCTTCTATCTGTGCTTCTAGCATGTACAACTGGTAAGAAATATATTATATTTCTAGGTTTATTTCATTTGCCAAACTACATATTTTGCTAATAGACTTTATTAAACTATATTGTTCTTTTAAATGCAGATTCATAATTATTATATTCAATTTATGGCCTATTTATTATTTGGTACTGTGTCGTGACCACTCGAGATAATTTAATCATTACCTTTTATTCCCGATTTTGCAATGGCTGTGTAGTACCTACTCACAAGTTTTGCTATCTATGATTAATTTAGATAAACTCACTTCGTTTCTTATATTATTTTAGACAATACTTAATACATATACACTATTTGCAAAAAAACGGCGCAAATTTCTAATGTAATTTACTTTCAAAGTAATAATATCTATTGCTTGCAATTTGTATTCAAGCCACAGTTTAATGTAATTAAATTCTAAAAAATCTTCATGTTATATAAAACAAATTGTGATTAACCTAAGAATTCAAAAATTACAAGGTCTTTTAAATATTATGCAGCTCTTCCACGTCCCAAAAATCACATCCGACCCAACACTGATGTAAAAATTATTGGTGGTGAAGAAACTACAATTGATCAATATCCATTCACCTGCCAGTTCAACTGGTTTGGCCAAACTATCTGCGGATGTGCCATTATAAGAGAAGATGTGGTTGTTACTGCAGCCCACTGCACAGAAGAGTAAGCTGTTAATTTGTTTCTTAAACTAAAATTAATTCATGGATTATTATATTAGTGTTACAGTTGTGTTCCAATTGGGTGTTAGAGTAGGAACCTCTCAACGTAACGATGGCGGGGAAACTGCTGTCGCGAAAGAGTTTTTCCAACACCCAGAATATGATTACTGGACACATGATAAAGATATATCGGTCGTTGTTCTTGCTAAAACCTTAACTTTTGGTCCTAATGTTGGTGCCGTTCCCTTGCCAGTTGATGGCCAAACCTGGGCTGCTGGCGAGATTGCTACCATTACCGGTTGGGGAGCGACTGTGGAAGCAGGAAACGCATCTGAAGTGCTACGCGTTGTGTCTATGCCAGTTATTAGCACAGACGATTGTAAACTTTTATATGGAGACGATGGTTCTGTTACGGATAATATGCTTTGTACAGGTCTTTCTGATGGTGGATTAGGCTTCTGCACGGTAAGCAATTTTTAAAACTTATACTTGATACATTTCGTGCACAAAAACTGTTTTAGAGCGACTCTGGTGGCCCCATTATCATTGACGGAATTTTTGCTGGAATTGCGTCCTGGAGTTATGGATGTGCCCGACCTGGTTTTCCTGGAGTCAGCGCACACGTGGGCCTATTGCGTCAATACATAAATGAGACCGTTGGAATATAAATAAAAAACTTTTTTAGTTTGTTTATATGAAAACTAAAACTACTTACAAGAATTTTGTCATTCAGATAGAGAACTTTCGTCTAACATAAAATAAATTACATTTTTTTTTCTTTAATGAATTATTATTTTGAATAAACAATTTATTGATACATATACGCATTTTGACTAAAAAATCAATTAATAAAAATTATTGTGAAGTGTTTCTTAATATGGTAAAAAAAACAGCACACCATAACTGTGTATATTTTTAGATTAGGATATACAAAATACTTATTGAAATATGTAGATCTCAACACAGAAGAGGCACGAAAGAATCAGCTTCTTACCAAACCATACACAATATCTGTTGTTTAAAATAATCAATACAAAACCCCTTGTGCTCAGAGAGTCTCTTTAACAATCAAAATGTGTATCGATTAGTGATTATCTATTTCTGATATGTTATAGAAAAGCTATAAATAAATTGATTTTCAACTGGTAAACGTTATAACAGTAAACCAACTGAAACAAAAATGAGGAATTTCCTGTCGTTAGTTGTTCTCGTAGCTTTTGCAACCGGTAAGTAAATTTTTTGTTACATATTAAGCTATCGAATTCTCTACCAGAACAATATTGGAATTAAATTTACTTTTAACATTACCAAATAAACGAAGTAATTCCAATTAGACCAAATAAAATCTTATCTGAAATTTTACATTCAAGGTTGTCACAATTTTATCACGTTATCAATTTCCCTAATAGGTTAAATAAATGTAGTAATAATTGTTTATGAATATTCTGAACTAAATTTTATTTCTAGCCACGTTGGCGCTTCCTCACCATAGATCAGCTTTGCAACCCAGATTTGATGGTAAAATTGTTGGAGGTGCAGACGCGAATATTACATCATATCCTTACACATGTCAAGTAGATTGGTTTACAAGTCATATCTGTGGCTGTGCGATAATAAGAGTTGATGTAGTTGTAACAGCAGCCTCATGCACCCTTGAGTAATTATTATGCCAAAATATTCGCGCTGTGTAATAAGAAAAAACTTATTTTAGTACCGTAGCTTCTGACTTGAGCGTTCGTGCTGGAACAACGCTGCGTAATGATGGTGGACAACTATCTAATGTCAAAGAATATTTCCAACATCCCGATTATGACTTTGAAACTTCCGATAACGACATTTCAGTCCTGGTTCTAACCACTTCCTTCACTATTGATGAATCGCTTAACGTTATTGCGTTACCAAACTTGGGAGATGACTGGGCGGCTGGTGTAAATGCAGATGTTACTGGTTGGGGCTTAACATCAGAAGGTGGATTAGTACCAGAGCTACTTCAAGTTGTTACTGTACCTGTAGTTAGTGCAGCCGATTGCAAAGCAGCTTATGGAGACGTCGTAACAGCACAAATGTTGTGTGCTGGTCTTGATGAAGGTGGAAAAGACGCTTGTCTGGTATAAAAATGTACCGCTGAGACAAAATCTGTTCTAATTGCTTTGTTTTGCAGGGTGATTCTGGTGGTCCTTTGGTTATTGACGATACACTTGCCGGGCTCGTGTCTTGGGGTAGAGGTTGCGCACGACCTGACAGTTATGGAGTGTACAGTCATGTTGGAGCACTTCGCCAATTCATTACCGACTCTGTTGGAATATAATTTTGATATTAACTTATACTATACACTTTTAAATAATAAACTGTTTAAATAAAGTCTACATGTTTTTATTATATCTGCGAGTTCTTTAACATATAACAACTTACATAAACCCTTTTATATTTTGAAATGTGATTATCAAGAACATATTTTCGTAAAGTAACGTTAATTTATTAATGTGCCGTTACTGAACTAGCAGTTACTTAATTTTATCGTATGAAACATAAAGTAACATTTATTTCACACCATTTGGGCCGAATTACTTATACATTTTAATGTCGTCTTCAGAGCCTAATCATTTTCTTTACCTCAGATCACTTAAGATTAGAGGTGTCAAAGTATAAAAGGACTGACAATGAAGTTCCAAATATCACAGTAACACAATTACCTCAAAATGATGCGATTCGTCCTTCTAATTGTGCTTCTAGCATGTGTAACTGGTAAGCAATATTTTACAATCCTAATTTTATTTCATTGTCTTTAATATTTTGCTTAAAGGTACTGTATTATTATTTTAAATGCACATTTTTCTTGGTAAATTCAATTTATTGCATGTAATTTTTTTAGTAATATGTCGAAACCACTCGAGATAATTTAATCATTATCGTTACTTCTCAAACATGTCAGTGCAGTGCTCATAAGTTTTACTATCTACGATTTTGTAAGATTAATCCACTTAGTTTATTAAAATATTCTAGATATTTCTTATTATTGTACATATTTGCAAAAAAAAAACTGGCATAATTGATTAATTTAATTTAACTTTTAAGTTTTGTTATTCATTTCCATTGCCTGCAATTGTTATTTTAGCCAAAATTTATTCCAGTTAAATAACACCTTTCTAAAATCCTACCCGTTGTATAAAATAAATTGTGATTAACCTAAGAATTCAAAAACATTATGCAGCCCTTCCTCGTCCCAAAAGTCTCTTCAGACCTAAAACTGATGTAAGAGTTATCGGTGGTGAAGAAACTACAATTGATCAATATCCATTCACCTGCCAGTTCAACTGGTTTGGCAAAACTATTTGCGGATGTGTCATCATAAGAGAAGATGTGGTTGTTACTGCAGCCCACTGCACTGACGAGTAAGTTGTCCATGTTATTGCTTTTATTGAAATAATTCATGTGTTCCAATTACAGTGCAGTTGTATTCCAACTGAGTATTAGAGCAGGAACTTCTGAACGCAACACTGGAGGAGTAACTGCTAACGCAAAAGAATTCTTCCAACACCCAGAATACGATTATTGGACCCTCGACAAAGATATATCGGTCGTTGTTCTTGCTAAAGCCTTAACTTTTGGTCCTGATATTGGTGCCATTCCCTTGCCAGCTGATGGCCAAACTTGGGTTGCTGACGATGTTGCTACCCTTACTGGTTGGGGAGCAACAGTAGAAGCAGGAGACGCATCTGAAGTGTTACGCGTTGTGTCTATGCCAGTTATTAGCATAGAGGACTGTAGAACAGCATACGGAGTCGATTCTGTTACGGATAATATGCTTTGTACAAATCAACCTGACGGTGGAGCAGGCTTCTGCACGGTAAGCAAGTTTTTAAAATTCATACCTGCTGCATTTTGTATATAAACACTGTTTCAGAGTGACTCTGGTGGTCCCCTTATCATTGATGGAATTCTTGCCGGAATTACGTCCTGGAGTTACGGATGTGCCCGACCTGATTCTCCTGGAGTCAGCACACACGTGGGTTTCTTGCGTCAGTACATTAATGAGACTGTTGGAATGTAATTTAAGAAATGTTTATATCAAAGCTTAAGTTACTTACAAAAATTGTGTCGCTTTTTAAGGTTCAAATAAAGAATGATTAACCAAAACAACTAATTTTGTACATAAAAATATTAAAGTCGAATTAAAAATAACACAATATTTTTGTTTTGCAAAATATGTTTAAAAATGTTATTTTTATTCCTACTATGTAGTATATCAAGCAACCTTATTTGCCTATTACATAAATTCTTGTAAATTCAATTATTTATTCCTTCCAGACTAAAGTATCTGTATAATTTAAATATGTAAGTGTAATATTGCAATTTTTAGAATTGCACAATACCACAAAGTCATTTAATGAATGAAGTTATGTTTTAATAATGATCTAGACTCTCTTATTTGTAAAATCCTTCTTTTAATTCTCTCAAAGTGCCACATACTCAATCGGTATAGATAGTAGGCTTAAACCATTCATAAAATTTATTACTTAATATAAAATGGAATGGTATCTACCAAATCTGAAAAACCGTCCTTGTAAATTTAAGACTTTTTTATCGAGTGTATAATACACATCTTAAAAAAACAATTGTTTTGATTGTTCAATTTGTCAAAGATAGCGTAACATCAGTCTAAATCAGAAAACTCCAAATTAAACTCATCTTTAACGACATCATATCACGCGTTAGGCTGCAAATCACTATCGTGATACCTTGTAAACGATTTTACACCTGGCACGTGTCCATATTAAAAAAAAAACATATAAATTTCTCTAGCGTTGATGAAGTTATTGTCTGCTTTATAACGGCAACCTGAATTAAAGCTAAATCATAGTTTTTTTTACATATTTTTCCAAAGGTAAACACAACTTTTTATGTGTTAAAATTTTGACATAATAGGTATTACTCATCTAATAAAATGCGGTACCTTAAAGAAATGTTTTTGTTTTATTTCAGCCTTATTCATCCATTTGTTTTTACTGACTTAAACTTTTCTTTCATATTTTTTAATTCTTTTCACCATTCGTTGCAATATTCGTTAGGTCATCTTTTTTTTACTTCCACAAATATCAGATCCTTCATTAAGTTATACATTTTTGGGCTAAGCCACTTTTCTGCTAATAAAAATTGTAATTTAATTATTGAACAAGAAATAAATTTTTTGTTTTTAAATTAGAATAAATCTGCAATTATTTAAACACAATTTTAATATATTTCACTGATATTAAGAAAAATATGAATAGTTATAACGGTTTTTGAAAAGTGTTTAACAGAAGGTCCATTTTAAACCGAATAAAATATAACAAATTTTCGGATCAGTTAGCAACCATACATGTTTCATCGTTTGTATTACTTAATGAGTTTATCTAGGTATAGATTATATCATGTCAATAAATGTAATCAAACCCAATGACATATTTAATATATCGCTTTAATAATCTCTCAAAAAATCACATACATACAATTTGTTTTAACAATTACATAGTTATTGTAAATAAAAAGACACAATAAAAATGATGCGCTGTCTTATTCTTGCGGCGCTGTTAGTTTCTTCCCTAGGTAAGTAAGTAAATTATTGGCAATAAACAAATTAATGTTTAAATTCGTAACAATTATTTAAAAAAAGGATTATTACGTCAAATGTTGCTATTTTGAAAATGTGTCTGGTAAAACAAAAATGATTTTATTACAAATTTAATTTTCTTGATCCTAAAATAAATTAAATTGGACATTTTAGAGTATTTTTTGCAAGATTTTTAGAAGTTTTCTTTCCAAAATAAACTTTATTGCAATTTTGTATTTACATATTTATAATCTTTCGACAACTAACAACACGAAACATTTTATACGTTTTTTGTACTAGCTCTTCCACGTCCGAAGACTTCCTTAACATCCAAGAAAGGTGGAAGAGTAATCGGTGGTGCTGAAACTACCATTAATCAGTATCCTTATAACTGCCAAATAAATTATTTGAATAATCACATCTGCGGTGGAACAATAATTAGGGAAGATGTAGTTTTAACTTCAGGCAATTGTGTTGATCAGTAAGCATAAACAGTGATACCACTTAATCTAAATAATTCTACTTTTCTAAAACAGAGCAGTGGATGAAGAATTGAGCGTTCGTGCTGGTACGTCCAAATTGAATTCTGGTGGAGATACTTCCGATGTGGCTAGCAGTTATTTGCATCCTTCATACAGTGATTGGACATTAGATAATGACATAGCTATCGTTATGTTGTCTTCTCCCTTCTCATTTGGATCTAATATAGCGGCTGCTCAGTTACCATCTAACGGGCAACAATGGCCTGCTGGTTCTCTAGGAGTTTTTACTGGGTGGGGAGCTACAGAAGAAGGAGGTTCATCAGTTGATATGCTACGAGTAGTAATGATACCCATTGTTAGCTTGGAAGATTGCAGGGCATCTTTGGTAACTGTTGGTGACATGTGTGTCTGCGCTGGAATGCCTGATGGAGGCAAAGATTTTTGCAATGTAAACTACTTAATTTTTAAATTAAAATCAGCTTACTAAATTTCAAATTTACAGGATGATTCTGGCGGTCCACTTATGGTCAGTGGTGTTCTTGCAGGAATTGCTTCATGGAACGCAGGTTGTGGTCACCCAAATACTCCGGGAGTTTATACCAATGTTGGTTCTGTACGACAATTCATAACAGACATAGTTGGAATGTGATTTATTAATTAATTACTTACTTAATTCTAGTCTCAAGTGTTTGTTTTAAAAATTAAGGACAAAAACTTTTATTAGCATATTAAAAAAACGTACATGCTAATAGGTTGCCAATAACATATACATTACCAAACTTTCTTTCGCGTTATTAATTTTTTAGAATTAATTAGTTAACGTTTCATAACTTTTATGAGCATACTAAAAAACATACAACAATAGTTTGAGAATAAAGTATACATTGCAAAACGTTTTTTTACGTTATTAATTAAATTTTTTAATTAGTTTACATCTCATAACTTTTTATTAACTTATTATGCCAAAAAGACCGTTAATGGGTGCCATGTATTTCAGTCTACTGAAACAAGTCCAAGATTACAAACTAACTTCTATTTTGGTTTTCATAAAGGCAGATATTGGGCTTAAATTTTAATTTACATAAATCGCTCGTTTTTTTTTCAGTTAAAAAAGTATAGTAGTTAAAAATAAAAAGAGCACGTTTTAAAATTTTGACCCTAGTCTGAACCCCCTGGGCCACCTTATAAATACATAAACACATTTTGCGAATATAAAATCATTGGATAACAACACATTTTGCAGGTAAACAGAACGTTTTTAGGTTTATAATTTATTATTAGGTTATCATAATGACAAACAATTCTAAACATTTTTTTATGTTTTATTGTCTAACCCACTTCAGTATCGCCTAATAATTTGCATAAATATAGTCGTGATATAACTATATAATTTTGAAAATAGAGCTATATCTTAATGAATTTTGACATCTTAAATTCTCATCTTCTATTTATATTTTTACTAACTGTAACTTCAAACTGTAACAAAAAAAAATGGAATCCTGCTGCTTAGTTATGATGTTGCTCGATCATAAATATAAAAACCATGAAGTATTGAAATACCGATTAGGTAATCTTTACAGCGGGAGGTACTTACTTTCCTGGTGGGTGGAAACAATGGAATCTAATAAAGCAAACATATTTGCATGCTATTGTTATGTAACCGATACAGGATATGCTTTTTTCCTTAAAAACCATTATTTCTTTACATTTCGTACATTATAAATAAGTCTGCATATATTGCACCGCAATTTTTACTTCCGATTTATTTATAATGGGTCGCGATTTCGTTTCAGTTTTGATCTTACCATTTTTTATTTTCCTGTTTCCTCTCCTAATAGATGTTACTTGTGAAGATGAAAAATCAGACACGTTAGTTCTTCTACACGTTGTAAGTATAAAAGTTAAATTCACAGCATAATATGTAATGTAAAGTAATATGGTTTATTTTATAAACTATTTGTATCTTTTGCCAAAATTTTCACACAATCACTGAATGCATAGACGTTCATGATTAAACAGCAAATACTTACTAGAAAATAATCTATACAAATTAAATATTGCTGGCGGGCCAAGTTTTTGGGTCGTTAATTAATCGTGTCCGGAACATTCTTCGCCCACAATTATTATTATTTTTTTATTATTTTGTTATTAAAAATCACAACATACGCTATTCATGTAGCAATTTTAAACATAATTTATTAAAAGAAGAAGTATTAATATACAAGACACAACTTAGGCTAATGTAAAATAATCTGTAAAAATTACGTTATAAATAAAAACAATCACATTTACAAATAAAATTTGTGATATGCTTGTATGCGGCGAAAAATTTTGGCGGCGAAGAATTGTGGCGGCGAAGAATTGTGGTGGCGAAGAATTGTGTAGGCGAAGAATTGTGGGCGAAGAATTGTGGAGGCGAAGAATTGTGGGTGAAGAATTGTGGGTGAAGAATTGTGAAAGAAGAATTGTGAAAGAAGAATTGTGGGCGAAGAATTGTGGGCGAAGAATTGTGGGCGAAGAATTGTGGGCGAAGAATGTTCCTAAACCCTTAATTAATATCATTTAAATCTATCTTACTAGCATATTCATTCTAAGTAGTAAAAATTGTAAGAACACAGTCTAATATGATATCATTTTTCCTAATTTACTAAATAAACTGGCAGAGGGAGCTGACACAGGCAGGATATAAAATAATATAAATAAGGTAATTGTTAATCGATGATTAATCACTCTATGGGGGGGACAACATTTTAAAATTAAAAAACTAAAAAAAATGTCCATTAAACGTCTACTAATGAAGATTGAGCTGAGATTGAAGCAAATAAGATTATTGTTCATCATTTCATTTAAAAACACAAAAATTGTCAATTATAACTTCTGAATAATCTCAACCGATTTTATTATATTAAAAACACCAATTTTCAGCTCTTTAGACATGGAGACCGAACAAACGATCGTGAAAATGTCTATCCAAAAGATCCCTACAGGGGAGAAAATTATTATCCTTACGGATATGGACAGCTTACAAACGTAAATAGTAAACATTAAATAACAACAACAAAAAAACTAAATCTTGTTTTAAGATAGACAGGAAAACGAAGAGAGTATGAAATTGGAACTGCATTGCGCAAGACATACTGTAAATTTATTGGAAAAATTTACACTCCAGAAATTTTAGATACTAGAAGTACTAATGTTAACAGAACAAAGATGTCTTTGGAATTGGTTCTTGCTGGACTTTTTCCACCAACTGATGAACAAAGATGGTTGAAAAGTTTAAACTGGCAACCTATTCCATACAATTACTTGCCAACAAACCAAGACCACGTAAATAAAAATATAACACTGGCGTAGATAAGGAGTTATGAGGGTGCATACAAATCAGCAAGATTGTTTAAAAATATAATAGTTTGTAATTTACCCAACACGGTCAATAAAAACAAGGTGACTATTAGTGCAATTAATACTGTTCTTATATAAAATTCGGTATATACTCGTATCATTTTGGTAGGTAATATTAACAGATTTATTTTCGAAATTTTATTTCCCCGTTTGCTTATAATTTAAAAACAAATGTGTCCTCAATAATCCTTATTTACATTAGACCGCTGTATATTAGCATTAAAATTTTAAGAAAGAGTAAAACACTTTTAAATAGGTACTCGCAAGTCCAAGAGGAAATTGTCCAAACTATATTAAACATTATCGAAATTACCTAAGCTCGCCTGATGGACAACAAATTTATGAAAAGTATAAAAAACTCTATGCTTATACATCGGCTAATACCGGCAATAACATATCCATTCCCTTGGATTTATATGGCTTGTATTTTTGTTTAAGTACTGAGGTAGGTTTAAACAATCACTTTTAAAATTATACAACTCCAATACTTTGCTCTTACTTGAAGTAGCAATAAATAATTTGTTGGAAAACATTACTTAAAATGAATTTATAGTTTATAGGCTTATTCAAAAATAATAAAAGTGCCATTTTGTCCTGCCGACTTTACTAAGGATTGTTTTACAGGAAGAATGGGGGTTTGAACTTCCACCTTGGACTAAACCTGTATGGCCTAAAAATATAACTGAAGTTGCTATACAAGAATATTATGTTGGTACTGCTACCCCGATAATGAGGAAACTCTCAGGAGGTAAAAATAAATATTATGTACATAAGGTAATAAACATTATAATAATTAAAATTGCAGATTTATTACGGCATGCACAGATACTTACTTACAGATTCTTTTTTTCTTGTGGATAAATGGCACTGAGAAAAAATTCTTTGATTGTTATATTTATTGAAACAATTGAAATAATCCATTTACTATTTTTTGCGAATAAAATTTAAGGAGAATTTTACTTGTGTTTCGAATGAAAACAAAATCTTCAATCAATTTATATTAACGAAATTATTGATGCAGTTTTTATTATCTACAAAGTGTTTACCTTTTTTTAATTTGACTTTATTCGTTAGTCTTAGGACTTTAAAGTTGGTTTTTTATACAGGGTTGCTTTTAAGAAATATTCTAAACGACACCGAAGCAAAAATCCAAGGAACTTTGAACCCAAAAGATCGAAAACTATACCTGTATTCTGGACATGAAAGCACAGTAGCTTTGCTGTTGATTATACTAGATGTTTTTTACCCACATGTTCCTCCCTATGGTTCGTACGTTGTACTTGAAGTACATAGAATAAACAAAGTTTATGGAATAAAGGTAACATACAATTGTCAATCGCTTGTATAAAATTGCAGATGACATCCGGTTAATTGTCAATTATTACTTGACCACTGATTCCATGAAATATCTCTAGAGCTTTACCGCAGAATTTCATAAGGAAATGAAATCTGTAATAGTTGTCAACATGTTTTTACGATTTAACAAGCTATAAAACAAAAACAGTAAAGTGGTATTTTTACAGATATTGTATCAAGACTACACGGAAGACAATCCAAAGGTTCTTAAAACTCCTGGTTGTGAAGATTTTTGTCCATTAAATAAGTTTAAAAAGTTAATGGAAAAAAATCTGCCAACTAATGAAGACGTTTGTGGTAATGAGGGCCAGTGTTAAGTGCTCATCAAATAAATGAAGAAGAAGAAAAATGCCTTTCTATTTTATTGCACCTCACTTAAATTGTATCTTTTTCACACAGAAACAATTATTTTGTATAAATAAACTGGCGTGGCCACCAAATGACTTCCCCCTAATATTGTATGTATCTTCGCATGTGTGTATTTGTGGGTATAAACAACATTATGTTGACGAGGTTGTAAGTGTGCTGATACCTAAAGATAGTCTTTATTTCTAATACATAATAAAAATTTCAACAAAACACGTCATACACTTTTGCGAGTACCTACAACCAAGAAGTTTTTTTTCTATATGCGTTATAAAAACTATGTAGACTATGTACATCAAGATTGTTAATAGCGATAACCTTCTTGGCCCATCAGTATTCACAATTAAACAATTATTTAAATAAAATGTTTTAATGACTTCAACACGTTGTTGAGGCGTCAGATGTTCCATAACAAATTGTAATTGACTACTCTTTAAGACTGCCAATAACTAAATATCAAATGTCTGTCAAACAGAAATGACGGCCAAAAGAAATCGACCTGGAACATAATATTCACCCTGTATAAAAACCATGCAGTATTGAAATACCGATTAGGTAATCTTTACAGCGGGAGGTACTTACTTTCCTGGTGGGTGGAAACAATGGAATCTAATAAAACAAACATATTTGCATGCTATTGTTGTGTAACCGATACAGCATATGCCTTTTTCCTTAAAAACCACTATTTCTTTACATTTCGTACATTATAAATAATTCTGCATATATTGCACCGCAATTTTGACTTCCGATTTATTTATAATGGGTCGCGATTTCGTTTCAGTTTTGATCTTACCATTTTGTATTTTCCTGTTTCCTCTCCTGATAGATGTTACTTGTGAAGATGAAAAATCAGACACGTTAGTTCTTCTTCACGTTGTAAGTATAAAAGTTAAATTCACAGCATAATATGTAAGGTAAAGTAATATGGTTTATTTTATTAACTATTTGTATGTATAAGATGCACAATAATTTCTCTTGCAAGTGTACGGTTTTTGAAAATGCAAGGGCATTAAAATAAGTGTAAATTATCACACAGCTACTTAATAAATTATATGTATGTATGTACAGACGTTTTTGAGACACTCAAGTTAATTCCGCATTGTGTTATTGAGTTGTTTCGTTGTTACACTAAGGAGTGACTTCTCATTATCCCAGGATTCTCTGTTTCTTTCAAAAGGGATTTTGAGTCCGCTTGTCTAGGAGGTGAGCACCAAAATTTCCCGGTCTGACTATAAAAAAACGGCGTAGGCTCAAAATTAAATTTTATTTTTCAACATAATCCCCCCTGACATAATTGCACTTGTTACATCGTTTTAGCAACAATTAGATACCCCCAAAAAAAGATGCCTTCCGTTTGTCTGCAAAATGTGCCCAAACTGCAGCCTTCACCTCTTGGTCGTCACTGAAATGACGCCCGCGAATGTCCTTTTTCAAATTTCCAAACAGGTAATAATCACTGGGGGTCATATCTGGACTACACGGGAGGGGGTGATCGATTTGTTCAAAACTGCAGTCACGAATTGCGGCTTGAGAAAATACAGTAGTGTGCAAGGGGGCATTGTCGTGCAGTAAACGCACAGTACTGGTCAGTTTCCCACGTCTTTTCTCCCGAATATTTTGTCGTAATTTGTGCAGAAGTGCTGCATAATATTCCCCGTTGACTGTGGTATTTGCGTTCTTTAAAATCTATGAGAAGAATGCCCTCACAATCCTAAAAGATCGTAGTCACCACTTTTTTTGTGGACTGACAGATCCTGAACTTTCTTGGGATTGCTCTCCTTTTCGTCTCCTTTCCATCGATTCTCTTTTGGACAAAGGATCATAGTAGAAAACCATGGTTTCATCCCCTGTAACCATTGTCTTCAATGCGTTCACAGGATTTTCTCCACAGAGCTCCAAAAAGGATCGAGCACATTCAACCCGAAGCTGGCGCTGAACTGCTGGGAAATGTTTTCGGACCCACCGTGCACTAGCTTTATTCATGCTTAACCGATCGTGGAGGATTCCACGAATGCTTGTATCTGAAAGCCCCGACATTTTTGATTGTTCTTTCACCTTCAAGCGTCGATCGCATAACACGAGTTAACAATGTGTTAAAAAAATTTGACCCGCCTGCGACACCTAGATCTATGTCAGGCCGGGAAATTTTGGCGCTTACCTCGTACTTCAATTTTTCCAGTACGATTATCAAACACAATGACCTAGGACTGCACCATAGGTAGACGATCTGTTATGATTATTCCTCTTTTACCATATATGTAAAAAACGAACAGTTTATTATATTTTACTAAACCTTATCAGGCCTCTAAATTGCTTTCCAATTAACGAGTTTGCTAAAACTACTTAACAAGTCGACGATGACACTTATCTAGCTTTACTTGATAAAAACCCGTGCGACTGACAACACATCCATTTACTTCGATAGTTAAAGAATACTTTAACTTACACATGAAGCGCTTTCTGTTTATTTTAAATATACGTTACGTGCATATCGTGAATTATAAATACAAATGTTGCAGGAAAAGAATAACTTTCGATGTACTTAAGAGGAGTTGCCTTTTTGTTTTAGTTCTAATCTTAACACTATTCATATTTCTTCTTTTTCCCTTGATATTATTTATAGGTGAAGATAAAAAGTAGACACGTTAGTTCTTCTACAAAATTACGTTATAAATAAAAACAATCACATTTACAAATAAAATATGTGAAATGCTTATACGTGGCGAAGAATTGTGGGCGAAGAATTGCGGAGGCGAAGAATAATTGTGGGTGAAGAATTGTGGAGGCACAGAATTGTGGGCGAAGAATGTTCCTAGACCCTTAATTAATATCATTTAAATCTATCTTACTAGCATATTCATTCTAAGTAGTAAAAATTGTAAGAACACAGTCTAATATTATATCATTTTTCCTAATTTACTAAATAAACTGGCAGAGGGAGCTGACACAGGCAGGATGTAAAATAATTTAAACAAAGTAACAGTTAATCGCTGATTAATAACCCTATGGGGACAACATTTTAAAATTAACAAACAAAATTGTCCAATAAACATATCTACTAATGAAGATTGAGCTGAGTTTGAAGCAAATAAGATTATTGTTCATCATTTCATTTAAAAACACAAAAATTTTCAATTATAACCTTTTCAGAATATGCTCAGCAGATTTTATTATATTAAAAACACCAATTTTTAGATCTTTAGACATGGAGACCGAACAAACGATCTTGAGAATGTCTACCCAAAAGATCCCTACAGGGGAGAAAATTATTATCCTTACGGATATGGACAGCTTACAAACGTAAATAGTAAACATTAAATAACAGCAACAAAAAAAAAACTAAATCTTGTTTTAAGATAGACAGGAAAACGAAGAGAGTATGAAATTGGAACTGCATTGCGCAAGACATACTGTAAATTTATTGGAAAAATTTACACTCCAGAAATTTTAGATGCTAGAAGTACTAATTTTAACAGAACAAAGATGTCTTTGGAACTTGTTCTTGCTGGACTTTTTCCACCAACTGATGAACAAAGATGGTTGAAAAGTTTAAACTGGCAACCTATTCCATACAATTACTTGCCAACAAACCAAGACCACGTAAATAAAAATATAACACTGGCGTAGATAAGGAGTTATGAGGGTGCATAAAAATCAGCAAGATTGTTTAAAAATATAATAGTTTGTAATTTACCCAACACAGTCAATAAAAACAAGGTGACTATTAGTTCAATTAATACTGTTCTTATATAAAATTCGGTATATACTCGTATCATTTTGGTAGGTAATATTAACAGATTTATTTTCGAAATTTTATTTCCCCGTTTGCTTATGCACAAATGTGCCCCCTTTAACCCTTATTTACCACAGTATACAAGCATTAAAATTTTAAGAAAGAGTAAAACACTTTTAAACAGGTACTTGAAAGTCCAAGAGGAAATTGTCCAAACTATATTAAACATTATCGAAATTACCTAAGCTCACCTGATGGACAACAAATTTATGAAAAGTATAAAAAACTCTATGCTTATACATCGGCTCATACCGGCAATAACATATCCATTCCTTTGGATTTATATGGATTGTATTTTTGTTTAAGTACTGAGGTAGGTTTAAACAATCACTTTTAAAATTATACAACTCCAATACTTTGCTCTTACTTGAAGTAACAATTTAAAAAAATGTTGAAAAACTTTACTTAAAATGAATTTATAATTTTCTGGATTCATTCAAAAATAATAAAAGTGCCATTTTGTCCTGTCGACTTTACTAAGGATTGTTTTACAGGAAGAATGGGGGTTTGAACTTCCAGCTTGGAGTAAACCTGTATGGCCTAAAAATATAACTGAAGTTGCTATTCAAGAATATTCTGTTGGTACTGCTACTCCAATAATGAGGAAACTCTCAGGAGGTAAAAATAAATATTATGTACATAAGGTAATAAACATTATAATAATTAAAATTGCAGATTTATTACAGCATGCACAGATACTTACTTATAGATTCTTTTTTTCTTGTGGATAAATAGTACTGAGAAAAAATTCTTTGATTGTTATATTTATTGAAACAATTGAAATAATCCATTTACTATTTTTTGCGAATAAAATTTAAGGAAAATTTTACTTGTGTTACATCTTTTCGAATGAAAACAAAATCTTCAATCAATTTATATTAACGAAATTATTGATGCAGTGTTTATTATCTACAAAGTGTTTACCTTTTTTTAATTTGACTTTATTCGTTAGTCTTAAGACTTTAAAGTTGGTTTTTTATACAGGGTTGCTTTTAAGAAATATTCTAAACGACACCGAAGCAAAAATCCAAGGAACTTTGAACCCAAAAGATCGAAAACTATACCTGTATTCTGGACATGAAAGCACAGTAGCTTTGCTGTTGATTATACTAGATGTTTTTTACCCACATGTTCCTCCCTATGGTTCGTACGTTGTACTTGAAGTACATAGAATAAACAAAGTTTATGGAATAAAGGTAACATACAATTGTCAATCGCTTGTATAAAATTGCAGATGACATCCAGGTCCGTCACCTTAGCAGCACCACTTTCTTCAATCATAATAAAACTTATGCCATAATTTTGTGCTAATTTTGTGCTATTTTGTGCCGTAAAAATAAAATTTTGTGCCAACTTCAGAAAAAAGTTATAAACAATTTTCACTCGAGGTTGCTAAGGTGACGCGTAAGCACCACCTTGTCTGAATTAAAATTTGTTTATGCCATAATTTTGTGCTAATTTTGTGCTATTTTGTGCCGTAAAAATAAAATTTTGTGCCAACTCCATAACGAAGTTATAAACAATTTTCACCCGGTGCTGCTAAGGTGACGCGTAAGCACCACTTTGTCTGAATTAAAATTTGTTTATGCCATAATTTTGTGCTCATTTTGTGCTATTTTGTGCCGTAAAAATAAAATTTTGTGCCAACTCCATAACGAAGTTATAAACAATTTTCACCTGGTGCTGCTAAGGTGACGCGTAAGCACCACCTTGTCTGAATTAAAATTTGTTTATGCCATAATTTTGTGCTAATTTTGTGCTATTTTGTGCTGTAAAAATAAAATTTTGTGCCAATTCCATAACGAAGTTATAAACAATTTTCACCCGGTGCTGCCAAGGTGACGCGTAAGCACAATCTTAGGTATCTAAATTAAATTAATTGTTATAATGTTGTACCTACTCTTTATTGTCAACTCCAGAACGAAGTTATAAACAATTGTTTAATTGCAGAACCAAAATTATGATATTTTATTGTTATTGTCAGTAAGTTTTAAATTGTTTAATAATTGTATAAATATTTAATAACATTCTACAATGTAAAACTATACGAGTCAACTATACAAGACAATAATCTGTGACATACCCCACTGGTAATATACGAGTAATTAGATGCTTATTACCTTAGATCTAGTTTTTTTATCTACGGTAAGCGCCTTATTTGATGTTTGGGCTCGTGATCGTCAAATCTTTGTGAAGGACTACTTCACGTCGTTTTGCGTAGAACTCTAGGTTTAGATCAGCTGTTAAGGGTGTAGAAAGTAAATAAAACAACACGCGTTATGTATAAAATGGTATTTATTGTGAATTCTTGTTAGGTACCATTTATATATTTCATACTTTGAACAGATTATCATTCAGATATTGTTGAAAATGCGACGTAGCATGGTTGAGGTTGAGTGTATCGATGTTTGTGTGTAAGATGGTGGAAATGATGATCCTACGGATCATACCTGACAGCGATCTCTCGCCCAGGTTAGACTTCTATGACAGAACCGGGAAGGACCAACCTAGTGTGCCTTCGCCTTCTGCTAGCGATAACTCGCTCAAAAAGCGAATGCACTAGGTCAGAATAGGAGGTAAGCCGCCGGAACACCCTCAAAGCAAATACTCGCCAAGGAGCTTCCAAACAGATTCACCAGGAGGACTAATATCTGGAGTAGCTCTGACAGCGATAACTCGCCCAAAGTTTTGGAAAAAAGGAAAAAGAAAGGTCACGTGTTTGTTCCGCTATTTTCTCCCACCCTAAACTTGCAAAATCTATCATTTCTAATCTACTATAACAAATATACAGGTATTATTCAAAGTAATCCAAAATTTCTTTAATTAATTAACAGAGTATTGAGATACAGAGTTGGTTAACTGGGCCAAAACAAAACTATCTGTGATTGAAGAACAACTATTCTGCGGAAATAAAATGCTTATTTGAAATCATACTCAAAATATTTTTTAATATTATAAGGACACTTTTTAGCGTAGATTTGAAATTTGTTATTAGTTTTTACCTATCTTCATTTGTTTTTATTATTTTAACATGAACTTTTTATTTTAAATACGAGTTGTAGTTGGCTGTGACACCATTAAAAAGGCAATTCTCTAAAACTACGTAAGTTATTACAATAATATTGTATTTATTAAGTTTAATCAAATAACCATTGAACAACAAAACAAAACATCACATAACCATAACCATAACCATCTGTACTTAATTAAATACACAAAAATAATTTAAGATATTTGTTACATTGCATAATAATTTATGATTTTTTAATTTCCATTACTATTGTATCTAAATTATAACATGCTTTTTTATGAATAGTACAAACACTTTCTTTTTTAAGATTATTTTCACAAAATAGTTGCTCTTTATTCACAAATCATTTTGGCCCATTTAACTAACTCTGTATCTCATACCGTGTACGAAATCTCCATGCTGTTCACGATAACTGTGACACCCTGTATACAAACTCTCCCAGAAAGGCTCACATCAGTACCTATCATATTATACAGGGTGCACCACGACCCTGAGATTCTTCGATAGCTCCTTTATTAATGAAAATATCAAAAAATGTTTAATACAAATATTGTGCGAACTTATTTTCTACATAACCTAAAATTATTTTCAAATATACAGGGTGTTTCGTTTGACCGGCACATATAAAAATTTAATTTTTTTAAATAGAACACCCTGTACATTTTTACATTTTTGGATTCTTCTTAAAATTTACTTTAAAAAATGTAAAAAGTTATATGGGTCTTAAGTCAACCGTTTTCGTAAAATTTACATTTTTTGAAATTTTTGAGCAATACAGCACTTTCAATTTTTTTTAACATTAAAGTTGTTTAAAATAGCGGTAAAATTTCGTTTAAAATTTAAATTGACAATAGATTAATTAACAAATTGCGCTAGCTACATTTTAAAAATATTATACAGGGTGTTTTTTACGCTTGGTCAAACTTGTGAAACTTTAAACATCGATAAGTAATTTTTCTTAAATGCAACACCCTGTATATTTTTACATTTTCTTGTAGAGAATTTAATTGTGTTTCGAAATTATTAAGCATGTCCTATACCTAAAGTTAATATTTTTCGGGCTATCTCGATTTTTATTAGTATTACTAAGGCAATTAAAATATTTTAAAGTGGTCCATGGACGTGTCGTAATTTTTCAAAGAATTTTTAAACAAAAGAATAAAAAGAGCTGCAACTTTAATTTTAGTCCAATAATGTACCCCTTTTCCCCGAAATTTATCATATAAATTGTTTAAAATTATATCCTTGTTCATGTTCTACGCACAGCCGTAGATGTTGTCTCAAAGACTCTAGCACTCTTGATAACATTTCGGGGGTTATACCATTAAAAGCAACACAGCAAGTAATGCAGTTGCCGAACACAAAATATCCTAATAGATGGATAGGGCGAGGTAGACCAATCTCCTGGCCACCTAGGTCACCTGATCTTACCCCTATAGATTTATTTTTGTGGGGACCCATAAAACAAGTGTATCAAGACCCCCCAACAACTGCTGAAGATGTGCAGAACAGGATTCGTGATGCTTTTGATGGTATAACCCCCGAAATGTTATAAAGGGAGCTAGAGTCTTTCAGACAAGGTCTACGGCTGGGCGTAGAACAAGGACATAATCTTTAACAATTTATACGATAAATTTCGGTAAAATGGGTTACATTATTAGCCTAAAATTAAAGTTGCACCTCTTTTTATTCTTTTGTTTAAAAATTCTTTGAAAAATTACGACTTACGTCCATGGCCCACTTTAAAATATTTTAATTGCCTTAGTAATACTAATAAAAATCGAGATAGCTCGAAAAATATTAACTTTAGGTATAGGACTTGCTGAATAATTTCGAAACACAATTAAATTCTCTACAAGAAAATGTAAAAATATACAGGGTGTTGCATTTAAGAAAAATTACTTATCGATGTTTAAAGTTTCAGAAGTTTGACCAAGCGTAAAAAACACCCTGTATAATATTTTTAAAATGTAGCTAGCGCAAAGTGTTAATTAATCTATTGTCAATTTAAATTTTAAACGAAATTTTAACACTTTTTTAAATAACTTTAATGTAAAAAAAAATTGAAAGTGCTGTATTGCTCAAAAATTTCAAAAAATGTAAATTTCACGAAAACGGTTGACTTAAGACCCATATACCCTTTTACATTTTTTAAAGTAAATTTAAAGAGGAATCCAAAAATGTAAAAATGTACAGGGTGTTCTATTTAAAAAAATTAAATTTTTATATGTGCCGGTCAAACGAAACACCCTGTATATTTGAAAATAATTTTAGGTTATGTAGAAAATAGGTTCGCACAATATTTGTATTAAACATTTTTTGATATTTTCATTAATAAAGGAGCTATCGAAAAATCTCAGGGTCGTGGTGCACCCTGTATACCTAATATAAAAGTATAATCTCAAATTTTACAGGATGTCCACCTATTGTGTATTTCCTTTATATCTGGTTTAAAAAATTAAAATGAATATTTAGCAACAACATTTGTCGGAGAGTTTGAGTTCCATAACTTTTTACTTTAAATACAATACGCTGCATGAACTTTAATTTTTGATTCTAAAAGAAATGGTTTATCAAAAATGTATGATGTTCATCATATCAAAAATCAATCGTTTTGGCGTTAAGTTTTTTTAGTCCATTAAGCAACATCTTAAACATAAATGAAGTTTTTAAATAAAAATCCCTGTATTTGTTACATATTGTTGTAGATAATTTAATCCTACTTAGAAAACTATACGGTCATTTATTTAAAACCATTATTTGTTGATTATTTGCTTTTTTACACATGTTTATTGTATTAAAAATTGTCTTGTATAGTTGTCTCGTATAGTTTTGCATTGTAAAATGTTATTTAATATTTATAAAATTATTAAAGAATTTATAACTTACTTGCAATGACAATAAAATATTAACTAAAAATATCATAATTTTTGTCCTACAATTAAACAATTGTTTATAACATCGTTCTGGAGTTAAAAAAGAGTACAACATTATAACAACTAATTTAATTTAGAAAAGATGGGGCTTACGCTTGATCTTGAAAGCAACGGGAGAAAATCGTTTACTTTTAGTTTTTTCCATCAATCTATCGTTGTGGCGTTTGTTTTGTTTAGTCCATTAAGCAACATTTTAACCATAAATAAAGTGTTTAAATAAAAAAGCCTGTATTTGTTACATATTGTTGTAGATAATTTAATCTTACTTAGAAAACTATACGGGTGTTGTTATTTGACTTAAATTAATATTTGTCTAGTGGACAATGTAATAGAGTATTTTTTACTGCAGTATTTTTCGTTTAAGAATTACACTTTTTTTAGCAAATATAATTTGTTGATTTGTAACATCTGCACACTGCACAGTTAAATAATAATCATTTATTGTGTTAATCACAAGATATAGAGTATGTGTTGTAAATGCGTGCTTAACGTATTATTCCCAAACGTTTACTTTAAGCTTTTGCCATAAATCTATCAAAAAATATTGATAAGTTACAATAACCTTGCTTCTGAAACGTATTTGCATTTTTGATTGACAAAGGAAGTAAAGTATAAATGAAACATTAATGGTAACAAGAATTCACAATAAATACCATTTTATACATAACGCGTGTTGTTTTATTTACTTTCTACACCCTTAACAGCTGATCTAAACCTAGAGTTTTACGCAAAACGACGTGAAGTAGTCCTCCACAAAGATTTGACGATCACGAGCCCAAACATCAAATAAGCCGCTTACCGTAGATAAAAAACTAGATCTAAGGTAATAAGCATCTAATTACTCGTATATTACCAGTGGGGTATGTCACAGATTATTGTCTTGTATAGTTGACTCGTATAGTTTTGCACTGTAGAACGTTATTAAATATTTATAAAATTATTAAACAATTTAAAACTTACTGACAATAACAATAAAATATCATAATTTTTGTTCTGCAATTAAACAATTGTTTATAACTTCGTTCTGGAGTTAACAATAAAGAGTAGGTACAACATTATAACAATTAATTTAATTTAGATACCTAAGATGGTGCTTACGTGTCACCTTGGCAGCACCGGGTGAAAATTGTTTATAACTTCGTAATGGAGTTGGCACAAAATTTTATATTTACGGCACAAAATAGCACAAAATTAGCACAAAATTATGGCATAAACAAATTTTAATTCAGACAAGGTGGTGCTTACGCGTCACCTTCGCAGCACCGGGTAAAAATTGTTTATAACTTCGTTATGGAGTTGGCACAAAATTTTATTTTTACGGCACAAAATAGCACAAAATTAGCACAAAAATATGGCATAAACAAATTTTAATTCAGACAAGGTGGTGCTTACGCGTCACCTTAGCAGCACCGGGTGAAAATTGTTTATAACTTCGTTATGGAGTTGGCACAAAATTTTATTTTTACGGCACAAAATAGCACAAAATTAGCACAAAATTATGGCATAAACAAATTTTAATTCAGACAAGGTGGTGCTTACGCGTCACCTTAGCAACCTCGAGTGAAAATTGTTTATAACTTTTTTCTGGAGTTGGCACAAAATTTTATTTTTACGGCACAAAATAGCACAAAATTAGCACAAAATTATGGCATAAGTTTTATTATGATTGAAGAAAGTGGTGCTGCCAAGGTGACGGACCTTGTTTTGCATATGTCTTTCAATGAGCTGGTTTTAATTTTTAATAATTTCCTAAAAATGCCGTGCTTTAGTTAATACATGTGTTCCTTGAGCGACTATTTCGAAACAATTTTAATTATTGATTTGTATATCACAGGAACAGTTTATCCATCGCCTCTTTACATGAATACAATTGTTTTGCATATGTCTTTCAATGAGCTGGTTTTAATTTTTAATAATTTCCTAAAAATACCGTGCTTTAGTTAATACATATGTTCCTTGAGCGACTATTTCTACACAATTTTAATTATTGATTTGTATATCACAGGAACAGTTTATCCATCGCCTCTTTACATGAATACAATTGTTTTGCATATGTCTTTCAATGAGCTGGTTTTAATTTTTAATAATTTCCTAAAAATACCGTGCTTTAGTTAATACATATGTTCCTTGAGCGACTATTTCTAAACAATTTTAATTATTGATTTGTATATCACAGGAACAGTTTATCCATCGCCTCTTTACATGAATACAATTGTTTTGCATATGTCTTTCAATGAGCTGGTTTTAATTTTTAATAATTTCCTAAAAATGCCGTGCTTTAGTTAATACATGTGTTCCTTGAGCGACTATTTCGAAACAATTTTAATTATTGATTTGTATATCACAGGAACAGTTTATCCATCGCCTCTTTACATGAATACAATTGTTTTGCATATGTCTTTCAATGAGCTGGTTTTAATTTTTAATAATTTCCTAAAAATACCGTGCTTTAGTTAATACATATGTTCCTTGAGCGACTATTTCGAAACAATTTTAATTATTGATTTGTATATCACAGAAACAGTTTATCCATCGCCACTTTACATGAATACAATTGTTTTGCATATGTCTTTTAATGAGCTGGTTTAAATTTTTAATAATTTCCTAAAAATACCGTGCTTTAGTTAATACATATGTTCCTTGAGCGACTATTTCGAAACAATTTTAATTATTGATTTGTATATCACAGAAACAGTTTATCCATCGCCTCTTTACATGAATACAATTGTTTTGCATATGTCTTTCAATGAGCTGGTTTTAATTTTTAATAATTTCCTAAAAATACCGTGCTTTAGTTAATACATATGTTTCTTGAGCGTCTATTTCGAAACAATTTTAATTATTGATTTGTATATCACAGGAACAGTTTATCCATCGCCTCTTTACATGAATACAATTGTTTTGCATATGTCTTTCAATGAGCTGGTTTTAATTTTTAATAATTTCCTAAAAATACCGTGCTTTAGTTAATACATACATATGTTCCTTGAGCGACTATTTCTAAACAATTTTAATTATTGATTTGTATATCACAGGAACAGTTTATCCATCGCCTCTTTACATGAATACAATTGTTTTGCATATGTCTTTCAATGAGCTGGTTTTAATTTTTAATAATTTCCTAAAAATGCCGTGCTTTAGTTAATACATGTGTTCCTTGAGCGACTATTTCGAAACAATTTTAATTATTGATTTGTATATCACAGGAACAGTTTATCCATCGCCTCTTTACATGAATACAATTGTTTTGCATATGTCTTTCAATGAGCTGGTTTTAATTTTTAATAATTTTCTAAAAATACCGTGCTTTAGTTAATACATATGTTCCTTGAGCGACTATTTCGAAACAATTTTAATTATTGATTTGTATATCACAGAAACAGTTTATCCATCGCCACTTTACATGAATACAATTGTTTTGCATATGTCTTTTAATGAGCTGGTTTAAATTTTTAATAATTTCCTAAAAATACCGTGCTTTAGTTAATACATATGTTCCTTGAGCGACTATTTCGAAACAATTTTAATTATTGATTTGTATATCACAGAAACAGTTTATCCATCGCCTCTTTACATGAATACAATTGTTTTGCATATGTCTTTCAATGAGCTGGTTTTAATTTTTAATAATTTCCTAAAAATACCGTGCTTTAGTTAATACATATGTTTCTTGAGCGACTATTTCGAAACAATTTTAATTATTGATTTGTATATCACAGGAACAGTTTATCCATCGCCTCTTTACATGAATACAATTGTTTTGCATATGTCTTTCAATGAGCTGGTTTTAATTTTTAATAATTTCCTAAAAATACCGTGCTTTAGTTAATACATATGTTCCTTGAGCGACTATTTCTAAACAATTTTAATTATTAATTTGTATATCACAGGAACAGTTTATCCATCGCCTCTTTACATGAATACAATTGTTTTGCATATGTCTTTCAATGAGCGGGTTTTAATTTTTAATAATTTCCTAAAAATACCGTGCTTTAGTTAATACATATGTTCCTTGAGCGACTATTTCTAAACAATTTTAATTATTGATTTGTATATCACAGGAACAGTTTATCCATCGCTTCTTTACATGAATACAATTGTTTTGCATATGTCTTTCAATGAGCTGGTTTTAATTTTTAATAATTTCCTAAAAATACCGTGCTTTAGTTAATACATATGTTCCTTGAGCGACTATTTCTAAACAATTTTAATTATTGATTTGTATATCACAGGAACAGTTTATCCATCGCCTCTTTACATGAATACAATTGTTTTGCATATGTCTTTCAATGAGCTGGTTTTAATTTTTAATAATTTCCTAAAAATACCGTGCTTTAGTTAATACATATGTTCCTTGAGCGACTATTTCTAAACAATTTCAATTATTGATTTGTATATCACAGAAACAGTTTATCCATCGCCTCTTTACATGAATACAATTGTTTTGCATATGTCTTTCAATGAGCTGGTTTTAATTTTTAATAATTTCCTAAAAATACCGTGCTTTAGTTAATACATATGTTCCTTGAGCGACTATTTCTAAACAATTTTAATTATTGATTTGTATATCACAGGAACAGTTTATCCATCGCCTCTTTACATGAATACAATTGTTTTGCATATGTCTTTCAATGAGCTGGTTTTAATTTTTAATAATTTCCTAAAAATGCCGTGCTTTAGTTAATACATGTGTTCCTTGAGCGACTATTTCGAAACAATTTTAATAATTAATTGTATATCACAGGAACAGTTTATCCATCGCCTCTTTGAATGAATACAATTGTTTTGCATATGTCTTTCAATGAGCTGGTTTTAATTTTTAATAATTTCCTAAAAATACCGTGCTTTAGTTAATACATATGTTCCTTGAGCGACTATTTCGAAACAATTTTAATTATTGATTTGTATATCACAGAAACAGTTTATCCATCGCCACTTTACATGAATACAATTGTTTTGCATATGTCTTTTAATGAGCTGGTTTAAATTTTTAATAATTTCCTAAAAATACCGTGCTTTAGTTAATACATATGTTCCTTGAGCGACTATTTCGAAACAATTTTAATTATTGATTTGTATATCACAGAAACAGTTTATCCATCGCCTCTTTACATGAATACAATTTTTTTGCATATGTCTTTCAATGAGTTGGTTTTAATTTTCAATAATTTCCTAAAAATACCGTGCTTTAGTTAATACATGTGTTCCTTGAGCGACTATTTCGAAACAATTTTAATTATTGATTTGTATATCACAGGAACAGTTTATCCATCGCCTCTTTACATGAATACAATTGTTTTGCATATGTCTTTCAATGAGCTGGTTTTAATTTTTAATAATTTCCTAAAAATACCGTGCTTTAGTTAATACATGTGTTCCTTGAGCGACTATTTCGAAACAATTTTAATTATTGATTTGTATATCACAGGAACAGTTTATCCATCGCCTCTTTACATGAATACAATTGTTTTGCATATGTCTTTCAATGAGCTGGTTTTAATTTTTAATAATTTCCTAAAAATACCGTGCTTTAGTTAATACATATGTTCCTTGAGCGACTATTTCTACACAATTTTAATTATTGATTTGTATATCACAGGAACAGTTTATCCATCGCCTCTTTACATGAATACAATTGTTTTGCATATGTCTTTCAATGAGCTGGTTTTAATTTTTAATAATTTCCTAAAAATGCCGTGCTTTAGTTAATACATGTGTTCCTTGAGCGACTATTTCGAAACAATTTTAATTATTGATTTGTATATCACAGGAACAGTTTATCCATCGCCTCTTTACATGAATACAATTGTTTTGCATATGTCTTTCAATGAGCTGGTTTTAATTTTTAATAATTTCCTAAAAATACCGTGCTTTAGTTAATACATATGTTCCTTGAGCGACTATTTCGAAACAATTTTAATTATTGATTTGTATATCACAGAAACAGTTTATCCATCGCCACTTTACATGAATACAATTGTTTTGCATATGTCTTTTAATGAGCTGGTTTAAATTTTTAATAATTTCCTAAAAATACCGTGCTTTAGTTAATACATATGTTCCTTGAGCGACTATTTCGAAACAATTTTAATTATTGATTTGTATATCACAGAAACAGTTTATCCATCGCCTCTTTACATGAATACAATTGTTTTGCATATGTCTTTCAATGAGTTGGTTTTAATTTTTAATAATTTCCTAAAAATACCGTGCTTTAGTTAATACATGTGTTCCTTGAGCGACTATTTCTAAACAATTTTAATTATTGATTTGTATATCACAGGAACAGTTTATCCATCGCCTCTTTACATGAATACAATTGTTTTGCATATGTCTTTCAATGAGCTGGTTTTAATTTTTAATAATTTCCTAAAAATGCCGTGCTTTAGTTAATACATGTGTTCCTTGAGCGACTATTTCGAAACAATTTTAATTATTGATTTGTATATCACAGGAACAGTTTATCCATCGCCTCTTTACATGAATACAATTGTTTTGCATATGTCTTTCAATGAGCTGGTTTTAATTTTTAATAATTTCCTAAAAATACCGTGCTTTAGTTAATACATATGTTCCTTGAGCGACTATTTCGAAACAATTTCAATTATTGATTTGTATATCACAGGAACAGTTTATCCATCGCCTCTTTACATGAATACAATTGTTTTGCATATGTCTTTCAATGAGCTGGTTTTAATTTTTAATAATTTCCTAAAAATACCGTGCTTTAGTTAATACATATGTTCCTTGAGCGACTATTTCTACACAATTTTAATTATTGATTTGTATATCACAGGAACAGTTTATCCATCGCCTCTTTACATGAATACAATTGTTTTGCATATGTCTTTCAATGAGCTGGTTTTAATTTTTAATAATTTCCTAAAAATACCGTGCTTTAGTTAATACATATGTTCCTTGAGCGACTATTTCGAAACAATTTTAATTATTGATTTGTATATCACAGGAACAGTTTATCCATCGCCTCTTTACATGAATACAATTGTTTTGCATATGTCTTTCAATGAGCTGGTTTTAATTTTTAATAATTTCCTAAAAATACCGTGCTTTAGTTAATACATATGTTCCTTGAGCGACTATTTCTAAACAATTTTAATTATTAATTTGTATATCACAGGAACAATTTATCCATCGCTTCTTTACATGAATACAATTGTTTTGCATATGTCTTTCAATGAGCTGGTTTTAATTTTTAATAATTTCCTAAAAATACCGTGCTTTAGTTAATACATATGTTCCTTGAGCGACTATTTCTAAACAATTTTAATTATTGATTTGTATATCACAGGAACAATTTATCCATCGCTTCTTTACATGAATACAATTGTTTTGCATATGTCTTTCAATGAGCTGGTTTTAATTTTTAATAATTTCCTAAAAATACCGTGCTTTAGTTAATACATATGTTCCTTGAGCAACTATTTCTAAACAATTTTAATTATTGATTTGTATATCACAGGAACAGTTTATCCATCGCCTCTTTACATGAATACAATTGTTTTGCATATGTCTTTCAATGAGCTGGTTTTAATTTTTAATAATTTCCTAAAAATACCGTGCTTTAGTTAATACATATGTTCCTTGAGCGAATATTTCGAAACAATTTCAATTATTGATTTGTATATCACAGGAACAGTTTATCCATCGCCTCTTTACATTACTACAATTGTTTTGCATATGTCTTTCAAAGAGCTGGTTTTTAATTTTTAATAATTTCCTAAAAATACCGTGCTTTAGTTAATACATATGTTCCTTGAGCGAATATTTCGAAACAATTTCATTTATTGATTTGTATATCACAGGAACAGTTTATCCATCGCCTCTTTACATGAATACAATTGTTTTGCATATGTCTTTCAATGAGCTGGTTTTAATTTTTAATAATTTCTTAAAAATACCGTGCTTTAGTTAATACATATGTTCCTTGAGCGACTATTTCGAAACAATTTTAATTATTGATTTGTATATCACAGGAACAGTTTATCCATCGCCTCTTTACATGAATACAATTGTTTTGCATATGTCTTTCAATGAGCTGGTTTTAGATTTTAATAATTTCCTAAAAATACCGTGCTTTAGTTAATACATATGTTCCTTGAGCGACTAATCGAAACAATTTCAATTATTGATTTGTATATCACAGAAACAGTTTATCCATCGCCTCTTTACATGAATACAATTGTTTTGCATATGTCTTTCAATGAGCTGGTTTTAATTTTTAATAATTTCCTAAAAATACCGTGCTTTAGTTAATACATATGTTCCTTGAGCGACTATTTCTAAACAATTTTAATTATTGATTTGTATATCACAGGAACAATTTATCCATCGCTTCTTTACATGAATACAATTGTTTTGCATATGTCTTTCAATGAGCTGGTTTTAATTTTTAATAATTTCCTAAAAATACCGTGCTTTAGTTAATACATGTGTTCCTTGAGCGACTATTTCGAAACAATTTTAATTATTGATTTGTATATCACAGGAACAGTTTATCCATCGCCTCTTTACATGAATACAATTGTTTTGCATATGTCTTTCAATGAGCTGGTTTTAATTTTTAATAATTTCCTAAAAATACCGTGCTTTAGTTAATACATATGTTCCTTGAGCGACTATTTCGAAACAATTTTAATTATTGATTTGTATATCACAGAAACAGTTTATCCATCGCCACTTTACATGAATACAATTGTTTTGCATATGTCTTTTAATGAGCTGGTTTAAATTTTTAATAATTTCCTAAAAATACCGTGCTTTAGTTAATACATATGTTCCTTGAGCGACTATTTCGAAACAATTTTAATTATTGATTTGTATATCACAGAAACAGTTTATCCATCGCCTCTTTACATGAATACAATTGTTTTGCATATGTCTTTCAATGAGCTGGTTTTAATTTTTAATAATTTCCTAAAAATACCGTGCTTTAGTTAATACATATGTTTCTTGAGCGACTATTTCGAAACAATTTTAATTATTGATTTGTATATCACAGGAACAGTTTATCCATCGCCTCTTTACATGAATACAATTGTTTTGCATATGTCTTTCAATGAGCTGGTTTTAATTTTTAATAATTTCCTAAAAATACCGTGCTTTAGTTAATACATACATATGTTCCTTGAGCGACTATTTCTAAACAATTTTAATTATTGATTTGTATATCACAGGAACAGTTTATCCATCGCCTCTTTACATGAATACAATTGTTTTGCATATGTCTTTCAATGAGCGGGTTTTAATTTTTAATAATTTCCTAAAAATACCGTGCTTTAGTTAATACATATGTTCCTTGAGCGACTATTTCTAAACAATTTTAATTATTGATTTGTATATCACAGGAACAGTTTATCCATCGCTTCTTTACATGAATACAATTGTTTTGCATATGTCTTTCAATGAGCTGGTTTTAAATTTTAATAATTTCCTAAAAATACCGTGCTTTAGTTAATACATATGTTCCTTGAGCGACTATTTCTAAACAATTTTAATTATTGATTTGTATATCACAGGAACAGTTTATCCATCGCCTCTTTACATGAATACAATTGTTTTGCATATGTCTTTCAATGAGCTGGTTTTAATTTTTAATAATTTCCTAAAAATACCGTGCTTTAGTTAATACATATGTTCCTTGAGCGACTATTTCGAAACAATTTCAATTATTGATTTGTATATCACAGAAACAGTTTATCCATCGCCTCTTTACATGAATACAATTGTTTTGCATATGTCTTTCAATGAGCTGGTTTTAATTTTTAATAATTTCCTAAAAATACCGTGCTTTAGTTAATACATATGTTCCTTGAGCGACTATTTCTAAACAATTTTAATTATTGATTTGTATATCACAGGAACAGTTTATCCATCGCCTCTTTACATGAATACAATTGTTTTGCAAATGTCTTTCAATGAGCTGGTTTTAATTTTTAATAATTTCCTAAAAATGCCGTGCTTTAGTTAATACATGTGTTCCTTGAGCGACTATTTCGAAACAATTTTAATAATTGATTTGTATATCACAGGAACAGTTTATCCATCGCCTCTTTACATGAATACAATTGTTTTGCATATGTCTTTCAATGAGCTGGTTTTAATTTTTAATAATTTCCTAAAAATACCGTGCTTTAGTTAATACATATGTTCCTTGAGCGACTATTTCGAAACAATTTTAATTATTGATTTGTATATCACAGAAACAGTTTATCCATCGCCACTTTACATGAATACAATTGTTTTGCATATGTCTTTTAATGAGCTGGTTTAAATTTTTAATAATTTCCTAAAAATACCGTGCTTTAGTTAATACATATGTTCCTTGAGCGACTATTTCGAAACAATTTTAATTATTGATTTGTATATCACAGAAACAGTTTATCCATCGCCTCTTTACATGAATACAATTGTTTTGCATATGTCTTTCAATGAGTTGGTTTTAATTTTCAATAATTTCCTAAAAATACCGTGCTTTAGTTAATACATGTGTTCCTTGAGCGACTATTTCGAAACAATTTTAATTATTGATTTGTATATCACAGGAACAGTTTATCCATCGCCTCTTTACATGAATACAATTGTTTTGCATATGTCTTTCAATGAGCTGGTTTTAATTTTTAATAATTTCCTAAAAATGCCGTGCTTTAGTTAATACATGTGTTCCTTGAGCGACTATTTCGAAACAATTTTAATTATTGATTTGTATATCACAGGAACAGTTTATCCATCGCCTCTTTACATGAATACAATTGTTTTGCATATGTCTTTCAATGAGCTGGTTTTAATTTTTAATAATTTCCTAAAAATACCGTGCTTTAGTTAATACATATGTTCCTTGAGCGACTATTTCTACACAATTTTAATTATTGATTTGTATATCACAGGAACAGTTTATCCATCGCCTCTTTACATGAATACAATTGTTTTGCATATGTCTTTCAATGAGCTGGTTTTAATTTTTAATAATTTCCTAAAAATACCGTGCTTTAGTTAATACATATCTTCCTTGAGCGACTATTTCTAAATAATTTTAATTATTGATTTGTATATCACAGGAACAGTTTATCCATCGCCTCTTTACATGAATACAATTGTTTTGCATATGTCTTTCAATGAGCTGGTTTTAATTTTTAATAATTTCCTAAAAATGCCGTGCTTTAGTTAATACATGTGTTCCTTGAGCGACTATTTCGAAACAATTTTAATTATTGATTTGTATATCACAGGAACAGTTTATCCATCGCCTCTTTACATGAATACAATTGTTTTGCATATGTCTTTCAATGAGCTGGTTTTAATTTTTAATAATTTCCTAAAAATACCGTGCTTTAGTTAATACATATGTTCCTTGAGCGACTATTTCGAAACAATTTTAATTATTGATTTGTATATCACAGAAACAGTTTATCCATCGCCACTTTACATGAATACAATTGTTTTGCATATGTCTTTTAATGAGCTGGTTTAAATTTTTAATAATTTCCTAAAAATACCGTGCTTTAGTTAATACATATGTTCCTTGAGCGACTATTTCGAAACAATTTTAATTATTGATTTGTATATCACAGAAACAGTTTATCCATCGCCTCTTTACATGAATACAATTGTTTTGCATATGTCTTTCAATGAGTTGGTTTTAATTTTTAATAATTTCCTAAAAATACCGTGCTTTAGTTAATACATGTGTTCCTTGAGCGACTATTTCTAAACAATTTTAATTATTGATTTGTATATCACAGGAACAGTTTATCCATCGCCTCTTTACATGAATACAATTGTTTTGCATATGTCTTTCAATGAGCTGGTTTTAATTTTTAATAATTTCCTAAAAATGCCGTGCTTTAGTTAATACATGTGTTCCTTGAGCGACTATTTCGAAACAATTTTAATTATTGATTTGTATATCACAGGAACAGTTTATCCATCGCCTCTTTACATGAATACAATTGTTTTGCATATGTCTTTCAATGAGCTGGTTTTAATTTTTAATAATTTCCTAAAAATACCGTGCTTTAGTTAATACATATGTTCCTTGAGCGACTATTTCTACACAATTTTAATTATTGATTTGTATATCACAGGAACAGTTTATCCATCGCCTCTTTACATGAATACAATTGTTTTGCATATGTCTTTCAATGAGCTGGTTTTAATTTTTAATAATTTCCTAAAAATACCGTGCTTTAGTTAATACATATGTTCCTTGAGCGACTATTTCTAAACAATTTTAATTATTGATTTGTATATCACAGGAACAGTTTATCCATCGCCTCTTTACATGAATACAATTGTTTTGCATATGTCTTTCAATGAGCTGGTTTTAATTTTTAATAATTTCCTAAAAATGCCGTGCTTTAGTTAATACATGTGTTCCTTGAGCGACTATTTCGAAACAATTTTAATTATTGATTTGTATATCACAGGAACAGTTTATCCATCGCCTCTTTACATGAATACAATTGTTTTGCATATGTCTTTCAATGAGCTGGTTTTAATTTTTAATAATTTCCTAAAAATACCGTGCTTTAGTTAATACATATGTTCCTTGAGCGACTATTTCGAAACAATTTTAATTATTGATTTGTATATCACAGAAACAGTTTATCCATCGCCACTTTACATGAATACAATTGTTTTGCATATGTCTTTCAATGAGCTGGTTTAAATTTTTAATAATTTCCTAAAAATACCGTGCTTTAGTTAATACATATGTTCCTTGAGCGACTATTTCGAAACAATTTTAATTATTGATTTGTATATCACAGAAACAGTTTATCCATCGCCTCTTTACATGAATACAATTGTTTTGCATATGTCTTTCAATGAGTTGGATTTAATTTTTAATAATTTCCTAAAAATACCGTGCTTTAGTTAATACATGTGTTCCTTGAGCGACTATTTCTAAACAATTTTAATTATTGATTTGTATATCACAGGAACAGTTTATCCATCGCCTCTTTACATGAATACAATTGTTTTGCATATGTCTTTCAATGAGCTGGTTTTAATTTTTAATAATTTCCTAAAAATGCCGTGCTTTAGTTAATACATGTGTTCCTTGAGCGACTATTTCGAAACAATTTTAATTATTGATTTGTATATCACAGGAACAGTTTATCCATCGCCTCTTTACATGAATACAATTGTTTTGCATATGTCTTTCAATGAGCTGGTTTTAATTTTTAATAATTTCCTAAAAATACCGTGCTTTAGTTAATACATATGTTCCTTGAGCGACTATTTCTACACAATTTTAATTATTGATTTGTATATCACAGGAACAGTTTATCCATCGCCTCTTTACATGAATACAATTGTTTTGCATATGTCTTTCAATGAGCTGGTTTTAATTTTTAATAATTTCCTAAAAATACCGTGCTTTAGTTAATACATATGTTCCTTGAGCGACTATTTCGAAACAATTTTAATTATTGATTTGTATATCACAGGAACAGTTTATCCATCGCCTCTTTACATGAATACAATTGTTTTGCATATGTCTTTCAATGAGCTGGTTTTAATTTTTAATAATTTCCTAAAAATACCGTGCTTTAGTTAATACATATGTTCCTTGAGCGACTATTTCTAAACAATTTTAATTATTAATTTGTATATCACAGGAACAATTTATCCATCGCTTCTTTACATGAATACAATTGTTTTGCATATGTCTTTCAATGAGCTGGTTTTAATTTTTAATAATTTCCTAAAAATACCGTGCTTTAGTTAATACATATGTTCCTTGAGCGAATATTTCGAAACAATTTCAATTATTGATTTGTATATCACAGGAACAGTTTATCCATCGCCTCTTTACATGAATACAATTGTTTTGCATATGTCTTTCAATGAGCTGGTTTTAATTTTTAATAATTTCCTAAAAATACCGTGCTTTAGTTAATACATATGTTCCTTGAGCGACTATTTCTGAACAATTTTAATTATTGATTTGTATATCACAGGAACAGTTTATCCATCGCCTCTTTACATGAATACAATTGTTTTGCATATGTCTTTCAATGAGCTGGTTTTAATTTTTAATAATTTCCTAAAAATACCGTGCTTTAGTTAATACATATGTTCCTTGAGCGACTATTTCTAAACAATTTTAATTATTGATTTGTATATCACAGGAACAGTTTATCCATCGCCTCTTTACATGAATACAATTGTTTTGCATATGTCTTTCAATGAGCTGGTTTTAATTTTTAATAATTTCCTAAAAATACCGTGCTTTAGTTACTACATATGTTCCTTGAGCGACTATTTCTAAACAATTTTAATTATTGATTTGTATATCACAGGGACAGTTTATCCATCGCCTCTTTACATGAATACAATTGTTTTGCATATGTCTTTCAATGAGCTGGTTTAAATTTTTAATAATTTCCTAAAAATACCGTGCTTTAGTTAATACATATGTTCCTTGAGCGACTATTTCTGAACAATTTTAATTATTGATTTGTATATCACAGGAACAGTTTATCCATCGCCTCTTTAGATGAATACAATTGTTTTGCATATGTCTTTTAATGAGCTGGTTTTAATTTTTAATAATTTCCTAAAAATACCGTGCTTTAGTTAATACATATGTTCCTTGAGCGAATATTTCGAAACAATTTCAATTATTGATTTGTATATCACAGGAACAGTTTATCCATCGCCTCTTTACATTACTACAATTGTTTTGCATATGTCTTTCAAAGAGCTGGTTTTAATTTTTAATAATTTCCTAAAAATACCGTGCTTTAGTTAATACATATGTTCCTTGAGCGAATATTTCGAAACAATTTCATTTATTGATTTGTATATCACAGGAACAGTTTATCCATCGCCTCTTTACATGAATACAATTGTTTTGCATATGTCTTTCAATGAGCTGGTTTAAATTTTTAATAATTTCCTAAAAATACCGTGCTTTAGTTAATACATATGTTCCTTGAGCGACTATTTCGAAACAATTTTAATTATTGATTTGTATATCACAGAAACAGTTTATCCATCGCCTCTTTACATGAATACAATTGTTTTGCATATGTCTTTCAATGAGCTGGTTTTAATTTTTAATAATTTCCTAAAAATACCGTGCTTTAGTTAATACATATGTTCCTTGAGCGACTAATCGAAACAATTTCAATTATTGATTTGTATATCACAGAAACAGTTTATCCATCGCCACTTTACATGAATACAATTGTTTTGCATATGTCTTTTAATGAGCTGGTTTAAATTTTTAATAATTTCCTAAAAATACCGTGCTTTAGTTAATACATATGTTCCTTGAGCGACTATTTCGAAACAATTTTAATTATTGATTTGTATATCACAGGAACAGTTTATCCATCGCCTCTTTACATGAATACAATTGTTTTGCATATGTCTTTCAATGAGCTGGTTTTAATTTTTAATAATTTCCTAAAAATACCGTGCTTTAGTTAATACATATGTTCCTTGAGCGACTATTTCTAAACAATTTTAATTATTGATTTGTATATCACAGGAACAATTTATCCATCGCTTCTTTACATAAATACAATTGTTTTGCATATGTCTTTCAATGAGCTGGTTTTAATTTTTAATAATTTCCTAAAAATACCGTGCTTTAGTTAATACATATGTTCCTTGAGCGACTATTTCGAAACAATTTCAATTATTGATTTGTATATTACAGGAACAGTTTATCCATCGCCTCTTTACATGAATACAATTGTTTTGCATATGTCTTTCAATGAGCTGGTTTTAATTTTTAATAATTTCCTAAAAATACCGTGCTTTAGTTAATACATATGTTCCTTGAGCGACTATTTCGAAACAATTTCAATTATTGATTTGTATATCACAGGAACAGTTTATCCATCGCCTCTTTACATGAATACAATTGTTTTGCATATGTCTTTCAATGAGCTGGTTTTAATTTTTAATAATTTCCTAAAAATACCGTGCTTTAGTTAATACATATGTTCCTTGAGCGACTATTTCTGAACAATTTTAATTATTGATTTGTATATCACAGGAACAGTTTATCCATCGCCTCTTTACATGAATACAATTGTTTTGCATATGTCTTTCAATGAGCTGGTTTTAATTTTTAATAATTTCCTAAAAATACCGTGCTTTAGTTAATACATATGTTCCTTGAGCGACTATTTCTGAACAATTTTAATTATTAATTTGTATATCACAGGAACAGTTTATCCATCACCTCTTTACATGAATACAATTGTTTTGCATATGTCTTTCAAAGAGATGGTTTTAATTTTTAATAATTTCCTAAAAATACCGTGCTTTAGTTAATACATATGTTCCTTGAGCGACTATTTCGAAACAATTTCAATTATTGATTTGTATATCACAGAAACAGTTTATCCATCGCCTCTTTACATGAATACAATTGTTTTGCATATGTCTTTCAATGAGCTGGTTTTAATTTTTAATAATTTCCTAAAAATACCGTGCTTTAGTTAATACATATGTTCCTTGAGCGACTATTTCGAAACAATTTTAATTATTGATTTGTATATCACAGAAACAGTTTATCCATCGCCTCTTTACATGAATACAATTGTTTTGCATATGTCTTTCAATGGGCTGGTTTTAATTTTTAATAATTTCCTAAAAATACCGTGCTTTAGTTAATACATATGTTCCTTGAGCGACTATTTCTAAACAATTTTAATTATTGATTTGTATATCACAGGAACAGTTTATCCATCGCCTCTTTACATGAATACAATTGTTTTGCATATGTCTTTCAATGAGCTGGTTTTAATTTTTAATAATTTCCTAAAAATACCGTGCTTTAGTTAATACATATGTTCCTTGAGCGACTATTTCAAAACAATTTTAATTATTGATTTGTATATCACAGGAACAGTTTATCCATCGCCTCTTTACATGAATACAATTGTTTTGCATATGTCTTTCAATGAGCTGGTTTTAATTTTTAATAATTTCCTAAAAATACCGTGCTTTAGTTAATACATATGTTCCTTGAGCGACTATTTCGAAAGAACTTCAATTATTGATTTGTATATCACAGGAACAGTTTATCCATCGCCTCTTTACATGAATACAATTGTTTTGCATGTCTTTCAATGAGCTGGTTTTAATTTTTAATAATTTCCTAAAAATACCGTGCTTTAGTTAATACATATGTTCCTTGAGCGACTATTTCTAAACAATTTTAATTATTGATTTGTATATCACAGGAACAGTTTATCCATCGCCTCTTTACATGAATACAATTGTTTTGCATATGTCTTTCAATGAGCTGGTTTTAATTTTTAATAATTTCTTAAAAATGCCGTGCTTTAGTTAATACATGTGTTCCTTGAGCGACTATTTCGAAACAATTTTAATTATTGATTTGTATATCACAGGAACAGTTTATCCATCGCCTCTTTACATGAATACAATTGTTTTGCATATGTCTTTCAATGAGCTGGTTTTAATTTTTAATAATTTCCTAAAAATACCGTGCTTTAGTTAATACATATGTTCCTTGAGCGACTATTTCTGAACAATTTTAATTATTGATTTGTATATCACAGGAACAGTTTATCCATCGCCTCTTTACATGAATACAATTGTTTTGCATATGTCTTTCAATGAGCTGGTTTTAATTTTTAATAATTTCCTAAAAATACCGTGCTTTAGTTAATACATATGTTCCTTGAGCGACTATTTCAAAACAATTTTAATTATTGATTTGTATATCACAGGAACAGTTTATCCATCGCCTCTTTACATGAATACAATTGTTTTGCATATGTCTTTCAATGAGCTGGTTTTAATTTTTAATAATTTCCTAAAAATACCGTGCTTTAGTTAATACATATGTTCCTTGAGCGACTATTTCGAAACAATTTCAATTATTGATTTTTATATCACAGGAACAGTTTATCCATCGCCTCTTTACATGAATACAATTGTTTTGCATATGTCTTTCAATGAGCTGGTTTTAATTTTTAATAATTTCCTAAAAATACCGTGCTTTAGTTAATACATATGTTCCTTGAGCGACTATTTCTGAACAATTTTAATTATTGATTTGTATATCACAGAAACAGTTTATCCATCGCCTCTTTACATGAATACAATTGTTTTGCATATGTCTTTCAATGAGCTGGTTTTAATTTTTAATAATTTCCTAAAAATACCGTGCTTTAGTTAATACATATGTTCCTTGAGCGACTATTTCGAAACAATTTCAATTATTGATTTGTATATCACAGGAACAGTTTATCCATCGCCTCTTTACATGAATACAATTGTTTTGCATATGTCTTTCAATGAGCTGGTTTTAATTTTTCATAATTTCCTAAAAATACCGTGCTTTAGTTAATACATATGTTCCTTGAGCGAATATTTCGAAACAATTTCAATTATTGATTTGTATATCACAGGAACAGTTTATCCATCGCCTCTTTACATGAATACAATTGTTTTGCATATGTCTTTCAATGAGCTGGTTTTAATTTTTAATAATTTCCTAAAAATACCGTGCTTTAGTTAATACATATGTTTCTTGAGCGACTATTTCGAAACAATTTTAATTAATGATTTGTATATCACAGAAACAGTTTATCCATCGCCTCTTTACATGAATACAATTGTTTTGCATATGTCTTTCAATGAGCTGGTTTTAATTTTTAATAATTTCCTAAAAATACCGTGCTTTAGTTAATACATATGTTCCTTGAGCGACTATTTCAAAACAATTTTAATTATTGATTTGTATATCACAGGAACAGTTTATCCATCGCCTCTTTACATGAATACAATTGTTTTGCATATGTCTTTCAATGAGCTGGTTTTAATTTTTAATAATTTCCTAAAAATACCGTGCTTTAGTTAATACATATGTTCCTTGAGCGACTATTTCTACACAATTTTAATTATTGATTTGTATATCACAGAAACAGTTTATCCATCGCCTCTTTACATGAATACAATTGTTTTGCATATGTCTTTCAATGAGCTGGTTTTAATTTTTAATAATTTCCTAAAAATACCGTGCTTTAGTTAATACATATGTTCCTTGAGCGAATATTTCGAAACAATTTCAATTATTGATTTGTATATCACAGGAACAGTTTATCCATCGCCTCTTTACATTACTACAATTGTTTTGCATATGTCTTTCAAAGAGCTGGTTTTAATTTTTAATAATTTCCTAAAAATACCGTGCTTTAGTTAATACATATGTTCCTTGAGCGAATATTTCGAAACAATTTCAATTATTGATTTGTATATCACAGGAACAGTTTATCCATCGCCTCTTTACATGAATACAATTGTTTTGCATATGTCTTTCAATGAGCTGGTTTTAATTTTTAATAATTTCCTAAAAATACCGTGCTTTAGTTAATACATATGTTTCTTGAGCGACAATTTCGAAACAATTTTAATTATTGATTTGTATATCACAGAAACAGTTTATCCATCGCCTCTTTACATGAATACAATTGTTTTGCATATGTCTTTCAATGAGCTGGTTTTAATTTTTAATAATTTCCTAAAAATACCGTGCTTTAGTTAATACATATTATGTTCCTTGAGCGACTATTTCTACACAATTTTAATTATTGATTTGTATATCACAGGAACAGTTTATCCATCGCCTCTTTACATGAATACAATTGTTTTGCATATGTCTTTCAATGAGCTGGTTTTAATTTTTAATAATTTCCTAAAAATACCGTGCTTTAGTTAATACATATGTTCCTTGAGCGACTATTTCGAAACAATTTCAATTATTGATTTGTATATCACAGAAACAGTTTATCCATCGCCTCTTTACATGAATACAATTGTTTTGCATATGTCTTTCAATGAGCTGGTTTTAATTTTTAATAATTTCCTAAAAAGACCGTGCTTTAGTTAATACATATGTTCCTTGAGCGACTATTTCTAAACAATTTTAATTATTGATTTGTATATCACAGGAACAGTTTATCCATCGCCTCTTTACATGAATACAATTGTTTTGCATATGTCTTTCAATGGGCTGGTTTTAATTTTTAATAATTTCCTAAAAATGCCGTGCTTTAGTTAATACATGTGTTCCTTGAGCGACTATTTCGAAACAATTTTAATTATTGATTTATATATCACAGGAACAGTTTATCCATCGCCTCTTTACATGAATACAATTGTTTTGCATATGTCTTTCAATGAGCTGGTTTTAATTTTTAATAATTTCCTAAAAATACCGTGCTTTAGTTAATACATACATATGTTCCTTGAGCGACTATTTCGAAACAATTTTAATTATTGATTTGTATTTCACAGAAACAGTTTATCCATCGCCACTTTACATGAATACAATTGTTTTGCATATGTCTTTCAATGAGCTGGTTTTAATTTTTAATAATTTCCTAAAAATACCGTGCTTTAGTTAATACATACATATGTTCCTTGAGCGACTATTTCGAAACAATTTTAATTATTGATTTGTATTTCACAGAAACAGTTTATCCATCGCCACTTTACATGAATACAATTGTTTTGCATATGTCTTTTAATGAGCTGGTTTAAATTTTTAATAATTTCCTAAAAATACCGTGCTTTAGTTAATACATATGTTCCTTGAGCGACTATTTCGAAACAATTTTAATTATTGATTTGTATATCACAGGAACAGTTTATCCATCGCCTCTTTACATGAATACAATTGTTTTGCATATGTCTTTCAATGAGCTGGTTTTAATTTTTAATAATTTCCTAAAAATACCGTGCTTTAGTTAATACATATGTTCCTTGAGCGACTATTTCTAAACAATTTTAATTATTGATTTGTATATCACAGGAAAAATTTATCCATCGCTTCTTTACATAAATACAATTGTTTTGCATATGTCTTTCAATGAGCTTGTTTTAATTTTTAATAATTTCCTAAAAATACCGTGCTTTAGTTAATACATATGTTCCTTGAGCGACTATTTCTAAACAATTTTAATTATTGATTTGTATATCACAGGAAAAATTTATCCATCGCTTCTTTACATAAATACAATTGTTTTGCATATGTCTTTCAATGAGCTGGTTTTAATTTTTAATAATTTCCTAAAAATACCGTGCTTTAGTTAATACATATGTTCCTTGAGCGACTATTTCTAAACAATTTTAATTATTGATTTGTATATCACAGGAAAAATTTATCCATCGCTTCTTTACATAAATACAATTGTTTTGCATATGTCTTTCAATGAGCTGGTTTTAATTTTTAATAATTTCCTAAAAATACCGTGCTTTAGTTAATACATATGTTCCTTGAGCGACTATTTCTAAACAATTTTAATTATTGATTTGTATATCACAGGAAAAATTTATCCATCGCTTCTTTACATAAATACAATTGATTTGCATATGTCTTTCAATGAGCTGGTTTTAATTTTTAATAATTTCCTAAAAATACCGTGCTTTAGTTAATACATATGTTCCTTGAGCGACTATTTCTAAACAATTTTAATTATTGATTTGTATATCACAGGAAAAATTTATCCATCGCTTCTTTACATAAATACAATTGTTTTGCATATGTCTTTCAATGAGCTGGTTTTAATTTTTAATCATTTCCTAAAAATACCGTGCTTTAGTTAATACATATGTTCCTTGAGGGACTATTTCTAAACAATTTTAATTATTGATTTGTATATCACAGGAACAGTTTATCCATCGCCTCTTTACATGAATACAATTGTTTTGCATATGTCTTTCAATGAGCTGGTTTTAATTTTTAATAATTTCCTAAAAATACCGTGCTTTAGTTAATACATATGTTCCTTGAGCGACTATTTCTAAACAATTTTAATTATTGATTTGTATATCACAGGAACAGTTTATCCATCGCCTCTTTACATGAATACAATTGTTTTGCATATGTCTTTCAATGAGCTGGTTTTAATTTTTAATAATTTCCTAAAAATACCGTGCTTTAGTTACTACATATGTTCCTTGAGCGACTATTTCTAAACAATTTTAATTATTGATTTGTATATCACAGGAACAGTTTATCCATCGCCTCTTTACATGAATACAATTGTTTTGCATATGTCTTTCAATGAGCTGGTTTTAATTTTTAATAATTTCCTAAAAATACCGTGCTTTAGTTAATACATATGTTCCTTGAGCGACTATTTCTGAACAATTTTAATTATTGATTTGTATATCACAGGAACAGTTAATCCATCACCTCTTTACATGAATACAATTGTTTTGCATATGTCTTTCAAAGAGATGGTTTTAATTTTTAATAATTTCCTAAAAATACCGTGCTTTAGTTAATACATATGTTCCTTGAGCGACTATTTCGAAACAATTTCAATTATTGATTTGTATATCACAGGAACAGTTTATCCATCGCCTCTTTACATGAATACAATTGTTTTGCATATGTCTTTCAATGAGCTGGTTTTAATTTTTAATAATTTCCTAAAAATACCATGCTTTAGTTAATACATATGTTCCTTGAGCGACTATTTCAAAACAATTTTAATTATTGATTTGTATATCACAGGAACAGTTTATCCATCGCCTCTTTACATGAATACAATTGTTTTGCATATGTCTTTCAATGAGCTGGTTTTAATTTTTAATAATTTCCTAAAAATACTGTGCTTTAGTTAATACATATGTTCCTTGAGCGACTATTTCGAAACAATTTCAATTATTGATTTGTATATCACAGGAACAGTTTATCCATCGCCTCTTTACATGAATACAATTGTTTTGCATATGTCTTTCAATGAGCTGGTTTTAATTTTTAATAATTTCCTAAAAATACCGTGCTTTAGTTAATACATATGTTCCTTGAGCGACTATTTCAAAACAATTTTAATTATTGATTTGTATATCACAGGAACAGTTTATCCATCGCCTCTTTACATGAATACAATTGTTTTGCATATGTCTTTCAATGAGCTGGTTTTAATTTTTAATAATTTCCTAAAAATACCGTGCTTTAGTTAATACATATGTTCCTTGAGCGACTATTTCTGAACAATTTTAATTATTGATTTGTATATCACAGGAACAGTTTATCCATCACCTCTTTACATGAATACAATTGTTTTGCATATGTCTTTCAAAGAGATGGTTTTAATTTTTAATAATTTCCTAAAAATACCGTGCTTTAGTTAATACATATGTTCCTTGAGCGACTATTTCGAAACAATTTCAATTATTGATTTGTATATCACAGGAACAGTTTATCCATCGCCTCTTTACATGAATACAATTGTTTTGCATATGTCTTTCAATGAGCTGGTTTTAATTTTTAATAATTTCCTAAAAATACCATGCTTTAGTTAATACATATGTTCCTTGAGCGACTATTTCAAAACAATTTTAATTATTGATTTGTATATCACAGGAACAGTTTATCCATCGCCTCTTTACATGAATACAATTGTTTTGCATATGTCTTTCAATGAGCTGGTTTTAATTTTTAATAATTTCCTAAAAATACCGTGCTTTAGTTAATACATATGTTCCTTGAGCGACTATTTCTGAACAATTTTAATTATTGATTTGTATATCACAGGAACAGTTTATCCATCGCCTCTTTACATGAATACAATTGTTTTGCATATGTCTTTCAATGAGCTGGTTTTAATTTTTAATAATTTCCTAAAAATACCGTGCTTTAGTTAATACATATGTTACTTGAGCGACTATTTCGAAACAATTTCAATTATTGATTTGTATATCACAGGAACAGTTTATCCATCGCCTCTTTACATGAATACAATTGTTTTGCATATGTCTTTCAAAGAGATGGTTTTAATTTTTAATAATTTCCTAAAAATACCGTGCTTTAGTTAATACATATGTTCCTTGAGCGACTATTTCGAAACAATTTCAATTATTGATTTGTATATCACAGGAACAGTTTATCCATCGCCTCTTTACATGAATACAATGGTTTTGCATATGTCTTTCAATGAGCTGGTTTTAATTTTTAATAATTTCCTAAAAATACCGTGCTTTAGTTAATACATATGTTACTTGAGCGACTATTTCGAAACAATTTCAATTATTGATTTGTATATCACAGGAACAGTTTATCCATCGCCTCTTTACATGAATACAATTGTTTTGCATATGTCTTTCAATGAGCTGGTTTTAATTTTTAATAATTTCCTAAAAATACCGTGCTTTAGTTAATACATATGTTCCTTGAGCGACTATTTCTGAACAATTTTAATTATTGATTTGTATATCACAGGAACAGTTTATCCATCACCTCTTTACATGAATACAATTGTTTTGCATATGTCTTTCAAAGAGATGGTTTTAATTTTTAATAATTTCCTAAAAATACCGTGCTTTAGTTAATACATATGTTCCTTGAGCGACTATTTCGAAACAATTTCAATTATTGATTTGTATATCACAGGAACAGTTTATCCATCGCCTCTTTACATGAATACAATTGTTTTGCATATGTCTTTCAATGAGCTGGTTTTAATTTTTAATAATTTCCTAAAAATACCGTGCTTTAGTTAATACATATGTTCCTTGAGCGACTATTTCGAAACAATTTTAATTATTGATTTGTATATCACAGAAACAGTTTATCCATCGCCTCTTTACATGAATACAATTGTTTTGCATATGTCTTTCAATGAGCTGGTTTTAATTTTTAATAATTTCCTAAAAATACCGTGCTTTAGTTAATACATATGTTCCTTGAGCGACTATTTCGAAACAATTTCAATTATTGATTTGTATATCACAGGAACAGTTTATCCATCGCCTCTTTACATGAATACAATTGTTTTGCATATGTCTTTCAAAGAGATGGTTTTAATTTTTAATAATTTCCTAAAAATACCGTGCTTTAGTTAATACATATGTTCCTTGAGCGACTATTTCGAAACAATTTCAATTATTGATTTGTATATCACAGGAACAGTTTATCCATCGCCTCTTTACATGAATACAATTGTTTTGCATATGTCTTTCAATGAGCTGGTTTTAATTTTTCATAATTTCCTAAAAATACCGTGCTTTAGTTAATACATATGTTCCTTGAGCGAATATTTCGAAACAATTTTAATTATTGATTTGTATATCACAGGAACAGTTTATCCATCGCCTCTTTACATTACTACAATTGTTTTGCATATGTCTTTCAAAGAGCTGGTTTTAATTTTTAATAATTTCCTAAAAATACCGTGCTTTAGTTAATACATATGTTCCTTGAGCGACTATTTCAAAACAATTTTAATTATTGATTTGTATATCACAGGAACAGTTTATCCATCGCCTCTTTACATGAATACAATTGTTTTGCATATGTCTTTCAATGAGCTGGTTTTAATTTTTAATAATTTCCTAAAAATACCGTGCTTTAGTTAATACATATGTTTCTTGAGCGACTATTTCGAAACAATTTTAATTATTGATTTGTATATCACAGAAACAGTTTATCCATCGCCTCTTTACATGAATACAATTGTTTTGCATATGTCTTTCAATGAGCTGGTTTTAATTTTTAATAATTTCCTAAAAATACCGTGCTTTAGTTAATACATATGTTCCTTGAGCGACTATTTCTAAACAATTTTAATTATTGATTTGTATATCACAGGAACAGTTTATCCATCGCCTCTTTACATGAATACAATTGTTTTGCATATGTCTTTCAATGAGCTGGTTTTAATTTTTAATAATTTCCTAAAAATACCGTGCTTTAGTTAATACATATGTTCCTTGAGCGACTATTTCTACACAATTTTAATTATTGATTTGTATATCACAGAAACAGTTTATCCATCGCCTCTTTACATGAATACAATTGTTTTGCATATGTCTTTCAATGAGCTGGTTTTAATTTTTAATAATTTCCTAAAAATACCGTGCTTTAGTTAATACATATGTTCCTTGAGCGAATATTTCGAAACAATTTCAATTATTGATTTGTATATCACAGGAACAGTTTATCCATCGCCTCTTTACATTACTACAATTGTTTTGCATATGTCTTTCAAAGAGCTGGTTTTAATTTTTAATAATTTCCTAAAAATACCGTGCTTTAGTTAATACATATGTTCCTTAAGCGAATATTTCGAAACAATTTCAATTATTGATTTGTATATCACAGGAACAGTTTATCCATCGCCTCTTTACATGAATACAATTGTTTTGCATATGTCTTTCAATGAGCTGGTTTTAATTTTTAATAATTTCCTAAAAATACCGTGCTTTAGTTAATACATATGTTTCTTGAGCGACTATTTCGAAACAATTTTAATTATTGATTTGTATATCACAGAAACAGTTTATCCATCGCCTCTTTACATGAATACAATTGTTTTGCATATGTCTTTCAATGAGCTGGTTTTAATTTTTAATAATTTCCTAAAAATACCGTGCTTTAGTTAATACATATTATGTTCCTTGAGCGACTATTTCTACACAATTTTAATTATTGATTTGTATATCACAGGAACAGTTTATCCATCGCCTCTTTACATGAATACAATTGTTTTGCATATGTCTTTCAATGAGCTGGTTTTAATTTTTAATAATTTCCTAAAAATACCGTGCTTTAGTTAATACATATGTTCCTTGAGCGACTATTTCGAAACAATTTCAATTATTGATTTGTATATCACAGAAACAGTTTATCCATCGCCTCTTTACATGAATACAATTGTTTTGCATATGTCTTTCAATGAGCTGGTTTTAATTTTTAATAATTTCCTAAAAAGACCGTGCTTTAGTTAATACATATGTTCCTTGAGCGACTATTTCTAAACAATTTTAATTATTGATTTGTATATCACAGGAACAGTTTATCCATCGCCTCTTTACATGAATACAATTGTTTTGCATATGTCTTTCAATGGGCTGGTTTTAATTTTTAATAATTTCCTAAAAATGCCGTGCTTTAGTTAATACATGTGTTCCTTGAGCGACTATTTCGAAACAATTTTAATTATTGATTTATATATCACAGGAACAGTTTATCCATCGCCTCTTTACATGAATACAATTGTTTTGCATATGTCTTTCAATGAGCTGGTTTTAATTTTTAATAATTTCCTAAAAATACCGTGCTTTAGTTAATACATACATATGTTCCTTGAGCGACTATTTCGAAACAATTTTAATTATTGATTTGTATTTCACAGAAACAGTTTATCCATCGCCACTTTACATGAATACAATTGTTTTGCATATGTCTTTTAATGAGCTGGTTTAAATTTTTAATAATTTCCTAAAAATACCGTGCTTTAGTTAATACATATGTTCCTTGAGCGACTATTTCGAAACAATTTTAATTATTGATTTGTATATCACAGGAACAGTTTATCCATCGCCTCTTTACATGAATACAATTGTTTTGCATATGTCTTTCAATGAGCTGGTTTTAATTTTTAATAATTTCCTAAAAATACCGTGCTTTAGTTAATACATATGTTCCTTGAGCGACTATTTCTAAACAATTTTAATTATTGATTTGTATATCACAGGAAAAATTTATCCATCGCTTCTTTACATAAATACAATTGTTTTGCATATGTCTTTCAATGAGCTTGTTTTAATTTTTAATAATTTCCTAAAAATACCGTGCTTTAGTTAATACATATGTTCCTTGAGCGACTATTTCTAAACAATTTTAATTATTGATTTGTATATCACAGGAAAAATTTATCCATCGCTTCTTTACATAAATACAATTGTTTTGCATATGTCTTTCAATGAGCTGGTTTTAATTTTTAATAATTTCCTAAAAATACCGTGCTTTAGTTAATACATATGTTCCTTGAGCGACTATTTCTAAACAATTTTAATTATTGATTTGTATATCACAGGAAAAATTTATCCATCGCTTCTTTACATAAATACAATTGTTTTGCATATGTCTTTCAATGAGCTGGTTTTAATTTTTAATAATTTCCTAAAAATACCGTGCTTTAGTTAATACATATGTTCCTTGAGCGACTATTTCTAAACAATTTTAATTATTGATTTGTATATCACAGGAAAAATTTATCCATCGCTTCTTTACATAAATACAATTGATTTGCATATGTCTTTCAATGAGCTGGTTTTAATTTTTAATAATTTCCTAAAAATACCGTGCTTTAGTTAATACATATGTTCCTTGAGCGACTATTTCTAAACAATTTTAATTATTGATTTGTATATCACAGGAAAAATTTATCCATCGCTTCTTTACATAAATACAATTGTTTTGCATATGTCTTTCAATGAGCTGGTTTTAATTTTTAATAATTTCCTAAAAATACCGTGCTTTAGTTAATACATATGTTCCTTGAGCGACTATTTCTAAACAATTTTAATTATTGATTTGTATATCACAGGAACAGTTTATCCATCGCCTCTTTACATGAATACAATTGTTTTGCATATGTCTTTCAATGAGCTGGTTTTAATTTTTAATAATTTCCTAAAAATACCGTGCTTTAGTTAATACATATGTTTCTTGAGCGACTATTTCGAAACAATTTTAATTATTGATTTGTATATCACAGAAACAGTTTATCCATCGCCTCTTTACATGAATACAATTGTTTTGCATATGTCTTTCAATGAGCTGGTTTTAATTTTTAATAATTTCCTAAAAATACCGTGCTTTAGTTAATACATATGTTCCTTGAGCGACTATTTCTGAACAATTTTAATTATTGATTTGTATATCACAGGAACAGTTTATCCATCGCCTCTTTACATGAATACAATTGTTTTGCATATGTCTTTCAATGAGCTGGTTTTAATTTTTAATAATTTCCTAAAAATACCGTGCTTTAGTTAATACATATGTTCCTTGAGCGACTATTTCTACACAATTTTAATTATTGATTTGTATATCACAGAAACAGTTTATCCATCGCCTCTTTACATGAATACAATTGTTTTGCATATGTCTTTCAATGAGCTGGTTTTAATTTTTAATAATTTCCTAAAAATACCGTGCTTTAGTTAATACATATGTTCCTTGAGCGAATATTTCGAAACAATTTCAATTATTGATTTGTATATCACAGGAACAGTTTATCCATCGCCTCTTTACATTACTACAATTGTTTTGCATATGTCTTTCAAAGAGCTGGTTTTAATTTTTAATAATTTCCTAAAAATACCGTGCTTTAGTTAATACATATGTTCCTTGAGCGAATATTTCGAAACAATTTCAATTATTGATTTGTATATCACAGGAACAGTTTATCCATCGCCTCTTTACATGAATACAATTGTTTTGCATATGTCTTTCAATGAGCTGGTTTTAATTTTTAATAATTTCCTAAAAATACCGTGCTTTAGTTAATACATATGTTTCTTGAGCGACTATTTCGAAACAATTTTAATTATTGATTTGTATATCACAGAAACAGTTTATCCATCGCCTCTTTACATGAATACAATTGTTTTGCATATGTCTTTCAATGAGCTGGTTTTAATTTTTAATAATTTCCTAAAAATACCGTGCTTTAGTTAATACATATTATGTTCCTTGAGCGACTATTTCTACACAATTTTAATTATTGATTTGTATATCACAGGAACAGTTTATCCATCGCCTCTTTACATGAATACAATTGTTTTGCATATGTCTTTCAATGAGCTGGTTTTAATTTTTAATAATTTCCTAAAAATACCGTGCTTTAGTTAATACATATGTTCCTTGAGCGACTATTTCGAAACAATTTCAATTATTGATTTGTATATCACAGAAACAGTTTATCCATCGCCTCTTTACATGAATACAATTGTTTTGCATATGTCTTTCAATGAGCTGGTTTTAATTTTTAATAATTTCCTAAAAAGACCGTGCTTTAGTTAATACATATGTTCCTTGAGCGACTATTTCTAAACAATTTTAATTATTGATTTGTATATCACAGGAACAGTTTATCCATCGCCTCTTTAAATGAATACAATTGTTTTGCATATGTCTTTCAATGGGCTGGTTTTAATTTTTAATAATTTCCTAAAAATGCCGTGCTTTAGTTAATACATGTGTTCCTTGAGCGACTATTTCGAAACAATTTTAATTATTGATTTATATATCACAGGAACAGTTTATCCATCGCCTCTTTACATGAATACAATTGTTTTGCATATGTCTTTCAATGAGCTGGTTTTAATTTTTAATAATTTCCTAAAAATACCGTGCTTTAGTTAATACATACATATGTTCCTTGAGCGACTATTTCGAAACAATTTTAATTATTGATTTGTATTTCACAGAAACAGTTTATCCATCGCCACTTTACATGAATACAATTGTTTTGCATATGTCTTTTAATGAGCTGGTTTAAATTTTTAATAATTTCCTAAAAATACCGTGCTTTAGTTAATACATATGTTCCTTGAGCGACTATTTCGAAACAATTTTAATTATTGATTTGTATATCACAGGAACAGTTTATCCATCGCCTCTTTACATGAATACAATTGTTTTGCATATGTCTTTCAATGAGCTGGTTTTAATTTTTAATAATTTCCTAAAAATACCGTGCTTTAGTTAATACATATGTTCCTTGAGCGACTATTTCTAAACAATTTTAATTATTGATTTGTATATCACAGGAAAAATTTATCCATCGCTTCTTTACATAAATACAATTGTTTTGCATATGTCTTTCAATGAGCTTGTTTTAATTTTTAATAATTTCCTAAAAATACCGTGCTTTAGTTAATACATATGTTCCTTGAGCGACTATTTCTAAACAATTTTAATTATTGATTTGTATATCACAGGAAAAATTTATCCATCGCTTCTTTACATAAATACAATTGTTTTGCATATGTCTTTCAATGAGCTGGTTTTAATTTTTAATAATTTCCTAAAAATACCGTGCTTTAGTTAATACATATGTTCCTTGAGCGACTATTTCTAAACAATTTTAATTATTGATTTGTATATCACAGGAAAAATTTATCCATCGCTTCTTTACATAAATACAATTGTTTTGCATATGTCTTTCAATGAGCTGGTTTTAATTTTTAATAATTTCCTAAAAATACCGTGCTTTAGTTAATACATATGTTCCTTGAGCGACTATTTCTAAACAATTTTAATTATTGATTTGTATATCACAGGAAAAATTTATCCATCGCTTCTTTACATAAATACAATTGATTTGCATATGTCTTTCAATGAGCTGGTTTTAATTTTTAATAATTTCCTAAAAATACCGTGCTTTAGTTAATACATATGTTCCTTGAGCGACTATTTCTAAACAATTTTAATTATTGATTTGTATATCACAGGAAAAATTTATCCATCGCTTCTTTACATAAATACAATTGTTTTGCATATGTCTTTCAATGAGCTGGTTTTAATTTTTAATAATTTCCTAAAAATACCGTGCTTTAGTTAATACATATGTTCCTTGAGCGACTATTTCTAAACAATTTTAATTATTGATTTGTATATCACAGGAACAGTTTATCCATCGCCTCTTTACATGAATACAATTGTTTTGCATATGTCTTTCAATGAGCTGGTTTTAATTTTTAATAATTTCCTAAAAATACCATGCTTTAGTTAATACATATGTTCCTTGAGCGACTATTTCAAAACAATTTTAAATATTGATTTGTATATTACAGGAACAGTTTATCCATCGCCTCTTTACATGAATACAATTGTTTTGCATATGTCTTTCAAAGAGCTGGTTTTAATTTTTAATAATTTCCTAAAAATACCGTGCTTTAGTTAATACATATGTTCCTTGAGCGACTATTTCAAAACAATTTTAATTATTGATTTGTATATCACAGGAACAGTTTATCCATCGCCTCTTTACATGAATACAATTGTTTTGCATATGTCTTTCAATGAGCTGGTTTTAATTTTTAATAATTTCCTAAAAATACCGTGCTTTAGTTAATACATATGTTTCTTGAGCGACTATTTCGAAACAATTTTAATTATTGATTTGTATATCACAGAAACAGTTTATCCATCGCCTCTTTACATGAATACAATTGTTTTGCATATGTCTTTCAATGAGCTGGTTTTAATTTTTAATAATTTCCTAAAAATACCGTGCTTTAGTTAATACATATGTTCCTTGAGCGACTATTTCTGAACAATTTTAATTATTGATTTGTATATCACAGGAACAGTTTATCCATCGCCTCTTTACATGAATACAATTGTTTTGCATATGTCTTTCAATGAGCTGGTTTTAATTTTTAATAATTTCCTAAAAATACCGTGCTTTAGTTAATACATATGTTTCTTGAGCGACTATTTCGAAACAATTTTAATTATTGATTTGTATATCACAGAAACAGTTTATCCATCGCCTCTTTACATGAATACAATTGTTTTGCATATGTCTTTCAATGAGCTGGTTTTAATTTTTAATAATTTCCTAAAAATACCGTGCTTTAGTTAATACATATTATGTTCCTTGAGCGACTATTTCTACACAATTTTAATTATTGATTTGTATATCACAGGAACAGTTTATCCATCGCCTCTTTACATGAATACAATTGTTTTGCATATGTCTTTCAATGAGCTGGTTTTAATTTTTAATAATTTCCTAAAAATACCGTGCTTTAGTTAATACATATGTTCCTTGAGCGACTATTTCTAAACAATTTTAATTATTGATTTGTATATCACAGGAAAAATTTATCCATCGCTTCTTTACATAAATACAATTGTTTTGCATATGTCTTTCAATGAGCTGGTTTTAATTTTTAATAATTTCCTAAAAATACCGTGCTTTAGTTAATACATATGTTCCTTGAGCGACTATTTCTAAACAATTTTAATTATTGATTTGTATATCACAGGAAAAATTTATCCATCGCTTCTTTACATAAATACAATTGTTTTGCATATGTCTTTCAATGAGCTGGTTTTAATTTTTAATAATTTCCTAAAAATACCGTGCTTTAGTTAATACATATGTTCTTTGAGCGACTATTTCGAAACAATTTTAATTATTGATTTGTATTTCACAGAAACAGTTTATCCATCGCCACTTTACATGAATACAATTGTTTTGCATATGTCTTTTAATGAGCTGGTTTAAATTTTTAATAATTTCCTAAAAATACCGTGCTTTAGTTAATACATATGTTCCTTGAGCGACTATTTCGAAACAATTTTAATTATTGATTTGTATATCACAGGAACAGTTTATCCATCGCCTCTTTACATGAATACAATTGTTTTGCATATGTCTTTCAATGAGCTGGTTTTAATTTTTAATAATTTCCTAAAAATACCGTGCTTTAGTTAATACATATGTTCCTTGAGCGACTATTTCTAAACAATTTTAATTATTGATTTGTATATCACAGGAAAAATTTATCCATCGCTTCTTTACATAAATACAATTGTTTTGCATATGTCTTTCAATGAGCTTGTTTTAATTTTTAATAATTTCCTAAAAATACCGTGCTTTAGTTAATACATATGTTCCTTGAGCGACTATTTCTAAACAATTTTAATTATTGATTTGTATATCACAGGAAAAATTTATCCATCGCTTCTTTACATAAATACAATTGTTTTGCATATGTCTTTCAATGAGCTGGTTTTAATTTTTAATAATTTCCTAAAAATACCGTGCTTTAGTTAATACATATGTTCCTTGAGCGACTATTTCTAAACAATTTTAATTATTGATTTGTATATCACAGGAAAAATTTATCCATCGCTTCTTTACATAAATACAATTGTTTTGCATATGTCTTTCAATGAGCTGGTTTTAATTTTTAATAATTTCCTAAAAATACCGTGCTTTAGTTAATACATATGTTCCTTGAGCGACTATTTCTAAACAATTTTAATTATTGATTTGTATATCACAGGAAAAATTTATCCATCGCTTCTTTACATAAATACAATTGATTTGCATATGTCTTTCAATGAGCTGGTTTTAATTTTTAATAATTTCCTAAAAATACCGTGCTTTAGTTAATACATATGTTCCTTGAGCGACTATTTCTAAACAATTTTAATTATTGATTTGTATATCACAGGAAAAATTTATCCATCGCTTCTTTACATAAATACAATTGTTTTGCATATGTCTTTCAATGAGCTGGTTTTAATTTTTAATAATTTCCTAAAAATACCGTGCTTTAGTTAATACATATGTTCCTTGAGCGACTATTTCTAAACCATTTTAATTATTGATTTGTATATCACAGGAACAGTTTATCCATCGCCTCTTTACATGAATACAATTGTTTTGCATATGTCTTTCAATGAGCTGGTTTTAATTTTTAATAATTTCCTAAAAATACCGTGCTTTAGTTAATACATATGTTCCTTGAGCGACTATTTCTAAACAATTTTAATTATTGATTTGTATATCACAGGAACAGTTTATCCATCGCCTCTTTACATGAATACAATTGTTTTGCATATGTCTTTCAATGAGCTGGTTTTAATTTTTAATAATTTCCTAAAAATACCGTGCTTTAGTTACTACATATGTTCCTTGAGCGACTATTTCTAAACAATTTTAATTATTGATTTGTATATCACAGGAACAGTTTATTCATCGCCTTTTTACATGAATACAATTGTTTTGCATATGTCTTTCAATGAGCTGGTTTTAATTTTTAATAATTTCCTAAAAATACCGTGCTTTAGTTAATACATATGTTCCTTGAGCGACTATTTCTGAACAATTTTAATTATTGATTTGTATATCACAGGAACAGTTTATCCATCACCTCTTTACATGAATACAATTGTTTTGCATATGTCTTTCAAAGAGATGGTTTTAATTTTTAATAATTTCCTAAAAATACCGTGCTTTAGTTAATACATATGTTCCTTGAGCGACTATTTCGAAACAATTTCAATTATTGATTTGTATATCACAGGAACAGTTTATCCATCGCCTCTTTACATGAATACAATTGTTTTGCATATGTCTTTCAATGAGCTGGTTTTAATTTTTAATAATTTCCTAAAAATACCATGCTTTAGTTAATACATATGTTCCTTGAGCGACTATTTCAAAACAATTTTAATTATTGATTTGTATATCACAGGAACAGTTTATCCATCGCCTCTTTACATGAATACAATTGTTTTGCATATGTCTTTCAATGAGCTGGTTTTAATTTTTAATAATTTCCTAAAAATACCGTGCTTTAGTTAATACATATGTTCCTTGAGCGACTATTTCGAAACAATTTTAATTATTAATTTGTATATCACAGGAACAGTTTATCCATCGCCTCTTTACATGAATACAATTGTTTTGCATATGTCTTTCAATGAGCTGGTTTTAATTTTTAATAATTTCCTAAAAATACCGTGCTTTAGTTAATACATATGTTCCTTGAGCGACTATTTCTGAACAATTTTAATTATTGATTTGTATATCACAGGAACAGTTTATCCATCGCCTCTTTACATGAATACAATTGTTTTGCATATGTCTTTCAATGAGCTGGTTTTAATTTTTAATAATTTCCTAAAAATACCGTGCTTTAGTTAATACATATGTTACTTGAGCGACTATTTCGAAACAATTTCAATTATTGATTTGTATATCACAGGAACAGTTTATCCATCGCCTCTTTACATGAATACAATTGTTTTGCATATGTCTTTCAAAGAGATGGTTTTAATTTTTAATAATTTCCTAAAAATACCGTGCTTTAGTTAATACATATGTTCCTTGAGCGACTATTTCGAAACAATTTCAATTATTGATTTGTATATCACAGGAACAGTTTATCCATCGCCTCTTTACATGAATACAATTGTTTTGCATATGTCTTTCAATGAGCTGGTTTTAATTTTTAATAATTTCCAAAAATACCGTGCTTTAGTTAATACATATGTTACTTGAGCGACTATTTCGAAACAATTTCAATTATTGATTTGTATATCACAGGAACAGTTTATCCATCGCCTCTTTACATGAATACAATTGTTTTGCATATGTCTTTCAATGAGCTGGTTTTAATTTTTAATAATTTCCTAAAAATACCGTGCTTTAGTTAATACATATGTTCCTTGAGCGACTATTTCTGAACAATTTTAATTATTGATTTGTATATCACAGGAACAGTTTATCCATCGCCTCTTTACATGAATACAATTGTTTTGCATATGTCTTTCAATGAGCTGGTTTTAATTTTTAATAATTTCCTAAAAATACCGTGCTTTAGTTAATACATATGTTCCTTGAGCGACTATTTCTAAACAATTTTAATTATTGATTTGTATATCACAGGAACAGTTTATCCATCGCCTCTTTACATGAATACAATTGTTTTGCATATGTCTTTCAATGAGCTGGTTTTAATTTTTAATAATTTCCTAAAAATACCGTGCTTTAGTTACTACATATGTTCCTTGAGCGACTATTTCTAAACAATTTTAATTATTGATTTGTATATCACAGGAACAGTTTATCCATCGCCTCTTTACATGAATACAATTGTTTTGCATATGTCTTTCAATGAGCTGGTTTTAATTTTTAATAATTTCCTAAAAATACCGTGCTTTAGTTAATACATATGTTCCTTGAGCGACTATTTCTGAACAATTTTAATTATTGATTTGTATATCACAGGAACAGTTTATCCATCACCTCTTTACATGAATACAATTGTTTTGCATATGTCTTTCAAAGAGATGGTTTTAATTTTTAATAATTTCCTAAAAATACCGTGCTTTAGTTAATACATATGTTCCTTGAGCGACTATTTCGAAACAATTTCAATTATTGATTTGTATATCACAGGAACAGTTTATCCATCGCCTCTTTACATGCATACAATTGTTTTGCATATGTCTTTCAATGAGCTGGTTTTAATTTTTAATAATTTCCTAAAAATACCGTGCTTTAGTTAATACATATGTTCCTTGAGCGACTATTTCGAAACAATTTTAATTATTGATTTGTATATCACAGGAACAGTTTATCCATCGCCTCTTTACATGCATACAATTGTTTTGCATATGTCTTTCAATGAGCTGGTTTTAATTTTTAATAATTTCCTAAAAATACCGTGCTTTAGTTAATACATATGTTCCTTGAGCGACTATTTCGAAACAATTTTAATTATTGATTTGTATATCACAGGAACAGTTTATCCATCGCCTCTTTACATGAATACAATTGTTTTGCATGTCTTTCAATGAGCTGGTTTTAATTTTTAATCATTTCCTAAAAATACCGTGCTTTAGTTAATACATATGTACCTTGAGCGACTATTTCGAAACAATTTTAATTATTGATTTGTATATCACAGGAAGAGTTTATCCTTCGCATCTTTACATGAAAAAAATTGTTTTGCATATGTCTTTCAATGAGCTGGTTTTAATTTTTAATAATTTCCTAAAAATGCCGTGCTTTAGTTAATACATGTGTTCCTTGAGCGACTATTTCGAAAAAATTTTAATTATTGATTTGTATATCACAGGAACAGTTTATCCATCGCCTCTTTACATGAATACAATTGTTTTGCATATGTCTTTCAATGAGCTGGTTTTAATTTTTAATAATTTCCTAAAAATACCGTGCTTTAGTTAATACATATGTTCCTTGAGCGACTATTTCTACACAATTTTAATTATTGATTTGTATATCACAGAAACAGTTTATCCATCGCCTCTTTACATGAATACAATTGTTTTGCATATGTCTTTCAATGAGCTGGTTTTAATTTTTAATAATTTCCTAAAAATACCGTGCTTTAGTTAATACATATGTTCCTTGAGCGACTATTTCTAAACAATTTTAATTATTGATTTGTATATCACAGGAACAATTTATCCACCGCTTCTTTACATGAATACAATTGTTTTGCATATGTCTTTCAATGAGCTGGTTTTAATTTTTAATAATTTCCTAAAAATACCGTGCTTTAGTTAATACATATGTTCCTTGAGCGACTATTTCTAAACAATTTTAATTATTGATTTGTATATCACAGGAACAATTTATCCACCGCTTCTTTACATGAATACAATTGTTTTGCATATGTCTTTCAATGAGCTGGTTTTAATTTTTAATAATTTCCTAAAAATACCGTGCTTTAGTTAATACATATGTTCCTTGAGCGACTATTTCTAAACAATTTTAATTATTGATTTGTATATCACAGGAACAGTTTATCCATCGCCTCTTTACATGAATACAATTGTTTTGCATATGTCTTTCAATGAGCTGGTTTTAATTTTTAATAATTTCCTAAAAATACCGTGCTTTAGTTAATACATATGTTCCTTGAGCGACTATTTCTACACAATTTTAATTATTGATTTGTATATCACAGGAACAGTTTATCCATCGCCTCTTTACATGAATACAATTGTTTTGCATATGTCTTTCAATGAGCTGGTTTTAATTTTTAATAATTTCCTAAAAATACCGTGCTTTAGTTAATACATATGTTCCTTGAGCGACTATTTCTACACAATTTTAATTATTGATTTGTATATCACAGGAACAGTTTATCCATCGCCTCTTTACATGAATACAATTGTTTTGCATATGTCTTTCAATAAGCTGGTTTTAATTTTTAATAATTTCCTAAAAATACCGTGCTTTAGTTACTACATATGTTCCTTGAGCGACTATTTCTAAACAATTTTAATTATTGATTTGTATATCACAGGAACAGTTTATCCATCGCCTCTTTACATGAATACAATTGTTTTGCATATGTCTTTCAATGAGCTGGTTTTAATTTTTAATAATTTCCTAAAAATACCGTGCTTTAGTTAATACATATGTTCCTTGAGCGACTATTTCTGAACAATTTTAATTATTGATTTGTATATCACAGGAACAGTTTATCCATCACCTCTTTACATGAATACAATTGTTTTGCATATGTCTTTCAAAGAGATGGTTTTAATTTTTAATAATTTCCTAAAAATACCGTGCTTTAGTTAATACATATGTTCCTTGAGCGACTATTTCGAAACAATTTCAATTATTGATTTGTATATCACAGGAACAGTTTATCCATCGCCTCTTTACATGAATACAATTGTTTTGCATATGTCTTTCAATGAGCTGGTTTTAATTTTTAATAATTTCCTAAAAATACCATGCTTTAGTTAATACATATGTTCCTTGAGCGACTATTTCAAAACAATTTTAATTATTGATTTGTATATCACAGGAACAGTTTATCCATCGCCTCTTTACATGAATACAATTGTTTTGCATATGTCTTTCAATGAGCTGGTTTTAATTTTTAATAATTTCCTAAAAATACCGTGCTTTAGTTAATACATATGTTCCTTGAGCGACTATTTCGAAACAATTTCAATTATTGATTTGTATATCACAGGAACAGTTTATCCATCGCCTCTTTACATGAATACAATTGTTTTGCATATGTCTTTCAATGAGCTGGTTTTAATTTTTAATAATTTCCTAAAAATACCGTGCTTTAGTTAATACATATGTTCCTTGAGCGACTATTTCTGAACAATTTTAATTATTGATTTGTATATCACAGGAACAGTTTATCCATCGCCTCTTTACATGAATACAATTGTTTTGCATATGTCTTTCAATGAGCTGGTTTTAATTTTTAATAATTTCCTAAAAATACCGTGCTTTAGTTAATACATATGTTACTTGAGCGACTATTTCGAAACAATTTCAATTATTGATTTGTATATCACAGGAACAGTTTATCCATCGCCTCTTTACATGAATACAATTGTTTTGCATATGTCTTTCAAAGAGATGGTTTTAATTTTTAATAATTTCCTAAAAATACCGTGCTTTAGTTAATACATATGTTCCTTGAGCGACTATTTCGAAACAATTTCAATTATTGATTTGTATATCACAGGAACAGTTTATCCATCGCCTCTTTACATGAATACAATTGTTTTGCATATGTCTTTCAATGAGCTGGTTTTAATTTTTAATAATTTCCTAAAAATACCGTGCTTTAGTTAATACATATGTTACTTGAGCGACTATTTCGAAACAATTTCAATTATTGATTTGTATATCACAGGAACAGTTTATCCATCGCCTCTTTACATGAATACAATTGTTTTGCATATGTCTTTCAATGAGCTGGTTTTAATTTTTAATAATTTCCTAAAAATACCGTGCTTTAGTTAATACATATGTTCCTTGAGCGACTATTTCTGAACAATTTTAATTATTGATTTGTATATCACAGGAACAGTTTATCCATCACCTCTTTACATGAATACAATTGTTTTGCATATGTCTTTCAAAGAGATGGTTTTAATTTTTAATAATTTCCTAAAAATACCGTGCTTTAGTTAATACATATGTTCCTTGAGCGACTATTTCGAAACAATTTCAATTATTGATTTGTATATCACAGGAACAGTTTATCCATCGCCTCTTTACATGAATACAATTGTTTTGCATATGTCTTTCAATGAGCTGGTTTTAATTTTTAATAATTTCCTAAAAATACCGTGCTTTAGTTAATACATATGTTCCTTGAGCGACTATTTCGAAACAATTTTAATTATTGATTTGTATATCACAGAAACAGTTTATCCATCGCCTCTTTACATGAATACAATTGTTTTGCATATGTCTTTCAATGAGCTGGTTTTAATTTTTAATAATTTCCTAAAAATACCGTGCTTTAGTTAATACATATGTTCCTTGAGCGACTATTTCGAAACAATTTCAATTATTGATTTGTATATCACAGGAACAGTTTATCCATCGCCTCTTTACATGAATACAATTGTTTTGCATATGTCTTTCAAAGAGATGGTTTTAATTTTTAATAATTTCCTAAAAATACCGTGCTTTAGTTAATACATATGTTCCTTGAGCGACTATTTCGAAACAATTTCAATTATTGATTTGTATATCACAGGAACAGTTTATCCATCGCCTCTTTACATGAATACAATTGTTTTGCATATGTCTTTCAATGAGCTGGTTTTAATTTTTAATAATTTCCTAAAAATACCATGCTTTAGTTAATACATATGTTCCTTGAGCGACTATTTCAAAACAATTTTAAATATTGATTTGTATATTACAGGAACAGTTTATCCATCGCCTCTTTACATGAATACAATTGTTTTGCATATGTCTTTCAAAGAGCTGGTTTTAATTTTTAATAATTTCCTAAAAATACCGTGCTTTAGTTAATACATATGTTCCTTGAGCGACTATTTCAAAACAATTTTAATTATTGATTTGTATATCACAGGAACAGTTTATCCATCGCCTCTTTACATGAATACAATTGTTTTGCATATGTCTTTCAATGAGCTGGTTTTAATTTTTAATAATTTCCTAAAAATACCGTGCTTTAGTTAATACATATGTTTCTTGAGCGACTATTTCGAAACAATTTTAATTATTGATTTGTATATCACAGAAACAGTTTATCCATCGCCTCTTTACATGAATACAATTGTTTTGCATATGTCTTTCAATGAGCTGGTTTTAATTTTTAATAATTTCCTAAAAATACCGTGCTTTAGTTAATACATATGTTCCTTGAGCGACTATTTCTGAACAATTTTAATTATTGATTTGTATATCACAGGAACAGTTTATCCATCGCCTCTTTACATGAATACAATTGTTTTGCATATGTCTTTCAATGAGCTGGTTTTAATTTTTAATAATTTCCTAAAAATACCGTGCTTTAGTTAATACATATGTTCCTTGAGCGACTATTTCTACACAATTTTAATTATTGATTTGTATATCACAGAAACAGTTTATCTATCGCCTCTTTACATGAATACAATTGTTTTGCATATGTCTTTCAATGAGCTGGTTTTAATTTTTAATAATTTCCTAAAAATACCGTGCTTTAGTTAATACATATGTTCCTTGAGCGAATATTTCGAAACAATTTCAATTATTGATTTGTATATCACAGGAACAGTTTATCCATCGCCTCTTTACATTACTACAATTGTTTTGCATATGTCTTTCAAAGAGCTGGTTTTAATTTTTAATAATTTCCTAAAAATACCGTGCTTTAGTTAATACATATGTTCCTTGAGCGAATATTTCGAAACAATTTCAATTATTGATTTGTATATCACAGGAACAGTTTATCCATCGCCTCTTTACATGAATACAATTGTTTTGCATATGTCTTTCAATGAGCTGGTTTTAATTTTTAATAATTTCCTAAAAAGACCGTGCTTTAGTTAATACATATGTTCCTTGAGCGACTATTTCTAAACAATTTTAATTATTGATTTGTATATCACAGGAACAGTTTATCCATCGCCTCTTTACATGAATACAATTGTTTTGCATATGTCTTTCAATGGGCTGGTTTTAATTTTTAATAATTTCCTAAAAATGCCGTGCTTTAGTTAATACATGTGTTCCTTGAGCGACTATTTCGAAACAATTTTAATTATTGATTTATATATCACAGGAACAGTTTATCCATCGCCTCTTTACATGAATACAATTGTTTTGCATATGTCTTTTAATGAGCTGGTTTTAATTTTTAATAATTTCCTAAAAATACCGTGCTTTAGTTAATACATACATATGTTCCTTGAGCGACTATTTCGAAACAATTTTAATTATTGATTTGTATTTCACAGAAACAGTTTATCCATCGCCACTTTACATGAATACAATTGTTTTGCATATGTCTTTTAATGAGCTGGTTTAAATTTTTAATAATTTCCTAAAAATACCGTGCTTTAGTTAATACATATGTTCCTTGAGCGACTATTTCGAAACAATTTTAATTATTGATTTGTATATCACAGGAACAGTTTATCCATCGCCTCTTTACATGAATACAATTGTTTTGCATATGTCTTTCAATGAGCTGGTTTTAATTTTTAATAATTTCCTAAAAATACCGTGCTTTAGTTAATACATATGTTCCTTGAGCGACTATTTCTAAACAATTTTAATTATTGATTTGTATATCACAGGAAAAATTTATCCATCGCTTCTTTACATAAATACAATTGTTTTGCATATGTCTTTCAATGAGCTTGTTTTAATTTTTAATAATTTCCTAAAAATACCGTGCTTTAGTTAATACATATGTTCCTTGAGCGACTATTTCTAAACAATTTTAATTATTGATTTGTATATCACAGGAAAAATTTATCCATCGCTTCTTTACATAAATACAATTGTTTTGCATATGTCTTTCAATGAGCTGGTTTTAATTTTTAATAATTTCCTAAAAATACCGTGCTTTAGTTAATACATATGTTCCTTGAGCGACTATTTCTAAACAATTTTAATTATTGATTTGTATATCACAGGAAAAATTTATCCATCGCTTCTTTACATAAATACAATTGTTTTGCATATGTCTTTCAATGAGCTGGTTTTAATTTTTAATAATTTCCTAAAAATACCGTGCTTTAGTTAATACATATGTTCCTTGAGCGACTATTTCTAAACAATTTTAATTATTGATTTGTATATCACAGGAAAAATTTATCCATCGCTTCTTTACATAAATACAATTGATTTGCATATGTCTTTCAATAAGCTGGTTTTAATTTTTAATAATTTCCTAAAAATACCGTGCTTTAGTTACTACATATGTTCCTTGAGCGACTATTTCTAAACAATTTTAATTATTGATTTGTATATCACAGGAACAGTTTATCCATCGCCTCTTTACATGAATACAATTGTTTTGCATATGTCTTTCAATGAGCTGGTTTTAATTTTTAATAATTTCCTAAAAATACCGTGCTTTAGTTAATACATATGTTCCTTGAGCGACTATTTCTGAACAATTTTAATTATTGATTTGTATATCACAGGAACAGTTTATCCATCACCTCTTTACATGAATACAATTGTTTTGCATATGTCTTTCAAAGAGATGGTTTTAATTTTTAATAATTTCCTAAAAATACCGTGCTTTAGTTAATACATATGTTCCTTGAGCGACTATTTCGAAACAATTTCAATTATTGATTTGTATATCACAGGAACAGTTTATCCATCGCCTCTTTACATGAATACAATTGTTTTGCATATGTCTTTCAATGAGCTGGTTTTAATTTTTAATAATTTCCTAAAAATACCATGCTTTAGTTAATACATATGTTCCTTGAGCGACTATTTCAAAACAATTTTAATTATTGATTTGTATATCACAGGAACAGTTTATCCATCGCCTCTTTACATGAATACAATTGTTTTGCATATGTCTTTCAATGAGCTGGTTTTAATTTTTAATAATTTCCTAAAAATACCGTGCTTTAGTTAATACATATGTTCCTTGAGCGACTATTTCGAAACAATTTCAATTATTGATTTGTATATCACAGGAACAGTTTATCCATCGCCTCTTTACATGAATACAATTGTTTTGCATATGTCTTTCAATGAGCTGGTTTTAATTTTTAATAATTTCCTAAAAATACCGTGCTTTAGTTAATACATATGTTCCTTGAGCGACTATTTCTGAACAATTTTAATTATTGATTTGTATATCACAGGAACAGTTTATCCATCGCCTCTTTACATGAATACAATTGTTTTGCATATGTCTTTCAATGAGCTGGTTTTAATTTTTAATAATTTCCTAAAAATACCGTGCTTTAGTTAATACATATGTTACTTGAGCGACTATTTCGAAACAATTTCAATTATTGATTTGTATATCACAGGAACAGTTTATCCATCGCCTCTTTACATGAATACAATTGTTTTGCATATGTCTTTCAAAGAGATGGTTTTAATTTTTAATAATTTCCTAAAAATACCGTGCTTTAGTTAATACATATGTTCCTTGAGCGACTATTTCGAAACAATTTCAATTATTGATTTGTATATCACAGGAACAGTTTATCCATCGCCTCTTTACATGAATACAATTGTTTTGCATATGTCTTTCAATGAGCTGGTTTTAATTTTTAATAATTTCCTAAAAATACCGTGCTTTAGTTAATACATATGTTACTTGAGCGACTATTTCGAAACAATTTCAATTATTGATTTGTATATCACAGGAACAGTTTATCCATCGCCTCTTTACATGAATACAATTGTTTTGCATATGTCTTTCAATGAGCTGGTTTTAATTTTTAATAATTTCCTAAAAATACCGTGCTTTAGTTAATACATATGTTCCTTGAGCGACTATTTCTGAACAATTTTAATTATTGATTTGTATATCACAGGAACAGTTTATCCATCACCTCTTTACATGAATACAATTGTTTTGCATATGTCTTTCAAAGAGATGGTTTTAATTTTTAATAATTTCCTAAAAATACCGTGCTTTAGTTAATACATATGTTCCTTGAGCGACTATTTCGAAACAATTTCAATTATTGATTTGTATATCACAGGAACAGTTTATCCATCGCCTCTTTACATGAATACAATTGTTTTGCATATGTCTTTCAATGAGCTGGTTTTAATTTTTAATAATTTCCTAAAAATACCGTGCTTTAGTTAATACATATGTTCCTTGAGCGACTATTTCGAAACAATTTTAATTATTGATTTGTATATCACAGAAACAGTTTATCCATCGCCTCTTTACATGAATACAATTGTTTTGCATATGTCTTTCAATGAGCTGGTTTTAATTTTTAATAATTTCCTAAAAATACCGTGCTTTAGTTAATACATATGTTCCTTGAGCGACTATTTCGAAACAATTTCAATTATTGATTTGTATATCACAGGAACAGTTTATCCATCGCCTCTTTACATGAATACAATTGTTTTGCATATGTCTTTCAAAGAGATGGTTTTAATTTTTAATAATTTCCTAAAAATACCGTGCTTTAGTTAATACATATGTTCCTTGAGCGACTATTTCGAAACAATTTCAATTATTGATTTGTATATCACAGGAACAGTTTATCCATCGCCTCTTTACATGAATACAATTGTTTTGCATATGTCTTTCAATGAGCTGGTTTTAATTTTTAATAATTTCCTAAAAATACCATGCTTTAGTTAATACATATGTTCCTTGAGCGACTATTTCAAAACAATTTTAAATATTGATTTGTATATTACAGGAACAGTTTATCCATCGCCTCTTTACATGAATACAATTGTTTTGCATATGTCTTTCAAAGAGCTGGTTTTAATTTTTAATAATTTCCTAAAAATACCGTGCTTTAGTTAATACATATGTTCCTTGAGCGACTATTTCAAAACAATTTTAATTATTGATTTGTATATCACAGGAACAGTTTATCCATCGCCTCTTTACATGAATACAATTGTTTTGCATATGTCTTTCAATGAGCTGGTTTTAATTTTTAATAATTTCCTAAAAATACCGTGCTTTAGTTAATACATATGTTTCTTGAGCGACTATTTCGAAACAATTTTAATTATTGATTTGTATATCACAGAAACAGTTTATCCATCGCCTCTTTACATGAATACAATTGTTTTGCATATGTCTTTCAATGAGCTGGTTTTAATTTTTAATAATTTCCTAAAAATACCGTGCTTTAGTTAATACATATGTTCCTTGAGCGACTATTTCTGAACAATTTTAATTATTGATTTGTATATCACAGGAACAGTTTATCCATCGCCTCTTTACATGAATACAATTGTTTTGCATATGTCTTTCAATGAGCTGGTTTTAATTTTTAATAATTTCCTAAAAATACCGTGCTTTAGTTAATACATATGTTCCTTGAGCGACTATTTCTACACAATTTTAATTATTGATTTGTATATCACAGAAACAGTTTATCTATCGCCTCTTTACATGAATACAATTGTTTTGCATATGTCTTTCAATGAGCTGGTTTTAATTTTTAATAATTTCCTAAAAATACCGTGCTTTAGTTAATACATATGTTCCTTGAGCGAATATTTCGAAACAATTTCAATTATTGATTTGTATATCACAGGAACAGTTTATCCATCGCCTCTTTACATTACTACAATTGTTTTGCATATGTCTTTCAAAGAGCTGGTTTTAATTTTTAATAATTTCCTAAAAATACCGTGCTTTAGTTAATACATATGTTCCTTGAGCGAATATTTCGAAACAATTTCAATTATTGATTTGTATATCACAGGAACAGTTTATCCATCGCCTCTTTACATGAATACAATTGTTTTGCATATGTCTTTCAATGAGCTGGTTTTAATTTTTAATAATTTCCTAAAAAGACCGTGCTTTAGTTAATACATATGTTCCTTGAGCGACTATTTCTAAACAATTTTAATTATTGATTTGTATATCACAGGAACAGTTTATCCATCGCCTCTTTACATGAATACAATTGTTTTGCATATGTCTTTCAATGGGCTGGTTTTAATTTTTAATAATTTTCTAAAAATGCCGTGCTTTAGTTAATACATGTGTTCCTTGAGCGACTATTTCGAAACAATTTTAATTATTGATTTATATATCACAGGAACAGTTTATCCATCGCCTCTTTACATGAATACAATTGTTTTGCATATGTCTTTCAATGAGCTGGTTTTAATTTTTAATAATTTCCTAAAAATACCGTGCTTTAGTTAATACATACATATGTTCCTTGAGCGACTATTTCGAAACAATTTTAATTATTGATTTGTATTTCACAGAAACAGTTTATCCATCGCCACTTTACATGAATACAATTGTTTTGCATATGTCTTTTAATGAGCTGGTTTAAATTTTTAATAATTTCCTAAAAATACCGTGCTTTAGTTAATACATATGTTCCTTGAGCGACTATTTCGAAACAATTTTAATTATTGATTTGTATATCACAGGAACAGTTTATCCATCGCCTCTTTACATGAATACAATTGTTTTGCATATGTCTTTCAATGAGCTGGTTTTAATTTTTAATAATTTCCTAAAAATACCGTGCTTTAGTTAATACATATGTTCCTTGAGCGACTATTTCTAAACAATTTTAATTATTGATTTGTATATCACAGGAAAAATTTATCCATCGCTTCTTTACATAAATACAATTGTTTTGCATATGTCTTTCAATGAGCTTGTTTTAATTTTTAATAATTTCCTAAAAATACCGTGCTTTAGTTAATACATATGTTCCTTGAGCGACTATTTCTAAACAATTTTAATTATTGATTTGTATATCACAGGAAAAATTTATCCATCGCTTCTTTACATAAATACAATTGTTTTGCATATGTCTTTCAATGAGCTGGTTTTAATTTTTAATAATTTCCTAAAAATACCGTGCTTTAGTTAATACATATGTTCCTTGAGCGACTATTTCTAAACAATTTTAATTATTGATTTGTATATCACAGGAAAAATTTATCCATCGCTTCTTTACATAAATACAATTGTTTTGCATATGTCTTTCAATGAGCTGGTTTTAATTTTTAATAATTTCCTAAAAATACCGTGCTTTAGTTAATACATATGTTCCTTGAGCGACTATTTCTAAACAATTTTAATTATTGATTTGTATATCACAGGAAAAATTTATCCATCGCTTCTTTACATAAATACAATTGATTTGCATATGTCTTTCAATGAGCTGGTTTTAATTTTTAATAATTTCCTAAAAATACCGTGCTTTAGTTAATACATATGTTCCTTGAGCGACTATTTCTAAACAATTTTAATTATTGATTTGTATATCACAGGAAAAATTTATCCATCGCTTCTTTACATAAATACAATTGTTTTGCATATGTCTTTCAATGAGCTGGTTTTAATTTTTAATAATTTCCTAAAAATACCGTGCTTTAGTTAATACATATGTTCCTTGAGCGACTATTTCTAAACAATTTTAATTATTGATTTGTATATCACAGGAACAGTTTATCCATCGCCTCTTTACATGAATACAATTGTTTTGCATATGTCTTTCAATGAGCTGGTTTTAATTTTTAATAATTTCCTAAAAATACCGTGCTTTAGTTAATACATATGTTCCTTGAGCGACTATTTCTAAACAATTTTAATTATTGATTTGTATATCACAGGAACAGTTTATCCATCGCCTCTTTACATGAATACAATTGTTTTGCATATGTCTTTCAATGAGCTGGTTTTAATTTTTAATAATTTCCTAAAAATACCGTGCTTTAGTTACTACATATGTTCCTTGAGCGACTATTTCTAAACAATTTTAATTATTGATTTGTATATCACAGGAACAGTTTATTCATCGCCTCTTTACATGAATACAATTGTTTTGCATATGTCTTTCAATGAGCTGGTTTTAATTTTTAATAATTTCCTAAAAATACCGTGCTTTAGTTAATACATATGTTCCTTGAGCGACTATTTTTGAACAATTTTAATTATTGATTTGTATATCACAGGAACAGTTTATCCATCACCTCTTTACATGAATACAATTGTTTTGCATATGTCTTTCAAAGAGATGGTTTTAATTTTTAATAATTTCCTAAAAATACCGTGCTTTAGTTAATACATATGTTCCTTGAGCGACTATTTCGAAACAATTTCAATTATTGATTTGTATATCACAGGAACAGTTTATCCATCGCCTCTTTACATGAATAAAATTGTTTTGCATATGTCTTTCAATGAGCTGGTTTTAATTTTTAATAATTTCCTAAAAATACCATGCTTTAGTTAATACATATGTTCCTTGAGCGACTATTTCAAAACAATTTTAAATATTGATTTGTATATCACAGGAACAGTTTATCCATCGCCTCTTTACATGAATACAATTGTTTTGCATATGTCTTTCAATGAGCTGGTTTTAATTTTTAATAATTTCCTAAAAATACCGTGCTTTAGTTAATACATATGTTCCTTGAGCGACTATTTCGAAACAATTTCAATTATTAATTTGTATATCACAGGAACAGTTTATCCATCGCCTCTTTACATGAATACAATTGTTTTGCATATGTCTTTCAATGAGCTGGTTTTAATTTTTAATAATTTCCTAAAAATACCGTGCTTTAGTTAATACATATGTTCCTTGAGCGACTATTTCTGAACAATTTTAATTATTGATTTGTATATCACAGGAACAGTTTATCCATCGCCTCTTTACATGAATACAATTGTTTTGCATATGTCTTTCAATGAGCTGGTTTTAATTTTTAATAATTTCCTAAAAATACCGTGCTTTAGTTAATACATATGTTACTTGAGCGACTATTTCGAAACAATTTCAATTATTGATTTGTATATCACAGGAACAGTTTATCCATCGCCTCTTTACATGAATACAATTGTTTTGCATATGTCTTTCAAAGAGATGGTTTTAATTTTTAATAATTTCCTAAAAATACCGTGCTTTAGTTAATACATATGTTCCTTGAGCGACTATTTCGAAACAATTTCAATTATTGATTTGTATATCACAGGAACAGTTTATCCATCGCCTCTTTACATGAATACAATTGTTTTGCATATGTCTTTCAATGAGCTGGTTTTAATTTTTAATAATTTCCTAAAAATACCGTGCTTTAGTTAATACATATGTTACTTGAGCGACTATTTCGAAACAATTTCAATTATTGATTTGTATATCACAGGAACAGTTTATCCATCGCCTCTTTACATGAATACAATTGTTTTGCATATGTCTTTCAATGAGCTGGTTTTAATTTTTAATAATTTCCTAAAAATACCGTGCTTTAGTTAATACATATGTTCCTTGAGCGACTATTTCTGAACAATTTTAATTATTGATTTGTATATCACAGGAACAGTTTATCCATCGCCTCTTTACATGAATACAATTGTTTTGCATATGTCTTTCAATGAGCTGGTTTTAATTTTTAATAATTTCCTAAAAATACCGTGCTTTAGTTAATACATATGTTCCTTGAGCGACTATTTCTAAACAATTTTAATTATTGATTTGTATATCACAGGAACAGTTTATCCATCGCCTCTTTACATGAATACAATTGTTTTGCATATGTCTTTCAATGAGCTGGTTTTAATTTTTAATAATTTCCTAAAAATACCGTGCTTTAGTTACTACATATGTTCCTTGAGCGACTATTTCTAAACAATTTTAATTATTGATTTGTATATCACAGGAACAGTTTATCCATCGACTCTTTACATGAATACAATTGTTTTGCATATGTCTTTCAATGAGCTGGTTTTAATTTTTAATAATTTCCTAAAAATACCGTGCTTTAGTTAATACATATGTTCCTTGAGCGACTATTTCTGAACAATTTTAATTATTGATTTGTATATCACAGGAACAGTTTATCCATCACCTTTTTACATGAATACAATTGTTTTGCATATGTCTTTCAAAGAGATGGTTTTAATTTTTAATAATTTCCTAAAAATACCGTGCTTTAGTTAATACATATGTTCCTTGAGCGACTATTTCGAAACAATTTCAATTATTGATTTGTATATCACAGGAACAGTTTATCCATCGCCTCTTTACATGCATACAATTGTTTTGCATATGTCTTTCAATGAGCTGGTTTTAATTTTTAATAATTTCCTAAAAATACCGTGCTTTAGTTAATACATATGTTCCTTGAGCGACTATTTCGAAACAATTTTAATTATTGATTTGTATATCACAGAAACAGTTTATCCATCGCCTCTTTACATGAATACAATTGTTTTGCATATGTCTTTCAATGAGCTGGTTTTAATTTTTAATAATTTCCTAAAAATACCGTGCTTTAGTTAATACATATGTTCCTTGAGCGACTATTTCGAAACAATTTTAATTATTGATTTGTATATCACAGGAACAGTTTATCCATCGCCTCTTTACATGAATACAATTGTTTTGCATGTCTTTCAATGAGCTGGTTTTAATTTTTAATCATTTCCTAAAAATACCGTGCTTTAGTTAATACATATGTACCTTGAGCGACTATTTCGAAACAATTTTAATTATTGATTTGTATATCACAGGAAGAGTTTATCCTTCGCATCTTTACATGAAAAAAATTGTTTTGCATATGTCTTTCAATGAGCTGGTTTTAATTTTTAATAATTTCCTAAAAATGCCGTGCTTTAGTTAATACATGTGTTCCTTGAGCGACTATTTCGAAACAATTTTAATTATTGATTTGTATATCACAGGAACAGTTTATCCATCGCCTCTTTACATGAATACAATTGTTTTGCATATGTCTTTCAATGAGCTGGTTTTAATTTTTAATAATTTCCTAAAAATACCGTGCTTTAGTTAATACATATGTTCCTTGAGCGACTATTTCTAAACAATTTTAATTATTGATTTGTATATCACAGGAACAATTTATCCACCGCTTCTTTACATGAATACAATTGTTTTGCATATGTCTTTCAATGAGCTGGTTTTAATTTTTAATAATTTCCTAAAAATACCGTGCTTTAGTTAATACATATGTTCCTTGAGCGACTATTTCTAAACAATTTTAATTATTGATTTGTATATCACAGGAACAATTTATCCACCGCTTCTTTACATGAATACAATTGTTTTGCATATGTCTTTCAATGAGCTGGTTTTAATTTTTAATAATTTCCTAAAAATACCGTGCTTTAGTTAATACATATGTTCCTTGAGCGACTATTTCTAAACAATTTTAATTATTGATTTGTATATCACAGGAACAGTTTATCCATCGCCTCTTTACATGAATACAATTGTTTTGCATATGTCTTTCAATGAGCTGGTTTTAATTTTTAATAATTTCCTAAAAATACCGTGCTTTAGTTAATACATATGTTCCTTGAGCGACTATTTCTACACAATTTTAATTATTGATTTGTATATCACAGGAACAGTTTATCCATCGCCTCTTTACATGAATACAATTGTTTTGCATATGTCTTTCAATGAGCTGGTTTTAATTTTTAATAATTTCCTAAAAATACCGTGCTTTAGTTAATACATATGTTCCTTGAGCGACTATTTCTACACAATTTTAATTATTGATTTGTATATCACAGGAACAATTTATCCACCGCTTCTTTACATGAATACAATTGTTTTGCATATGTCTTTCAATGAGCTGGTTTTAATTTTTAATAATTTCCTAAAAATACCGTGCTTTAGTTAATACATATGTTCCTTGAGCGACTATTTCTAAACAATTTTAATTATTGATTTGTATATCACAGGAACAGTTTATCCATCGCCTCTTTACATGAATACAATTGTTTTGCATATGTCTTTCAATGAGCTGGTTTTAATTTTTAATAATTTCCTAAAAATACCGTGCTTTAGTTAATACATATGTTCCTTGAGCGACTATTTCGAAACAATTTTAATTATTGATTTGTATATCACAGGAACAATTTATCCACCGCTTCTTTACATGAATACAATTGTTTTGCATATGTCTTTCAATGAGCTGGTTTTAATTTTTAATAATTTCCTAAAAATACCGTGCTTTAGTTAATACATATGTTCCTTGAGCGACTATTTCTAAACAATTTTAATTATTGATTTGTATATCACAGGAACAATTTATCCACCGCTTCTTTACATGAATACAATTGTTTTGCATATGTCTTTCAATGAGCTGGTTTTAATTTTTAATAATTTCCTAAAAATACCGTGCTTTAGTTAATACATATGTTCCTTGAGCGACTATTTCTAAACAATTTTAATTATTGATTTGTATATCACAGGAACAGTTTATCCATCGCCTCTTTACATGAATACAATTGTTTTGCATATGTCTTTCAATGAGCTGGTTTTAATTTTTAATAATTTCCTAAAAATGCCGTGCTTTAGTTAATACATGTGTTCCTTGAGTGACTATTTCGAAACAATTTTAATTATTGATTTGTATATCACAGGAACAGTTTATCCATCGCCTCTTTACATGAATACAATTGTTTTGCATATGTCTTTCAATGAGCTGGTTTTAATTTTTAATAATTTCCTAAAAATACCGTGCTTTAGTTAATACATATGTTCCTTGAGCGACTATTTCGAAACAATTTTAATTATTGATTTGTATATCACAGAAACAGTTTATCCATCGCCACTTTACATGAATACAATTGTTTTGCATATGTCTTTTAATGAGCTGGTTTAAATTTTTAATAATTTCCTAAAAATACCGTGCTTTAGTTAATACATATGTTCCTTGAGCGACTATTTCGAAACAATTTTAATTATTGATTTGTATATCACAGAAACAGTTTATCCATCGCCTCTTTACATGAATACAATTGTTTTGCATATGTCTTTCAATGAGCTGGTTTTAATTTTTAATAATTTCCTAAAAATACCGTGCTTTAGTTAATACATATGTTCCTTGAGCGACTATTTCTAAACAATTTTAATTATTGATTTGTATATCACAGGAACAGTTTATCCATCGCCTCTTTACATGAATACAATTGTTTTGCATATGTCTTTCAATGAGCTGGTTTTAATTTTTAATAATTTCCTAAAAATGCCGTGCTTTAGTTAATACATGTGTTCCTTGAGCGACTATTTCGAAACAATTTTAATTATTGATTTGTATATCACAGGAACAGTTTATCCATCGCCTCTTTACATGAATACAATTGTTTTGCATATGTCTTTCAATGAGCTGGTTTTAATTTTTAATAATTTCCTAAAAATACCGTGCTTTAGTTAATACATATGTTCCTTGAGCGACTATTTCGAAACAATTTCAATTATTGATTTGTATATCACAGAAACAGTTTATCCATCGCCTCTTTACATGAATACAATTGTTTTGCATATGTCTTTCAATGAGCTGGTTTTAATTTTTAATAATTTCCTAAAAATACCGTGCTTTAGTTAATACATATGTTCCTTGAGCGACTATTTCGAAACAATTTTAATTATTGATTTGTATATCACAGGAACAGTTTATCCATCGCCTCTTTACATGAATACAATTGTTTTGCATATGTCTTTCAATGAGCTGGTTTTAATTTTTAATAATTTCCTAAAAATGCCGTGCTTTAGTTAATACATGTGTTCCTTGAGCGACTATTTCGAAACAATTTTAATTATTGATTTGTATATCACAGGAACAGTTTATCAATCGCCTCTTTACATGAATACAATTGTTTTGCATATGTCTTTCAATGAGCTGGTTTTAATTTTTAATAATTTCCTAAAAATACCGTGCTTTAGTTAATACATATGTTCCTTGAGCGACTATTTCGAAACAATTTTAATTATTGATTTGTATATCACAGAAACAGTTTATCCATCGCCACTTTACATGAATACAATTGTTTTGCATATGTCTTTTAATGAGCTGGTTTAAATTTTTAATAATTTCCTAAAAATACCGTGCTTTAGTTAATACATATGTTCCTTGAGCGACTATTTCGAAACAATTTTAATTATTGATTTGTATATCACAGAAACAGTTTATCCATCGCCTCTTTACATGAATACAATTGTTTTGCATATGTCTTTCAATGAGCTGGTTTTAATTTTTAATAATTTCCTAAAAATACCGTGCTTTAGTTAATACATATGTTCCTTGAGCGACTATTTCGAAACAATTTTAATTATTGATTTGTATATCACAGAAACAGTTTATCCATCGCCTCTTTACATGAATACAATTGTTTTGCATATGTCTTTCAATGAGCTGGTTTTAATTTTTAATAATTTCCTAAAAATACCGTGCTTTAGTTAATACATATGTTCCTTGAGCGACTATTTCGAAACAATTTTAATTATTGATTTGTATATCACAGAAACAGTTTATCCATCGCCACTTTACATGAATACAATTGTTTTGCATATGTCTTTCAATGAGCTGGTTTTAATTTTTAATAATTTCCTAAAAATACCGTGCTTTAGTTAATACATATGTTCCTTGAGCGACTATTTCGAAACAATTTCAATTATTGATTTGTATATCACAGAAACAGTTTATCCATCGCCTCTTTACATGAATACAATTGTTTTGCATATGTCTTTCAATGAGCTGGTTTTAATTTTTAATAATTTCCTAAAAATACCGTGCTTTAGTTAATACATATGTTCCTTGAGCGACTATTTCTAAACAATTTTAATTATTGATTTGTATATCACAGGAACAGTTTATCCATCGCCTCTTTACATGAATACAATTGTTTTGCATATGTCTTTCAATGAGCTGGTTTTAATTTTTAATAATTTCCTAAAAATGCCGTGCTTTAGTTAATACATGTGTTCCTTGAGCGACTATTTCGAAACAATTTTAATTATTGATTTGTATATCACAGGAACAGTTTATCCATCGCCTCTTTACATGAATACAATTGTTTTGCATATGTCTTTCAATGAGCTGGTTTTAATTTTTAATAATTTCCTAAAAATACCGTGCTTTGGTTAATACATATGTTCCTTGAGCGACTATTTCGAAACAATTTTAATTATTGATTTGTATATCACAGAAACAGTTTATCCATCGCCACTTTACATGAATACAATTGTTTTGCATATGTCTTTTAATGAGCTGGTTTAAATTTTTAATAATTTCCTAAAAATACCGTGCTTTAGTTAATACATATGTTCCTTGAGCGACTATTTCGAAATAATTTCAATTATTGATTTGTATATCACAGAAACAGTTTATCCATCGCCTCTTTACATGAATACAATTGTTTTGCATATGTCTTTCAATGAGCTGGTTTTAATTTTTAATAATTTCCTAAAAATACCGTGCTTTAGTTAATACATATGTTCCTTGAGCGACTATTTCTAAACAATTTTAATTATTGATTTGTATATCACAGGAACAATTTATCCATCGCTTCTTTACATGAATACAATTGTTTTGCATATGTCTTTCAATGAGCTGGTTTTAATTTTTAATAATTTCCTAAAAATACCGTGCTTTAGTTAATACATATGTTCCTTGAGCGACTATTTCTGAACAATTTTAATTATTGATTTGTATATCACAGGAACAGTTTATCCATCGCTTTTTTACATGAATACAATTGTTTTGCATATGTCTTTCAATGAGCTGGTTTTAATTTTTAATAATTTCCTAAAAATACCGTGCTTTAGTTAATACATATGTTCCTTGAGCGACTATTTCTGAACAATTTTAATTATTGATTTGTATACCACAGGAACAGTTTATCCATCGCCTCTTTACATGAATACAATTGTTTTGCATATGTCTTTCAATGAGCTGGTTTTAATTTTTAATAATTTCCTAAAAATACCGTGCTTTAGTTAATACATATGTTCCTTGAGCGACTATTTCGAAACCATTTCAATTATTGATTTGTATATCACAGGAACAGTTTATCCATCGCCTCTTTACATGAATACAATTGTTTTGCATATGTCTTTCAATGAGCTGGTTTTAATTTTTAATAATTTCCTAAAAATACCGTGCTTTAGTTAATACATATGTTCCTTGAGCGACTATTTCGAAACAATTTTAATTATTGATTTGTATATCACAGGAACAGTTTATCCATCGCCTCTTTACATGAATACAATTGTTTTGCATATGTCTTTCAATGAGCTGGTTTTAATTTTTAATAATTTCCTAAAAATACCGTGCTTTAGTTAATACATATGTTCCTTGAGCGACTATTTCTAAACAATTTTAATTATTGATTTGTATATCACAGGAACAGTTTATCCATCGCCTCTTTACATGAATACAATTGTTTTGCATAAGTTTTTCAATGAGCTGGTTTTAATTTTTAATAATTTCCTAAAAATACCGTGCTTTAGTTAATACATATGTTCCTTGAGCGACTATTTCGAAAAAATTTTAATTATTGATTTGTATATCACAGGAACAGTTTATCCATCGCCTCTTTACATGAATACAATTGTTTTGCATATGTCTTTCAATGAGCTGGTTTTAATTTTTAATAATTTCCTAAAAATACCGTGCTTTAGTTAATACATATGTTCCTTGAGCGACTATTTCTAAACAATTTTAATTATTGATTTGTATATCACAGGAACAGTTTATCCATCGCCTCTTTACATGAATACAATTGTTTTGCATATGTCTTTCAATGAGCTGGTTTTAATTTTTAATAATTTCCTAAAAATACCGTGCTTTAGTTACTACATATGTTCCTTGAGCGACTATTTCTAAACAATTTTAATTATTGATTTGTATATCACAGGAACAGTTTATCCATCGCCTCTTTACATGAATACAATTGTTTTGCATATGTCTTTCAATGAGCTGGTTTTAATTTTTAATAATTTCCTAAAAATACCGTGCTTTAGTTAATACATATGTTCCTTGAGCGACTATTTCTGAACAATTTTAATTATTGATTTGTATATCACAGGAACAGTTTATCCATCACCTCTTTACATGAATACAATTGTTTTGCATATGTCTTTCAAAGAGATGGTTTTAATTTTTAATAATTTCCTAAAAATACCGTGCTTTAGTTAATACATATGTTCCTTGAGCGACTATTTCGAAACAATTTCAATTATTGATTTGTATATCACAGGAACAGTTTATCCATCGCCTCTTTACATGAATACAATTGTTTTGCATATGTCTTTCAATGAGCTGGTTTTAATTTTTAATAATTTCCTAAAAATACCGTGCTTTAGTTAATACATATGTTCCTTGAGCGACTATTTCGAAACAATTTTAATTATTGATTTGTATATCACAGAAACAGTTTATCCATCGCCTCTTTACATGAATACAATTGTTTTGCATATGTCTTTCAATGAGCTGGTTTTAATTTTTAATAATTTCCTAAAAATACCGTGCTTTAGTTAATACATATGTTCCTTGAGCGACTATTTCGAAACAATTTTAATTATTGATTTGTATATCACAGGAACAGTTTATCCATCGCCTCTTTACATGAATACAATTGTTTTGCATGTCTTTCAATGAGCTGGTTTTAATTTTTAATCATTTCCTAAAAATACCGTGCTTTAGTTAATACATATGTACCTTGAGCGACTATTTCGAAACAATTTTAATTATTGATTTGTATATCACAGGAAGAGTTTATCCTTCGCATCTTTACATGAAAAAATTTGTTTTGCATATGTCTTTCAATGAGCTGGTTTTAATTTTTAATAATTTCCTAAAAATGCCGTGCTTTAGTTAATACATGTGTTCCTTGAGCGACTATTTCGAAAAAAATTTAATTATTGATTTGTATATCACAGGAACAGTTTATCCATCGCCTCTTTACATGAATACAATTGTTTTGCATATGTCTTTCAATGAGCTGGTTTTAATTTTTAATAATTTCCTAAAAATACCGTGCTTTAGTTAATACATATGTTCGTTGAGCGACTATTTCTAAACAATTTTAATTATTGATTTGTATATCACAGGAACAATTTATCCATCGCTTCTTTACATGAATACAATTGTTTTGCATATGTCTTTCAATGAGCTGGTTTTAATTTTTAATAATTTCCTAAAAATACCGTGCTTTAGTTAATACATATGTTCCTTGAGCGACTATTTCTAAACAATTTTAATTATTGATTTGTATATCACAGGAACAGTTTATCCATCGCTTTTTTACATGAATACAATTGTTTTGCATATGTCTTTCAATGAGCTGGTTTTAATTTTTAATAATTTCGTAAATATACCGTGCTTTAGTTAATACATATGTTCCTTGAGCGACTATTTCGAAACAATTTTAATTATTGATTTGTATATCACAGGAAGAGTTTATCCTTCGCATCTTTACATGAAAAAAATTGTTTTGCATATGTCTTTCAATGAGCTGGTTTTAATTTTTAATAATTTCCTAAAAATACCGTGCTTTAGTTAATACATATGTTCCTTGAGCGACTATTTCTGAACAATTTTAATTATTGATTTGTATATCACAGGAACAGTTTATCCATCGCCTCTTTACATTACTACAATTGTTTTGCATATGTCTTTCAATGAGCTGGTTTTAATTTTTAATAATTTCCTAAAAATACCGTGCTTTAGTTAATACATATGTTCCTTGAGTGACTATTTCGAAACAATTTCAATTATTGATTTGTATATCACAGGAACAGTTTATCCATCGCCTCTTTACATGAATACAATTGTTTTGCATATGTCTTTTAATGAGCTGGTTTTAATTTTTAATAATTTCCTAAAAATACCGTGCTTTAGTTAATACATATGTTCCTTGAGCGACTATTTCTAAACAATTTTAATTATTGATTTGTATATCACAGGAACAGTTTATCCATCGCCTCTTTACATGAATACAATTGTTTTGCATATGTCTTTCAATGAGCTGGTTTTAATTTTTAATAATTTCCTAAAAATACCGTGCTTTAGTTAATACATATGTTCCTTGAGCGACTATTTCTACACAATTTTAATTATTGATTTGTATATCACAGGAACAGTTTATCCATCGCCTCTTTACATGAATACAATTGTTTTGCATATGTCTTTCAATGAGCTGGTTTTAACTTTTAATAATTTCCTAAAAATACCGTGCTTTAGTTAATACATATGTTCCTTGAGCGACTATTTCGAAACAATTTCAATTATTGATTTGTATATCACAGAAACAGTTTATCCATCGCCTCTTTACATGAATACAATTGTTTTGCATATGTCTTTCAATAAGCTGGTTTTAATTTTTAATAATTTCCTAAAAATACCGTGCTTTAGTTAATACATATGTTCCTTGAGCGACTATTTCGAAACAATTTCAATTATTGATTTGTATATCACAGAAACAGTTTATCCATCGCCTCTTTACATGAATACAATTGTTTTGCATATGTCTTTCAATGAGCTGGTTTTAATTTTTAATAATTTCCTAAAAATACCGTGCTTTAGTTAATACATATGTTCCTTGAGCGACTATTTCTAAACAATTTTAATTATTGATTTGTATATCACAGGAACAGTTTATCCATCGCCTCTTTACATGAATACAATTGTTTTGCATATGTCTTTCAATGAGCTGGTTTTAATTTTTAATAATTTCCTAAAAATGCCGTGCTTTAGTTAATACATGTGTTCCTTGAGCGACTATTTCGAAACAATTTTAATTATTGATTTGTATATCACAGGAACAGTTTATCCATCGCCTCTTTACATGAATACAATTGTTTTGCATATGTCTTTCAATGAGCTGGTTTTAATTTTTAATAATTTCCTAAAAATACCGTGCTTTAGTTAATACATATGTTCCTTGAGCGACTATTTCGAAACAATTTTAATTATTGATTTGTATATCACAGAAACAGTTTATCCATCGCCACTTTACATGAATACAATTGTTTTGCATATGTCTTTTAACCCTTTCATTACTGCGGGGATATATACGTCCCAAGAAATTTTTAAAAAATTCTGCCTTAAAATATTTGGCTTTAAAATACTTTGGGATGGTATTATTCAGTCATCTTTGGTTTATACTACGTATTAAACCGCTCGTTTGTTACCTTGAACGCATTCACACTTTGTTAGTCAACAATTTTTGTTTTTCGTTTCTGTGCTTCTATATAAGTTCTAGCAGAATTATTAGTGTTTTGTTGTGAATGTCATTTGTTTTTAGTTAGTTTTTCAAAACATCATTGTCAGGTAGGTAACAACAATTTTTTACACAAAATTCAAGTAATAATTTCTTAGAAATTTGCGAAATTGGGAAGGCTAGGATTTATAAATCCCTGCAGTATATACGACTATACGAGCACGGGATTTATTTATCCCAGTAGTGTTTCAAACCATAAGCCTTATATCTGCTTGTTTAGCTTCTATACTGCTGGGACATAAGTAATCCCAAGAGGTCAGTACTGCTGGGACATAAGTAATCCCAAGGGGTCTGTACTGCTGGGACATATTTGTCCCAAGCCTTTTTTTCGAAAATGGTCTAATTTAAAATTCCAAAATTTTGTATATACCGGGTGTAACTGAAATCAGGCTCACCCCCTTTTTTTTCTTTAGTTTTGAATTTAGACAAATGAAATTTTAGACATGTAATATTTGCAAAAAACTGGATTATTTGAACAGGGGTACACTTTTGTTTCACTTCCGGTTTCGCCGGAAATGGCCATAACTTTGTTATTTTAAATGGAACACCCTGTATATTTTTACATTTTTGGAAAGAGGAAACGATTTTGGATACAAATGTACCATTTTGGTTAATTTTTATAACCTCAAATAATTTTTTGACAAAAATAAACATTTTTATTAAGTGTGCCGTGACCCGCATAAATTAACGCATAAATTAAGTTTTATTTTGTCAACAAGTGTCCGAAAAACGGTTTTGTAAAAAAACACAAAAAAATCATTTGTTTTGTTGCCATTTGGCACAGTCAACTTTGATTATTAGGATATCTTACCAAAATCTTACAATAATTTGAAATTTTTAATGCCTGCTCCTAATAATAATACCAAGTTATTGGTGTTGTTGAATTCGCCAGAAAATACTCTATTTAAATAACCGCATGCGCCACCATCGTGCCATTTAAAAAAATTGATTTTTTGTCAAAAAACCAATTTCGCAACCTTTAAGGTCTATTAAAGCAGCCCAAATGTAAATTAAAATTTACAAAACCGTTTTTCCGACACTTTTTGACATAATAAAATTCAATTTATGCGGGTCACGGCACACTTAATAAAAAATTTAATTTTTGTCAAAAATTTATTTGAGGTTATAAAAATTAACCAAAATGGTACAGTTATATCCAAAAAGGTTTCCTCTTTCCAAAAATGTAAAAATATACAGGGTGTTCCATTTAAAATAACAAAGTTATGGCCATTTCCGGCGAAACCGAAAGTGAAACAAAAGTGTACCTATGTTCAAATAATCCAGTTTTTTTGCAAATGTTACATGTCTAAAATTTCATTTGTCTAAATTCAAAACTAAAGAAAAAAAAGGGGGTGAGCCTGATTTCAGTTACACCCGGTATACATATCTACTATAGAGTAATAGATTTTTGTCATTTAAAAATCATTAACTGTTCTGGCCAAAAGTCGTATTGAAAGGGTTAATGAGCTGGTTTAAATTTTTAATAATTTCCTAAAAATACCGTGCTTTAGTTAATACATATGTTCCTTGAGCGACTATTTCGAAACAATTTTAATTATTGATTTGTATATCACAGAAACAGTTTATCCATCGCCTCTTTACATGAATACAATTGTTTTGCATATGTCTTTCAATGAGCTGGTTTTAATTTTTAATAATTTCCTAAAAATACCGTGCTTTAGTTAATACATATGTTCCTTGAGCGACTATTTCTAAACAATTTTAATTATTGATTTGTATATCACAGGAACAGTTTATCCATCGCCTCTTTACATGAATACAATTGTTTTGCATATGTCTTTCAATGAGCTGGTTTTAATTTTTAATAATTTCCTAAAAATACCGTGCTTTAGTTAATACATATGTTCCTTGAGCGACTATTTCGAAACCATTTTAATTATTGATTTGTATATCACAGAAACAGTTTATCCATCGCCACTTTACATGAATACAATTGTTTTGCATATGTCTTTTAATGAGCTGGTTTAAATTTTTAATAATTTCCTAAAAATACCGTGCTTTAGTTAATACATATGTTCCTTGAGCGACTATTTCGAAACAATTTTAATTATTGATTTGTATATCACAGAAACAGTTTATCCATCGCCTCTTTACATGAATACAATTGTTTTGCATATGTCTTTCAATGAGCTGGTTTTAATTTTTAATAATTTCCTAAAAATACCGTGCTTTAGTTAATACATATGTTCCTTGAGCGACTATTTCTAAACAATTTTAATTATTGATTTGTATATCACAGGAACAGTTTATCCATCGCCTCTTTACATGAATACAATTGTTTTGCATATGTCTTTCAATGAGCTGGTTTTAATTTTTAATAATTTCCTAAAAATACCGTGCTTTAGTTAATACATATGTTCCTTGAGCGACTATTTCGAAACAATTTCAATTATTGATTTGTATATCACAGAAACAGTTTATCCATCGCCTCTTTACATGAATACAATTGTTTTGCATATGTCTTTCAATGAGCTGGTTTTAATTTTTAATAATTTCATAAAAATACCGTGCTTTAGTTAATACATATGTTCCTTGAGCGACTATTTCGAAACCATTTTAATTATTGATTTGTATATCACAGAAACAGTTTATCCATCGCCACTTTACATGAATACAATTGTTTTGCATATGTCTTTTAATGAGCTGGTTTAAATTTTTAATAATTTCCTAAAAATACCGTGCTTTAGTTAATACATATGTTCCTTGAGCGACTATTTCGAAACAATTTTAATTATTGATTTGTATATCACAGAAACAGTTTATCCATCGCCTCTTTACATGAATACAATTGTTTTGCATATGTCTTTCAATTAGCTGGTTTTAATTTTTAATAATTTCCTAAAAATACCGTGCTTTAGTTAATACATATGTTCCTTGAGCGACTATTTCGAAACAATTTTAATTATTGATTTGTATATCACAGGAACAGTTTATCCATCGCCTCTTTACATGAATACAATTGTTTTGCATATGTCTTTCAATGAGCTGGTTTTAATTTTTAATAATTTCCTAAAAATACCGTGCTTTAGTTAATACATATGTTCCTTGAGCGACTATTTCGAAACAATTTTAATTATTGATTTGTATATCACAGAAACAGTTTATCCATCGCCTCTTTACATGAATACAATTGTTTTGCATATGTCTTTCAATGAGCTGGTTTTAATTTTTAATAATTTCCTAAAAATACCGCGCTTTAGTTAATACATATGTTCCTTGAGCGACTATTTCAAAACAATTTTAATTATTGATTTGTATATCACAGAAACAGTTTATCCATCGCCACTTTACATGAATACAATTGTTTTGCATATGTCTTTAAATGAGCTGGTTTTAATTTTTAATAATTTCCTAAAAATACCGTGCTTTAGTTAATACATGTGTTCCTTGAGCGACTATTTCGAAACAATTTTAAATATTGATTTGTATATCACAGAAACAGTTTATCCATCGCCACTTTACATGAATACAATTGTTTTGCATATGTCTTTTAATGAGCTGGTTTAAATTTTTAATAATTTCCTAAAAATACCGTGCTTTAGTTAATACATATGTTCCTTGAGCGACTATTTCGAAACAATTTTAATTATTGATTTGTATATCACAGAAACAGTTTATCCATCGCCTCTTTACATGAATACAATTGTTTTGCATATGTCTTTCAATGAGCTGGTTTTAATTTTTAATAATTTCCTAAAAATACCGTGCTATAGTTAATACATATGTTCCTTGAGCGACTATTTCGAAACAATTTTAATTATTGATTTGTATATCACAGAAACAGTTTATCCATCGCCTCTTTACATGAATACAATTGTTTTGCATATGTCTTTCAATGAGCTGGTTTTAATTTTTAATAATTTCCTAAAAATACCGTGCTTTAGTTAATACATGTGTTCCTTGAGCGACTATTTCGAAACAATTTGAATTATTGATTTGTATATCACAGAAACAGTTTATCCATCGCCTCTTTACATGAATACAATTGTTTTGCATATGTCTTTCAATGAGCTGGTTTTAATTTTTAATAATTTCCTAAAAATACCGTGCTTTAGTTAATACATGTGTTCCTTGAGCGACTATTTCGAAACAATTTTAATTATTGATTTGTATATCACAGAAACAGTTTATCCATCGCCACTTTACATGAATACAATTGTTTTGCATATGTCTTTCAATGAGCTGGTTTTAATTTTTAATAATTTCCTAAAAATACCGTGCTTTAGTTAATACATATGTTTCTTGAGCGACTATTTCGAAACAATTTTAATTATTGATTTGTATATCACAGAAACAGTTTATCCATCGCCTCTTTACATGAATACAATTGTTTTGCATATGTCTTTTAATGAGCTGGTTTAAATTTTTAATAATTTCCTAAAAATACCGTGCTTTAGTTAATACATATGTTCCTTGAGCGACTATTTCGAAACAATTTTAATTATTGATTTGTATATCACAGAAACAGTTTATCCATCGCCTCTTTACATGAATACAATTGTTTTGCATATGTCTTTCAATGAGCTGGTTTTAATTTTTAATAATTTCCTAAAAATACCGCGCTTTAGTTAATACATATGTTCCTTGAGCGACTATTTCGAAACAATTTTAATTATTGATTTGTATATCACAGAAACAGTTTATCCATCGCCACTTTACATGAATACAATTGTTTTGCATATGTCTTTTAATGAGCTGGTTTAAATTTTTAATACTTTCCTAAAAATACCGTGCTTTAGTTAATACATATGTTCCTTGAGCGACTATTTCGAAACAATTTTAATTATTGATTTGTATATCACAGAAACAGTTTATCCATCGCCACTTTACATGAATACAATTGTTTTGCATATGTCTTTTAATGAGCTGGTTTAAATTTTTAATACTTTCCTAAAAATACCGTGCTTTAGTTAATACATATGTTCCTTGAGCGACTATTTCGAAACAATTTTAATTATTGATTTGTATATCACAGAAACAGTTTATCCATCGCCTCTTTACATGAATACAATTGTTTTGCATATGTCTTTCAATGAGCTGGTTTTAATTTTTAATAATTTCCTAAAAATACAGCGCTTTAGTTAATACATATGTTCCTTGAGCGACTATTTCTAAACAATTTTAATTATTGATTTGTATATCACAGAAACAGTTTATCCATCGCCACTTTACATGAATACAATTGTTTTGCATATGTCTTTTAATGAGCTGGTTTAAATTTTTAATACTTTCCTAAAAATACCGTGCTTTAGTTAATACATATGTTCCTTGAGCGACTATTTCGAAACAATTTTAATTATTGATTTGTATATCACAGAAACAGTTTATCCATCGCCTCTTTACATGAATACAATTGTTTTGCATATGTCTTTCAATGAGCTGGTTTTAATTTTTAATAATTTCCTAAAAATACCGTGCTTTAGTTAATACATATGTTCCTTGAGCGACTATTTCTAAACAATTTTAATTATTGATTTGTATATCACAGGAACAGTTTATCCATCGCCTCTTTACATGAATACAATTGTTTTGCATATGTCTTTCAATGAGCTGGTTTTAATTTTTAATAATTTCCTAAAAATACCGTGCTTTAGTTAATACATGTGTTCCTTGAGCGACTATTTCGAAACAATTTTAATTATTGATTTGTATATCACAGAAACAGTTTATCCATCGCCACTTTACATGAATACAATTGTTTTGCATATGTCTTTTAATGAGCTGGTTTAAATTTTTAATAATTTCCTAAAAATACCGTGCTTTAGTTAATACATATGTTCCTTGAGCGACTATTTCGAAACAATTTTAATTATTGATTTGTATATCACAGAAACAGTTTATCCATCGCCTCTTTACATGAATACAATTGTTTTGCATATGTCTTTCAATGAGCTGGTTTTAATTTTTAATAATTTCCTAAAAATACCGTGCTTTAGTTAATACATATGTTCCTTGAGCGACTATTTCTAAACAATTTTAATTATTGATTTGTATATCACAGGAACAGTTTATCCATCGCCTCTTTACATGAATACAATTGTTTTGCATATGTCTTTCAATGAGCTGGTTTTAATTTTTAATAATTTCCTAAAAATACCGTGCTTTAGTTAATACATATGTTCCTTGAGCGACTATTTCGAAACAATTTCAATTATTGATTTGTATATCACAGAAACAGTTTATCCATCGCCACTTTACATGAATACAATTGTTTTGCATATGTCTTTTAATGAGCTGGTTTAAATTTTTAATACTTTCCTAAAAATACCGTGCTTTAGTTAATACATATGTTCCTTGAGCGACTATTTCGAAACAATTTTAATTATTGATTTGTATATCACAGAAACAGTTTATCCATCGCCTCTTTACATGAATACAATTGTTTTGCATATGTCTTTCAATGAGCTGGTTTTAATTTTTAATAATTTCCTAAAAATACCGTGCTTTAGTTAATACATATGTTCCTTGAGCGACTATTTCTAAACAATTTTAATTATTGATTTGTATATCACAGGAACAGTTTATCCATCGCCTCTTTACATGAATACAATTGTTTTGCATATGTCTTTCAATGAGCTGGTTTTAATTTTTAATAATTTCCTAAAAATACCGTGCTTTAGTTAATACATGTGTTCCTTGAGCGACTATTTCGAAACAATTTTAATTATTGATTTGTATATCACAGAAACAGTTTATCCATCGCCACTTTACATGAATACAATTGTTTTGCATATGTCTTTTAATGAGCTGGTTTAAATTTTTAATAATTTCCTAAAAATACCGTGCTTTAGTTAATACATATGTTCCTTGAGCGACTATTTCGAAACAATTTTAATTATTGATTTGTATATCACAGAAACAGTTTATCCATCGCCTCTTTACATGAATACAATTGTTTTGCATATGTCTTTCAATGAGCTGGTTTTAATTTTTAATAATTTCCTAAAAATACCGTGCTTTAGTTAATACATATGTTCCTTGAGCGACTATTTCTAAACAATTTTAATTATTGATTTGTATATCACAGGAACAGTTTATCCATCGCCTCTTTACATGAATACAATTGTTTTGCATATGTCTTTCAATGAGCTGGTTTTAATTTTTAATAATTTCCTAAAAATACCGTGCTTTAGTTAATACATATGTTCCTTGAGCGACTATTTCGAAACAATTTCAATTATTGATTTGTATATCACAGAAACAGTTTATCCATCGCCTCTTTACATGAATAAAATTGTTTTGCATATGTCTTTCAATGAGCTGGTTTTAATTTTTAATAATTTCCTAAAAATGCCGTGCTTTAGTTAATACATGTGTTCCTTGAGCGACTATTTCGAAACAATTTTAATTATTGATTTGTATATCACAGGAACAGTTTATCCATCGCCTCTTTACATGAATACAATTGTTTTGCATATGTCTTTCAATGAGCTGGTTTTAATTTTTAATAATTTCCTAAAAATACCGTGCTTTAGTTAATACATATGTTCCTTGAGCGACTATTTCGAAACAATTTTAATTATTGATTTGTATATCACAGAAACAGTTTATCCATCGCCACTTTACATGAATACAATTGTTTTGCATATGTCTTTTAATGAGCTGGTTTAAATTTTTAATAATTTCCTGAAAATACCGTGCTTTAGTTAATACATATGTTCCTTGAGCGACTATTTCGAAACAATTTTAATTATTGATTTGTATATCACAGAAACAGTTTATCCATCGCCTCTTTACATGAATACAATTGTTTTGCATATGTCTTTTAATGAGCTGGTTTAAATTTTTAATAATTTCCTAAAAATACCGTGCTTTAGTTAATACATATGTTCCTTGAGCGACTATTTCGAAACAATTTCAACTATTGATTTGTATATCACAGAAACAGTTTATCCATCGCCTCTTTACATGAATACAATTGTTTTGCATATGTCTTTCAATGAGCTGGTTTTAATTTTTAATAATTTCCTAAAAATACCGTGCTTTAGTTAATACATATGTTCCTTGAGCGACTATTTCTAAACAATTTTAATTATTGATTTGTATATCACAGAAACAGTTTATCCATCGCCACTTTACATGAATACAATTGTTTTGCATATGTCTTTTAATGAGCTGGTTTAAATTTTTAATAATTTCCTAAAAATACCGTGCTTTAGTTAATACATATGTTCCTTGAGCGACTATTTCGAAACAATTTTAATTATTGATTTGTATATCACAGAAACAGTTTATCCATCGCCTCTTTACATGAATAAAATTGTTTTGCATATGTCTTTCAATGAGCTGGTTTTAATTTTTAATAATTTCCTAAAAATGCCGTGCTTTAGTTAATACATGTGTTCCTTGAGCGACTATTTCGAAACAATTTTAATTATTGATTTGTATATCACAGGAACAGTTTATCCATCGCCTCTTTACATGAATACAATTGTTTTGCATATGTCTTTCAATGAGCTGGTTTTAATTTTTAATAATTTCCTAAAAATACCGTGCTTTAGTTAATACATATGTTCCTTGAGCGACTATTTCGAAACAATTTTAATTATTGATTTGTATATCACAGAAACAGTTTATCCATCGCCACTTTACATGAATACAATTGTTTTGCATATGTCTTTTAATGAGCTGGTTTAAATTTTTAATAATTTCCTGAAAATACCGTGCTTTAGTTAATACATATGTTCCTTGAGCGACTATTTCGAAACAATTTTAATTATTGATTTGTATATCACAGAAACAGTTTATCCATCGCCTCTTTACATGAATACAATTGTTTTGCATATGTCTTTTAATGAGCTGGTTTAAATTTTTAATAATTTCCTAAAAATACCGTGCTTTAGTTAATACATATGTTCCTTGAGCGACTATTTCGAAACAATTTCAACTATTGATTTGTATATCACAGAAACAGTTTATCCATCGCCTCTTTACATGAATACAATTGTTTTGCATATGTCTTTCAATGAGCTGGTTTTAATTTTTAATAATTTCCTAAAAATACCGTGCTTTAGTTAATACATATGTTCCTTGAGCGACTATTTCTAAACAATTTTAATTATTGATTTGTATATCACAGAAACAGTTTATCCATCGCCACTTTACATGAATACAATTGTTTTGCATATGTCTTTTAATGAGCTGGTTTAAATTTTTAATAATTTCCTAAAAATACCGTGCTTTAGTTAATACATATGTTCCTTGAGCGACTATTTCGAAACAATTTTAATTATTGATTTGTATATCACAGAAACAGTTTATCCATCGCCTCTTTACATGAATATAATTGTTTTGCATATGTCTTTCAATGAGCTGGTTTTAATTTTTAATAATTTCCTAAAAATACCGTGCTTTAGTTAATACATATGTTCCTTGAGCGACTATTTCTAAACAATTTTAATTATTGATTTGTATATCACAGGAACAGTTTATCCATCGCCTCTTTACATGAATACAATTGTTTTGCATATGTCTTTCAATGAGCTGGTTTTAATTTTTAATAATTTCCTAAAAATACCGTGCTTTAGTTAATACATATGTTCCTTGAGCGACTATTTCGAAACAATTTTAATTATTGATTTGTATATCACAGAAACAGTTTATCCATCGCCTCTTTACATGAATACAATTGTTTTGCATATGTCTTTCAATGAGCTGGTTTTAATTTTTAATAATTTCCTAAAAATACCGTGCTTTAGTTAATACATATGTTCCTTGAGCGACTATTTCTAAACAATTTTAATTATTGATTTGTATATCACAGGAACAGTTTATCCATCGCCTCTTTACATGAATACAATTGTTTTGCATATGTCTTTCAATGAGCTGGTTTTAATTTTTAATAATTTCCTAAAAATACCGTGCTTTAGTTAATACATGTGTTCCTTGAGCGACTATTTCGAAACAATTTTAATTATTGATTTGTATATCACAGAAACAGTTTATCCATCGCCACTTTACATGAATACAATTGTTTTGCATATGTCTTTTAATGAGCTGGTTTAAATTTTTAATAATTTCCTAAAAATACCGTGCTTTAGTTAATACATATGTTCCTTGAGCGACTATTTCGAAACAATTTTAATTATTGATTTGTATATCACAGAAACAGTTTATCCATCGCCTCTTTACATGAATACAATTGTTTTGCATATGTCTTTCAATGAGCTGGTTTTAATTTTTAATAATTTCCTAAAAATACCGTGCTTTAGTTAATACATATGTTCCTTGAGCGACTATTTCTAAACAATTTTAATTATTGATTTGTATATCACAGGAACAGTTTATCCATCGCCTCTTTACATGAATACAATTGTTTTGCATATGTCTTTCAATGAGCTGGTTTTAATTTTTAATAATTTCCTAAAAATACCGTGCTTTAGTTAATACATATGTTCCTTGAGCGACTATTTCGAAACAATTTCAATTATTGATTTGTATATCACTGGAACAGTTTATCCATCGCCTCTTTACATGAATACAATTGTTTTGCATATGTCTTTCAATGAGCTGGTTTTAATTTTTAATGATTTCCAAAAAATACCGTGCTTTAGTTCATACATATGTTCCTTGAGCGACTATTTCGAAACAATTTTAATTATTGATTTGTATATCACAGAAACAGTTTATCCATCGCCTCTTTACATGAATACAATTGTTTTGCATATGTCTTTCAATGAGCTGGTTTTAATTTTTAATAATTTCCTAAAAATACCGTGCTTTAGTTAATACATATGTTCCTTGAGCGACTATTTCTAAACAATTTTAATTATTGATTTGTATATCACAGGAACAGTTTATCCATCGCCTCTTTACATGAATACAATTGTTTTGCAAATGTCTTTCAATGAGCTGGTTTTAATTTTTAATAATTTCCTAAAAATACAGTGCTTTAGTTAATACATATGTTCCTTGAGCGACTATTTCTAAACAATTTTAATTATTGATTTGTATATGACAGGAACAGTTTATCCATCGCCTTTTTACATGAATACAATTGTTTTGCATATGTCTTTCAATGAGCTGGTTTTAATTTTTAATAATGTCTTAAAAATACCGTGCTTTAGTTAATACATATGTTCCTTGAGCGACTATTTCGAAACAATTTTAATTATTGATTTGTATATCACAGGAACAGTTTATCCATCGCCTCTTTACATGAATACAATTGTTTTGCATATATCTTTCAATGAGCTGGTTTTAATTTTTAATAATTTCCTAAAAATACCGTGCTTTAGTTAATACATATGTTCCTTGAGCGACTATTTCGAAAACATTTTAATTATTGATTTGTATATCACAGAAACAGTTTATCCATCGTCTCTTTACATGAATACAATTGTATTGCATATGTCTTTCAATGAGCTGGTTTTAATTTTTAATAATTTCCTAAAAATACCGTGCTTTAGTTAATACATATGTTCCTTGAGCGACTATTTCGAAACAATTTTAATTATTGATTTGTATATCACAGGACAAGTTTATCCTTCGCATCTTTACATGAATACAATTGTTTTGCATATGTCTTTCAATGAGCTGGTTTTAATTTTTAATAATTTCCTAAAAATACCGTGCTTTAGTTAATACATATGTTCCTTGAGCAACTATTTTGAAACAATTTTAATTATTGATTTGTATATCACAGGAACCGTTTATTTATCGCCTTTTTATATGAATACAATTGTTTTGCATATGTCTTTCAATGAGCTGGTTTTAATTTTTAATAATTTCCTAAAAATACCGTGCTTTAGTTAATACATATGTTCCTTGAGCGACTATTTCTAAACAATTTTAATTATTGATTGGTATATCACAGGAACAGTTTATCCATCGCCTCTTTACATGAATACAATTGTTTTGCATATATCTTTCAATGAGCTGGTTTTAATTTTTAATAATTTCCTAAAAATACCGTGCTTTAGTTAATACATATGTTCCTTGAGCGACTATTTCGAAACAATTTTAATTATTGATTTGTATATCACAGAAACAGTTTATCCATCGCCTCTTTACATGAATACAATTGTTTTGCATATGTCTTTCAATGAGCTGGTTTTAATTTTTAATGATTTCCTAAAAATACCGTGCTTTAGTTAATACATATGTTCCTTGAGCGACTATTTTTAAACAATTTTAATTATTGATTTGTATATCACAGGACAAGTTTATCCTTCGCATCTTTACATGAATACAATTGTTTTGCATATGTCTTTTAATGAGCTGGTTTTAATTTTTAATAATTTCCTAAAAATACCGTGCTTTAGTTAATACATATGTTCCTTGAGCGACTATTTCTAAACAATTTTAATTATTGATTTGTATATCACAGGAACAGTTTATCCATCGCCTCTTTACATGAATACAATTGTTTTGCATATGTCTTTCAATGAGCTGGTTTTAATTTTTAATAATTTCCTAAAAATACAGTGCTTTAGTTAATACATATGTTCCTTGAGCGACTATTTCTAAACAATTTTAATTATTGATTTGTATATGACAGGAACAGTTTATCCATCGCCTTTTTACATGAATACAATTGTTTTGCATATGTCTTTCAATGAGCTGGTTTTAATTTTTAATAATGTCTTAAAAATACCGTGCTTTAGTTAATACATATGTTCCTTGAGCGACTATTTCTAAACAATTTTAATTATTGATTTGTATATCACAGGAACAGTTTATCCATCGCCTCTTTACATGAATACAATTGTTTTGCATATGTCTTTCAAAGAGCTGGTTTTAATTTTTAATAATTTCCTAAAAATACCGTGCTTTAGTTAATACATATGTTCCTTGAGCGACTATTTCGAAACAATTTCAATTATTAATTTGTATATCACTGGAACAGTTTATCCATCGCCTCTTTACATGAATACAATTGTTTTGCATATGTCTTTCAATGAGCTGGTTTTAATTTTTAATGATTTCCAAAAAATACCGTGCTTTAGTTAATACATATGTTCCTTGAGCGACTATTTCGAAACAATTTTAATTATTGATTTGTATATCACAGAAACAGTTTATCCATCGCCTCTTTACATGAATACAATTGTTTTGCATATGTCTTTCAATGAGCTGGTTTTAATTTTTAATAATTTCCTAAAAATACCGTGCTTTAGTTAATACATATGTTCCTTGAGCGACTATTTCTAAACAATTTTAATTATTGATTTGTATATCACAGGAACAGTTTATCCATCGCCTCTTTACATGAATACAATTGTTTTGCATATGTCTTTCAATGAGCTGGTTTTAATTTTTAATAATTTCCTAAAAATACAGTGCTTTAGTTAATACATATGTTCCTTGAGCGACTATTTCTAAACAATTTTAATTATTGATTTGTATATGACAGGAACAGTTTATCCATCGCCTTTTTACATGAATACAATTGTTTTGCATATGTCTTTCAATGAGCTGGTTTTAATTTTTAATAATGTCTTAAAAATACCGTGCTTTAGTTAATACATATGTTCCTTGAGCGACTATTTCGAAACAATTTTAATTATTGATTTGTATATCACAGGAACAGTTTATCCATCGCCTCTTTACATGAATACAATTGTTTTGCATATATCTTTCAATGAGCTGGTTTTAATTTTTAATAATTTCCTAAAAATACCGTGCTTTAGTTAATACATATGTTCCTTGAGCGACTATTTCGAAAACATTTTAAATATTGATTTGTATATCACAGAAACAGTTTATCCATCGTCTCTTTACATGAATACAATTGTATTGCATATGTCTTTCAATGAGCTGGTTTTAATTTTTAATAATTTCCTAAAAATACCGTGCTTTAGTTAATACATATGTTCCTTGAGCGACTATTTCGAAACAATTTTAATTATTGATTTGTATATCACAGGACAAGTTTATCCTTCGCATCTTTACATGAATACAATTGTTTTGCATATGTCTTTCAATGAGCTGGTTTTAATTTTTAATAATTTCCTAAAAATACCGTGCTTTAGTTAATACATATGTTCCTTGAGCGACTATTTTGAAACAATTTTAATTATTGATTTGTATATCACAGGAACAGTTTATCCATCGCCTCTTTATATGAATACAATTGTTTTGCATATGTCTTTCAATGAGCTGGTTTTAATTTTTAATAATTTCCTAAAAATACCGTGCTTTAGTTAATACATATGTTCCTTGAGCGACTATTTCTAAACAATTTTAATTATTGATTGGTATATCACAGGAACAGTTTATCCATCGCCTCTTTACATGAATACAATTGTTTTGCATATATCTTTCAATGAGCTGGTTTTAATTTTTAATAATTTCCTAAAAATACCGTGCTTTAGTTAATACATATGTTCCTTGAGCGACTATTTCTAAACAATTTTAATTATTGATTTGTATATCACAGGAACAGTTTATCCATCGCCTCTTTACATGAATACAATTGTTTTGCATATGTCTTTCAATGAGCTGGTTTTAATTTTTAATAATTTCCTAAAAATACCGTGCTTTAGTTAATACATATGTTCCTTGAGCGACTATTTCTAAACAATTTTAATTATTGATTTGTATATCACAGAAACAGTTTATCCATCGCCTCTTTACATGAATATAATTGTTTTGCATATGTCTTTCAATGAGCTGGTTTTAATTTTTAATAATTTCCTAAAAATACCGTGCTTTAGTTAATACATATGTTCCTTGAGCGACTATTTCTAAACAATTTTAATTATTGATTTGTATATCACAGGAACAGTTTATCCATCGCCTCTTTACATGAATACAATTGTTTTGCATATGTCTTTCAATGAGCTGGTTTTAATTTTTAATAATTTCCTAAAAATACCGTGCTTTAGTTAATACATATGTTCCTTGAGCGACTATTTCGAAACAATTTTAATTATTGATTTGTATATCACAGAAACAGTTTATCCATCGCCACTTGACATGAATACAATTGTTTTGCATATGTCTTTTAATGAGCTGGTTTAAATTTTTAATACTTTCCTAAAAATACCGTGCTTTAGTTAATACATATGTTCCTTGAGCGACTATTTCGAAACAATTTTAATTATTGATTTGTATATCACAGGAACAGTTTATCCATCGCCTCTTTACATGAATACAATTGTTTTGCATATGTCTTTCAATGAGCTGGTTTTAATTTTTAATAATTTCCTAAAAATACCGTGCTTTAGTTAATACATATGTTCCTTGAGCGACTATTTCTAAACAATTTTAATTATTGATTTGTATATCACAGGAACAGTTTATCCATCGCCTCTTTACATGAATACAATTGTTTTGCATATGTCTTTCAATGAGCTGGTTTTAATTTTTAATAATTTCCTAAAAATACCGTGCTTTAGTTAATACATGTGTTCCTTGAGCGACTATTTCGAAACAATTTTAATTATTGATTTGTATATCACAGAAACAGTTTATCCATCGCCACTTTACATGAATACAATTGTTTTGCATATGTCTTTTAATGAGCTGGTTTAAATTTTTAATAATTTCCTAAAAATACCGTGCTTTAGTTAATACATATGTTCCTTGAGCGACTATTTCGAAACAATTTTAATTATTGATTTGTATATCACAGAAACAGTTTATCCATCGCCTCTTTACATGAATACAATTGTTTTGCATATGTCTTTCAATGAGCTGGTTTTAATTTTTAATAATTTCCTAAAAATACCGTGCTTTAGTTAATACATATGTTCCTTGAGCGACTATTTCTAAACAATTTTAATTATTGATTTGTATATCACAGGAACAGTTTATCCATCGCCTCTTTACATGAATACAATTGTTTTGCATATGTCTTTCAATAAGCTGGTTTTAATTTTTAATAATTTCCTAAAAATACCGTGATTTAGTTAATACATATGTTCCTTGAGCGACTATTTCGAAACAATTTCAATTATTGATTTGTATATCACAGAAACAGTTTATCCATCGCCTCTTTACATGAATACAATTGTTTTGCATATGTCTTTCAATGAGCTGGTTTTAATTTTTAATAATTTCCTAAAAATACCGTGCTTTAGTTAATACATATGTTCCTTGAGCGACTATTTCGAAACAATTTTAATTATTGATTTGTATATCACAGAAACAGTTTATCCATCGCCACTTTACATGAATACAATTGTTTTGCATATGTCTTTTAATGAGCTGGTTTAAATTTTTAATAATTTCCTGAAAATACCGTGCTTTAGTTAATACATATGTTCCTTGAGCGACTATTTCTAAACAATTTTAATTATTGATTTGTATATCACAGAAACAGTTTATCCATCGCCTCTTTACATGAATACAATTGTTTTGCATATGTCTTTCAATGAGCTGGTTTTAATTTTTAATAATTTCCTAAAAATACCGTGCTTTAGTTAATACATATGTTCCTTGAGCGACTATTTCTAAACAATTTTAATTATTGATTTGTATATCACAGGAACAGTTTATCCATCGCCTCTTTACATGAATACAATTGTTTTGCATATGTCTTTCAATGAGCTGGTTTTAATTTTTAATAATTTCCTAAAAATACCGTGCTTTAGTTAATACATATGTTCCTTGAGCGACTATTTCGAAACAATTTTAATTATTGATTTGTATATCACAGAAACAGTTTATCCATCGCCACATTACATGAATACAATTGTTTTGCATATGTCTTTTAATGAGCTGGTTTTAATTTTTAATAATTTCCTAAAAATACCGTGCTTTAGTTAATACATATGTTCCTTGAGCGACTATTTCGAAACAATTTTAATTATTGATTTGTATATCACAGAAACAGTTTATCCATCGCCTCTTTACATGAATACAATTGTTTTGCATATGTCTTTCAATGAGCTGGTTTTAATTTTTAATAATTTCCTAAAAATACCGTGCTTTAGTTAATACATATGTTCCTTAAGCGACTATTTCTAAACAATTTTAATTATTGATTTGTATATCACAGGAACAGTTTATCCATCGCCTCTTTACATGAATACAATTGTTTTGCATATGTCTTTCAATGAGCTGGTTTTAATTTTTAATAATTTCCTAAAAATACCGTGCTTTAGTTAATACATATGTTCCTTGAGCGACTATTTCGAAAAAATTTCAACTATTGATTTGTATATCACAGAAACAGTTTATCCATCGCCTCTTTACATGAATACAATTGTTTTGCATATGTCTTTCAATGAGCTGGTTTTAATTTTTAATAATTTCCTAAAAATACCGTGCTTTAGTTAATACATATGTTCCTTGAGCGACTATTTCTAAACAATTTTAATTATTGATTTGTATATCACAGAAACAGTTTATCCATCGCCACTTTACATGAATACAATTGTTTTGCATATGTCTTTTAATGAGCTGGTTTAAATTTTTAATAATTTCCTAAAAATACCGTGCTTTAGTTAATACATATGTTCCTTGAGCGACTATTTCGAAACAATTTTAATTATTGATATGTATATCACAGAAACAGTTTATCCATCGCCTCTTTACATGAATATAATTGTTTTGCATATGTCTTTCAATGAGCTGGTTTTAATTTTTAATAATTTCCTAAAAATACCGTGCTTTAGTTAATACATATGTTCCTTGAGCGACTATTTCTAAACAATTTTAATTATTGATTTGTATATCACAGGAACAATTTATCCATCGCTTCTTTACATGAATACAATTGTTTTGCATATGTCTTTCAATGAGCTGGTTTTAATTTTTAATAATTTCCTAAAAATACCGTGCTTTAGTTAATACATATGTTCCTTGAGCGACTATTTCTAAACAATTTTAATTATTGATTTGTATATCACAGGAACAGTTTATCCATCGCTTTTTTACATGAATACAATTGTTTTGCATATGTCTTTCAATGAGCTGGTTTTAATTTTTAATAATTTCCTAAATATACCGTGCTTTAGTTAATACATATGTTCCTTGAGCGACTATTTCTAAACAATTTTAAATATTGATTTGTATATCACAGGAACAGTTTATCCATCGCCTCTTTACATGAATACAATTGTTTTGCATATGTCTTTCAATGAGCTGGTTTTAATTTTTAATAATTTCCTAAAAATACCGTGCTTTAGTTAATACATATGTTCCTTGAGCGACTATTTCTGAACAATTTTAATTATTGATTTGTATATCACAGGAACAGTTTATCCATCGCCTCTTTACATGAATACAATTGTTTTGCATATGTCTTTCAATGAGCTGGTTTTAATTTTTAATAATTTCCTAAAAATACCGTGCTTTAGTTAATACATATGTTCCTTGAGCGACTATTTCGAAACAATTTTAATTATTGATTTGTATATCACAGGAACAGATTATCCATCGCCTCTTTACATGAATACAATTGTTTTGCATATGTCTTTCAATGAGCTGGTTTTAATTTTTAATAATTTCCTAAAAATACCGTGATTTAGTTAATACATATGTTCCTTGAGCGACTATTTCGAAACAATTTCAATTATTGATTTGTATATCACAGAAACAGTTTATCCATCGCCTCTTTACATGAATACAATTGTTTTGCATATGTCTTTCAATGAGCTGGTTTTAATTTTTAATAATTTCCTAAAAATACCGTGCTTTAGTTAATACATATGTTCCTTGAGCGACTATTTCGAAACAATTTTAATTATTGATTTGTATATCACAGAAACAGTTTATCCATCGCCACTTTACATGAATACAATTGTTTTGCATATGTCTTTTAATGAGCTGGTTTAAATTTTTAATAATTTCCTGAAAATACCGTGCTTTAGTTAATACATATGTTCCTTGAGCGACTATTTCTAAACAATTTTAATTATTGATTTGTATATCACAGAAACAGTTTATCCATCGCCTCTTTACATGAATACAATTGTTTTGCATATGTCTTTCAATGAGCTGGTTTTAATTTTTAATAATTTCCTAAAAATACCGTGCTTTAGTTAATACATATGTTCCTTGAGCGACTATTTCTAAACAATTTTAATTATTGATTTGTATATCACAGGAACAGTTTATCCATCGCCTCTTTACATGAATACAATTGTTTTGCATATGTCTTTCAATGAGCTGGTTTTAATTTTTAATAATTTCCTAAAAATACCGTGCTTTAGTTAATACATGTGTTCCTTGAGCGACTATTTCGAAACAATTTTAATTATTGATTTGTATATCACAGAAACAGTTTATCCATCGCCACTTTACATGAATACAATTGTTTTGCATATGTCTTTTAATGAGCTGGTTTAAATTTTTAATAATTTCCTAAAAATACCGTGCTTTAGTTAATACATATGTTCCTTGAGCGACTATTTCGAAACAATTTTAATTATTGATTTGTATATCACAGAAACAGTTTATCCATCGCCTCTTTACATGAATACAATTGTTTTGCATATGTCTTTCAATGAGCTGGTTTTAATTTTTAATAATTTCCTAAAAATACCGTGCTTTAGTTAATACATATGTTCCTTGAGCGACTATTTCTAAACAATTTTAATTATTGATTTGTATATCACAGGAACAGTTTATCCATCGCCTCTTTACATGAATACAATTGTTTTGCATATGTCTTTCAATGAGCTGGTTTTAATTTTTAATAATTTCCTAAAAATACCGTGCTTTAGTTAATACATATGTTCCTTGAGCGACTATTTCGAAACAATTTCAATTATTGATTTGTATATCACAGAAACAGTTTATCCATCGCCACTTTACATGAATACAATTGTTTTGCATATGTCTTTTAATGAGCTGGTTTAAATTTTTAATACTTTCCTAAAAATACCGTGCTTTAGTTAATACATATGTTCCTTGAGCGACTATTTCGAAACAATTTTAATTATTGATTTGTATATCACAGAAACAGTTTATCCATCGCCTCTTTACATGAATACAATTGTTTTGCATATGTCTTTCAATGAGCTGGTTTTAATTTTTAATAATTTCCTAAAAATACCGTGCTTTAGTTAATACATATGTTCCTTGAGCGACTATTTCTAAACAATTTTAATTATTGATTTGTATATCACAGGAACAGTTTATCCATCGCCTCTTTACATGAATACAATTGTTTTGCATATGTCTTTCAATGAGCTGGTTTTAATTTTTAATAATTTCCTAAAAATACCGTGCTTTAGTTAATACATGTGTTCCTTGAGCGACTATTTCGAAACAATTTTAATTATTGATTTGTATATCACAGAAACAGTTTATCCATCGCCACTTTACATGAATACAATTGTTTTGCATATGTCTTTTAATGAGCTGGTTTAAATTTTTAATAATTTCCTAAAAATACCGTGCTTTAGTTAATACATATGTTCCTTGAGCGACTATTTCGAAACAATTTTAATTATTGATTTGTATATCACAGAAACAGTTTATCCATCGCCTCTTTACATGAATACAATTGTTTTGCATATGTCTTTCAATGAGCTGGTTTTAATTTTTAATAATTTCCTAAAAATACCGTGCTTTAGTTAATACATATGTTCCTTGAGCGACTATTTCTAAACAATTTTAATTATTGATTTGTATATCACAGGAACAGTTTATCCATCGCCTCTTTACATGAATACAATTGTTTTGCATATGTCTTTCAATGAGCTGGTTTTAATTTTTAATAATTTCCTAAAAATACCGTGCTTTAGTTAATACATATGTTCCTTGAGCGACTATTTCGAAACAATTTCAATTATTGATTTGTATATCACAGAAACAGTTTATCCATCGCCTCTTTACATGAATAAAATTGTTTTGCATATGTCTTTCAATGAGCTGGTTTTAATTTTTAATAATTTCCTAAAAATGCCGTGCTTTAGTTAATACATGTGTTCCTTGAGCGACTATTTCGAAACAATTTTAATTATTGATTTGTATATCACAGGAACAGTTTATCCATCGCCTCTTTACATGAATACAATTGTTTTGCATATGTCTTTCAATGAGCTGGTTTTAATTTTTAATAATTTCCTAAAAATACCGTGCTTTAGTTAATACATATGTTCCTTGAGCGACTATTTCGAAACAATTTTAATTATTGATTTGTATATCACAGAAACAGTTTATCCATCGCCACTTTACATGAATACAATTGTTTTGCATATGTCTTTTAATGAGCTGGTTTAAATTTTTAATAATTTCCTGAAAATACCGTGCTTTAGTTAATACATATGTTCCTTGAGCGACTATTTCGAAACAATTTTAATTATTGATTTGTATATCACAGAAACAGTTTATCCATCGCCTCTTTACATGAATACAATTGTTTTGCATATGTCTTTTAATGAGCTGGTTTAAATTTTTAATAATTTCCTAAAAATACCGTGCTTTAGTTAATACATATGTTCCTTGAGCGACTATTTCGAAACAATTTCAACTATTGATTTGTATATCACAGAAACAGTTTATCCATCGCCTCTTTACATGAATACAATTGTTTTGCATATGTCTTTCAATGAGCTGGTTTTAATTTTTAATAATTTCCTAAAAATACCGTGCTTTAGTTAATACATATGTTCCTTGAGCGACTATTTCTAAACAATTTTAATTATTGATTTGTATATCACAGAAACAGTTTATCCATCGCCACTTTACATGAATACAATTGTTTTGCATATGTCTTTTAATGAGCTGGTTTAAATTTTTAATAATTTCCTAAAAATACCGTGCTTTAGTTAATACATATGTTCCTTGAGCGACTATTTCGAAACAATTTTAATTATTGATTTGTATATCACAGAAACAGTTTATCCATCGCCTCTTTACATGAATAAAATTGTTTTGCATATGTCTTTCAATGAGCTGGTTTTAATTTTTAATAATTTCCTAAAAATGCCGTGCTTTAGTTAATACATGTGTTCCTTGAGCGACTATTTCGAAACAATTTTAATTATTGATTTGTATATCACAGGAACAGTTTATCCATCGCCTCTTTACATGAATACAATTGTTTTGCATATGTCTTTCAATGAGCTGGTTTTAATTTTTAATAATTTCCTAAAAATACCGTGCTTTAGTTAATACATATGTTCCTTGAGCGACTATTTCGAAACAATTTTAATTATTGATTTGTATATCACAGAAACAGTTTATCCATCGCCACTTTACATGAATACAATTGTTTTGCATATGTCTTTTAATGAGCTGGTTTAAATTTTTAATAATTTCCTGAAAATACCGTGCTTTAGTTAATACATATGTTCCTTGAGCGACTATTTCGAAACAATTTTAATTATTGATTTGTATATCACAGAAACAGTTTATCCATCGCCTCTTTACATGAATACAATTGTTTTGCATATGTCTTTTAATGAGCTGGTTTAAATTTTTAATAATTTCCTAAAAATACCGTGCTTTAGTTAATACATATGTTCCTTGAGCGACTATTTCGAAACAATTTCAACTATTGATTTGTATATCACAGAAACAGTTTATCCATCGCCTCTTTACATGAATACAATTGTTTTGCATATGTCTTTCAATGAGCTGGTTTTAATTTTTAATAATTTCCTAAAAATACCGTGCTTTAGTTAATACATATGTTCCTTGAGCGACTATTTCTAAACAATTTTAATTATTGATTTGTATATCACAGAAACAGTTTATCCATCGCCACTTTACATGAATACAATTGTTTTGCATATGTCTTTTAATGAGCTGGTTTAAATTTTTAATAATTTCCTAAAAATACCGTGCTTTAGTTAATACATATGTTCCTTGAGCGACTATTTCGAAACAATTTTAATTATTGATTTGTATATCACAGAAACAGTTTATCCATCGCCTCTTTACATGAATATAATTGTTTTGCATATGTCTTTCAATGAGCTGGTTTTAATTTTTAATAATTTCCTAAAAATACCGTGCTTTAGTTAATACATATGTTCCTTGAGCGACTATTTCTAAACAATTTTAATTATTGATTTGTATATCACAGGAACAGTTTATCCATCGCCTCTTTACATGAATACAATTGTTTTGCATATGTCTTTCAATGAGCTGGTTTTAATTTTTAATAATTTCCTAAAAATACCGTGCTTTAGTTAATACATATGTTCCTTGAGCGACTATTTCGAAACAATTTTAATTATTGATTTGTATATCACAGAAACAGTTTATCCATCGCCTCTTTACATGAATACAATTGTTTTGCATATGTCTTTCAATGAGCTGGTTTTAATTTTTAATAATTTCCTAAAAATACCGTGCTTTAGTTAATACATATGTTCCTTGAGCGACTATTTCTAAACAATTTTAATTATTGATTTGTATATCACAGGAACAGTTTATCCATCGCCTCTTTACATGAATACAATTGTTTTGCATATGTCTTTCAATGAGCTGGTTTTAATTTTTAATAATTTCCTAAAAATACCGTGCTTTAGTTAATACATGTGTTCCTTGAGCGACTATTTCGAAACAATTTTAATTATTGATTTGTATATCACAGAAACAGTTTATCCATCGCCACTTTACATGAATACAATTGTTTTGCATATGTCTTTTAATGAGCTGGTTTAAATTTTTAATAATTTCCTAAAAATACCGTGCTTTAGTTAATACATATGTTCCTTGAGCGACTATTTCGAAACAATTTTAATTATTGATTTGTATATCACAGAAACAGTTTATCCATCGCCTCTTTACATGAATACAATTGTTTTGCATATGTCTTTCAATGAGCTGGTTTTAATTTTTAATAATTTCCTAAAAATACCGTGCTTTAGTTAATACATATGTTCCTTGAGCGACTATTTCTAAACAATTTTAATTATTGATTTGTATATCACAGGAACAGTTTATCCATCGCCTCTTTACATGAATACAATTGTTTTGCATATGTCTTTCAATGAGCTGGTTTTAATTTTTAATAATTTCCTAAAAATACCGTGCTTTAGTTAATACATATGTTCCTTGAGCGACTATTTCGAAACAATTTCAATTATTGATTTGTATATCACTGGAACAGTTTATCCATCGCCTCTTTACATGAATACAATTGTTTTGCATATGTCTTTCAATGAGCTGGTTTTAATTTTTAATGATTTCCAAAAAATACCGTGCTTTAGTTCATACATATGTTCCTTGAGCGACTATTTCGAAACAATTTTAATTATTGATTTGTATATCACAGAAACAGTTTATCCATCGCCTCTTTACATGAATACAATTGTTTTGCATATGTCTTTCAATGAGCTGGTTTTAATTTTTAATAATTTCCTAAAAATACCGTGCTTTAGTTAATACATATGTTCCTTGAGCGACTATTTCTAAACAATTTTAATTATTGATTTGTATATCACAGGAACAGTTTATCCATCGCCTCTTTACATGAATACAATTGTTTTGCAAATGTCTTTCAATGAGCTGGTTTTAATTTTTAATAATTTCCTAAAAATACAGTGCTTTAGTTAATACATATGTTCCTTGAGCGACTATTTCTAAACAATTTTAATTATTGATTTGTATATGACAGGAACAGTTTATCCATCGCCTTTTTACATGAATACAATTGTTTTGCATATGTCTTTCAATGAGCTGGTTTTAATTTTTAATAATGTCTTAAAAATACCGTGCTTTAGTTAATACATATGTTCCTTGAGCGACTATTTCGAAACAATTTTAATTATTGATTTGTATATCACAGGAACAGTTTATCCATCGCCTCTTTACATGAATACAATTGTTTTGCATATATCTTTCAATGAGCTGGTTTTAATTTTTAATAATTTCCTAAAAATACCGTGCTTTAGTTAATACATATGTTCCTTGAGCGACTATTTCGAAAACATTTTAATTATTGATTTGTATATCACAGAAACAGTTTATCCATCGTCTCTTTACATGAATACAATTGTATTGCATATGTCTTTCAATGAGCTGGTTTTAATTTTTAATAATTTCCTAAAAATACCGTGCTTTAGTTAATACATATGTTCCTTGAGCGACTATTTCGAAACAATTTTAATTATTGATTTGTATATCACAGGACAAGTTTATCCTTCGCATCTTTACATGAATACAATTGTTTTGCATATGTCTTTCAATGAGCTGGTTTTAATTTTTAATAATTTCCTAAAAATACCGTGCTTTAGTTAATACATATGTTCCTTGAGCAACTATTTTGAAACAATTTTAATTATTGATTTGTATATCACAGGAACCGTTTATTTATCGCCTTTTTATATGAATACAATTGTTTTGCATATGTCTTTCAATGAGCTGGTTTTAATTTTTAATAATTTCCTAAAAATACCGTGCTTTAGTTAATACATATGTTCCTTGAGCGACTATTTCTAAACAATTTTAATTATTGATTGGTATATCACAGGAACAGTTTATCCATCGCCTCTTTACATGAATACAATTGTTTTGCATATATCTTTCAATGAGCTGGTTTTAATTTTTAATAATTTCCTAAAAATACCGTGCTTTAGTTAATACATATGTTCCTTGAGCGACTATTTCGAAACAATTTTAATTATTGATTTGTATATCACAGAAACAGTTTATCCATCGCCTCTTTACATGAATACAATTGTTTTGCATATGTCTTTCAATGAGCTGGTTTTAATTTTTAATGATTTCCTAAAAATACCGTGCTTTAGTTAATACATATGTTCCTTGAGCGACTATTTTTAAACAATTTTAATTATTGATTTGTATATCACAGGACAAGTTTATCCTTCGCATCTTTACATGAATACAATTGTTTTGCATATGTCTTTTAATGAGCTGGTTTTAATTTTTAATAATTTCCTAAAAATACCGTGCTTTAGTTAATACATATGTTCCTTGAGCGACTATTTCTAAACAATTTTAATTATTGATTTGTATATCACAGGAACAGTTTATCCATCGCCTCTTTACATGAATACAATTGTTTTGCATATGTCTTTCAATGAGCTGGTTTTAATTTTTAATAATTTCCTAAAAATACAGTGCTTTAGTTAATACATATGTTCCTTGAGCGACTATTTCTAAACAATTTTAATTATTGATTTGTATATGACAGGAACAGTTTATCCATCGCCTTTTTACATGAATACAATTGTTTTGCATATGTCTTTCAATGAGCTGGTTTTAATTTTTAATAATGTCTTAAAAATACCGTGCTTTAGTTAATACATATGTTCCTTGAGCGACTATTTCTAAACAATTTTAATTATTGATTTGTATATCACAGGAACAGTTTATCCATCGCCTCTTTACATGAATACAATTGTTTTGCATATGTCTTTCAAAGAGCTGGTTTTAATTTTTAATAATTTCCTAAAAATACCGTGCTTTAGTTAATACATATGTTCCTTGAGCGACTATTTCGAAACAATTTCAATTATTAATTTGTATATCACTGGAACAGTTTATCCATCGCCTCTTTACATGAATACAATTGTTTTGCATATGTCTTTCAATGAGCTGGTTTTAATTTTTAATGATTTCCAAAAAATACCGTGCTTTAGTTAATACATATGTTCCTTGAGCGACTATTTCGAAACAATTTTAATTATTGATTTGTATATCACAGAAACAGTTTATCCATCGCCTCTTTACATGAATACAATTGTTTTGCATATGTCTTTCAATGAGCTGGTTTTAATTTTTAATAATTTCCTAAAAATACCGTGCTTTAGTTAATACATATGTTCCTTGAGCGACTATTTCTAAACAATTTTAATTATTGATTTGTATATCACAGGAACAGTTTATCCATCGCCTCTTTACATGAATACAATTGTTTTGCATATGTCTTTCAATGAGCTGGTTTTAATTTTTAATAATTTCCTAAAAATACAGTGCTTTAGTTAATACATATGTTCCTTGAGCGACTATTTCTAAACAATTTTAATTATTGATTTGTATATGACAGGAACAGTTTATCCATCGCCTTTTTACATGAATACAATTGTTTTGCATATGTCTTTCAATGAGCTGGTTTTAATTTTTAATAATGTCTTAAAAATACCGTGCTTTAGTTAATACATATGTTCCTTGAGCGACTATTTCGAAACAATTTTAATTATTGATTTGTATATCACAGGAACAGTTTATCCATCGCCTCTTTACATGAATACAATTGTTTTGCATATATCTTTCAATGAGCTGGTTTTAATTTTTAATAATTTCCTAAAAATACCGTGCTTTAGTTAATACATATGTTCCTTGAGCGACTATTTCGAAAACATTTTAAATATTGATTTGTATATCACAGAAACAGTTTATCCATCGTCTCTTTACATGAATACAATTGTATTGCATATGTCTTTCAATGAGCTGGTTTTAATTTTTAATAATTTCCTAAAAATACCGTGCTTTAGTTAATACATATGTTCCTTGAGCGACTATTTCGAAACAATTTTAATTATTGATTTGTATATCACAGGACAAGTTTATCCTTCGCATCTTTACATGAATACAATTGTTTTGCATATGTCTTTCAATGAGCTGGTTTTAATTTTTAATAATTTCCTAAAAATACCGTGCTTTAGTTAATACATATGTTCCTTGAGCGACTATTTTGAAACAATTTTAATTATTGATTTGTATATCACAGGAACAGTTTATCCATCGCCTCTTTATATGAATACAATTGTTTTGCATATGTCTTTCAATGAGCTGGTTTTAATTTTTAATAATTTCCTAAAAATACCGTGCTTTAGTTAATACATATGTTCCTTGAGCGACTATTTCTAAACAATTTTAATTATTGATTGGTATATCACAGGAACAGTTTATCCATCGCCTCTTTACATGAATACAATTGTTTTGCATATATCTTTCAATGAGCTGGTTTTAATTTTTAATAATTTCCTAAAAATACCGTGCTTTAGTTAATACATATGTTCCTTGAGCGACTATTTCTAAACAATTTTAATTATTGATTTGTATATCA